>CM050164.1:472900088-473225088 GCA_027410445.1 Discoglossus pictus
ATGTTTATCTCTAGGCATGGGAGTGTGGCTTAAGAGCACGCCATAATATGACAGTATAACAGTAGAGTTAGTGTCAGATGATGAGAGCTAGGATTTAGAGATACCAAGTAGTTTAAAGAAATTGAAGATGATTAAACTATAGCTATAAGTGTATTTAATACCTACATTGTGAGCATTTCCGATGGCACATGAGAAGGGAAGTGAAGGCAGGGAAAGGCAGTATGTAAATCATGTTGTTAGTATTCCTGCCAACCCCCGTTTCCATCTGAATGCCAGCCTAATCCAGCTGAAGTGACTACACTGTTATAATGCTTAGACTGATAGACTTAGGGCCCTATTAAATTCCAAGCCCGCAATGGCTGTCGTCTAGACCATATGTCTTTGAACTTGAAATTCACTGTAGTTACAGAGCAATTAAATTGAACAAGGCCACAACCAAAGGGCCGAAGCCTCAAGCCCGTAAATCCTTCCTGAGTCCTCATGCTGTCAGTGGGCTGGAATACATTGGGTCCGCAGTAACAATCCAATCCCATGATTACGGAGTGCGACACAGGCCTCAGAGCTAAGGAAAGTTGGATCCCGAAAAATGATTGACGGGGAGATAATAAAGCTGCATTCTATACACCCATGCGTTTACTGTGTTGTAGATTCTTCCGAAGTAGATGCAAGTCCCGGAGTTGGAGGTTGGATAGAGAGAGAAAGAGTAGGTGATATTGAAGAGCATGTTCTTACACTTATATTCTTTTATATAACAGCAGAACTATTTTATTAAACATATATACTGATTACACCTAATACAAATACACATAGAGTAAATAACACACATAGATACACAAAGAGACAGGTTAGCACATACACCAACATCCCCCACTCTACCCTATACCCCAACACAGTCAGCAATTACACATAGAACATACTTTTTTTATCACAAATTTATCCATAATTACTTTTTTACTTATATCATTATTTTATTTTTGGGACTGAAATGGAGGGAAGAGAGAGGAGGAGAGAGGAGTGGAGAAGATGTGAGGGGGAGAGGCAAGGAGGAGAGAGAGGTGGCCATGGGTAGTGTTGGAGAGGAGGAGGTGGAGGAGAGTGTCGGAGTGGAGGAGGAGTTTAAGGAGGAGGTGGAGGAAGTGGAGGAAGTTGAGGAGGCGATGGAGGAGGTTGAGGGAGAGGAGGAGGAGGGTAAGAGAATGGGAGAGGAGGAGATGGTAGAAAGTGTAGAGGGGAAGGTGGGTGGGCAGGTGCCTATATTAATAGGTACATGACCCTCAGGGTCAGAGGGGAGGGGCCTGATCTCAGGGGGTGGTAGCGGGGATGAGGGACAAGTCCAATGGACAGTTGAGGGAAGATAGGATCCCCAATCACAGTCGGGAGGGCCACTAATTACTCCCGCCAGGAGATTGTGGTACTCCATGCTATCCTTGAGCGTCCCGCTATCCTGTCACGGGGTAGGGAAGTTAAACTTGGGCCTAGGGCCCAGGCATGGAAGAAAGTAGTGGCTTCAGTAATAGCAGTGGGCACAGCAGAAAGGGATGTGAGGATCTGTGAAGCACATGTTTGATGATATCAGGGTCCTGGTGAGGAGGAAGATGGTCAAGGAGATGACCACAGCCTCACCAACAAGTGGTGGCCCTGGAGTGATTGTCACATATAATGATTGGGAGAGGGACCTCAAGACCTCAAGTACTTGCCACTGGTGCTTTAGGCTTGGTGGCCTAGCAGGATCCACCTTTTACATCTGGTAAATATCACATACACCAACATGCCACCACATGTACAACATACACACTAAATATGCAGAGGATGACCAACGAGGACATTGACATGTCAGCTCCATGGAATTTACAAGGGATAGATGCATCAGACATGTGTCATTAAATCCATGAGGCTGATAAACCATTGTCTTCACTGGGCACAACAACATTAATCAACCAATAGCCAGTCCATATATGGGTGTGCCTACTGCAGCTTATGCAGTCACAGACTTCTGCCAGAATCAAGAGAGCGTTAAGAGCCAAGAACTATCAAAATCAAGAACCCAACAAAGATCACAGCAAGCAAATGATAGCTACTCGGAGTTGCACTCAAAGGAACAGTTACCTCACTCTAGGTGAGAGTCATTGCATAAAAGAGCACAGGATTCTATGTCAAAGTGATATAGCTTTATTGTATTTCAATAAGAACAGTTAAACCTATGCAGACACAGTTATGATTAATAGCCTCTGCCTCAAGGAACATTTCACGTGTTATGGTTAAACTACTTATAAGAATGTAATCAGCCAGCAGTTAAACACTCAATTAACATGGAATCTTTTGTTCTGTCCCACGATGAAGAACACTGATAATGGCCCTGTAAGTGATTCATTCATGTTCAAGCCTAGATGTCAGATAGTTAGGAATGCGCTAATAAAATGTTTTCTTCAATATCATTAACACATATCCCTTTATTCTCTCATTTCTCTTTTTCAGCTTCACAGAGGTCTGGGTCCAATGGTGAACCAGAGGCAGGTTTATCAGCTCTATCAGAGCTGGAGGACACAGACCAAGCACAGCCTAGGAAGATCTGGCACAGGGGAAGGAGGTACGAGCACAAACTCTGTGCCCTTGTGAGGAGAACTTCACTTTGACAGTGGGGCCATTGGCAGTACAGTATGCTACCCCGGTGGCCTTCGACCCCACTGCCTCCTTCCTCCAGCAGCTGCAGCCATCAACAGGACACACGTATTGGAGGGATGCATGACCCCACTTTCTCCTCCCCCCTTGTAGTTCGTTTTCCTTGCTCCCACCACCAGGTCCACCACCACCACCAGATTGGAGCCGGGCACCAGAAAGGCAACAGCCCTTCCCCTATGGGCCACCACCACCTCAGATACCTCATCCACAACCACCAATGGGCCCTGCAGCCAGACCTCCATCCCCACCACCACCAAGTCAGGCTGCTGAGGAGGACATTTTTTATTTAAATTTTCTTACAACAAATTACAAAATAGTGTTCAATGTATCAAAAACATATACAAAAATACAATTAAAAACAAAATATCATATCTATATTTTCCCAACAATCTGTAGTTTGTTCTTTTGCATATACTTCTTTTATATCTTTAATTATGCGATTAATCACAGAGTCCGTAGTTAAAATAATTTGTTTTGATGATTTCACTTGCCATAAATGATATATTACTATACAATTAATTACATATAAAGTGCATTTGTTAATCTTATCTGCCAACTGATATTTCCATATACTAATTCAGCATAGGACTGCCCTTTAAAGTTGGGTATTTTGAGAAGTATGGACATTTCTGTCCATATGGCTAAACTGAAGGGACAGTCACACAAAAAATTAGACATTGTTTCTAACATCCCTGAACATTCTTCTCTCGGGCAATTTCGTTTCTCCAATTTTTTAAATTTCAAGTTAGAGCGAACGTATAATTTTCCTTGAAAACTAAGCAAAATAACATCTCTCAACTTAACTGGTATTCTCGTGCTAGTAACATTCTGAATGGCTTTTTTCATTAAGGTATTAGGGCAGTCTTTTAAAACCAACTGGGCACTATAGTACTTATTTAACAGAACATGATATAATTGTTTTCTATCTAGCCCAGTGATATCTTCATATGAAATTTGCCATCTCAGCAACAACTTTATACATTGTTGAGCATATAGAGAGCTAAGTTTAACCTTACCAGACAATCTTTTAATCTTTACTCCTCTTTTCCAAACTCCAACAAAGTGATTAATTTGGTTTTTATATAAGACTCCCCATAAATCTGTTCTACCAGATTTAAAAAAAACTTAAATTCTTAGTTATAAACAAAAGATTGTAAAAAAAGTTCAGGACACAACATGCCTAATCCTCCATCTTTCCTATGGAGATATGAAATGTTACGTTTAACTATATTTAAACGATTACCCCATATTAGCTGAAACAACAAACCGGTTATCTTAACCACTAAATTATCAGGTAATGGAAAGACAAAACTAGTAAAAATAAAAATGGGAAATAAAAATCGTTTGATAGCCTGAATTTTCTTTTTGGTAAGACCATTTCCAATTTTTCCATTTGTGTATTTTACCTGAGAATATTTTAAATTTATCATCCCAATTTCTCTGGGCAATGTCTTCAACACATCCATATGTAATACCCAACACTTTGATTGTTTTATCCTTTCTTTTAAAAGGGATTTGAAAAGCTTCTGCATTATCTCCCAGCCACAATGCTTCACTTTTCTCCATATTAACCATAGAGTTGGAAATTTGAGAATAACTTTTAAGTTCTCTTTGTAACAATTGGTTATCTACTTCTGATTTCAAAAAACAGAAATATCATCTGCATAAGCACAAACTTTGACTCTCTCGGAAACACCTTCTACTTTCACTTCCAAACCTTGAAAGTTATGGTTTCCTTTTATTTTCCTTAATAGAGGGTCAATGCTAAAAACATAAAGCAAAGGACTTATAGGACAACCCTGACAGACTCCAGATTCAACCTGAAAAGGGTCTCCCAAACTACCATTAATTAAATGGAAACCTATTGCTTCTTTATATAATATCTTCAACCATTTAGTAAAAGTATTAGGAATACCATATCTCCGTAAAGTCTCAAATAAAAATTCATGATGTACTCGGTCAAATGCTTTTGTCTGGTCTAGCCCTACCAAATAAATACCTTCTCTCTGCTGCTTAGCATATTCCACCACCTCTCTTACTAGCAACAGTGTATCCTGTATGATACGATTCTTAACTGCACACGATTGACACGGACTTACCAAACTTTCAGCCACCGCACTAAGCCTCATAAACATAACTTTTGCAAGAATTTTGTAATCAGTATTTAATAATGATAACGGACGCCAGTTCTTTAGCTCTTTCAAAATACCACTTTTAGATAAAAGTACCAAGACTGAGGCATACTATGAGGACGGCAACTGTCCCAGAGTTAGCACTTCATTATATAGCACTACAAGGTCCGTTACCAAAAGATCTAAAAACACTTTATAAAACTCTGCAATTATCCCATCCAATCCTGGACTTTTCTTCCCAACTAATGATTGAATACTATTTCTAACCTCTTCCTCTGTTATAGGCTTACCATGGTCTCAGCATCCACTGCATTTAATACCGGATTATCAACATCTTGCAAATATTTTACAATATTTTCATTTGCAATAGGCTGTCTTGCAAACAATTGCTTAAAATATTTTGTGACAATATTTAAAATGTCCTTACTTTCTGTTTGTGTTTCACCATCTTGATCTACCAATCCTGCTATGGCTTTCTTACATACCCTTTCCTTACACGCTTGAAAAGGATCTGGGGCTGTGAAACCCCAACTATCAAATTCATTTTCAGCTTTTAGAGAGATCATACGATCCTATTGAAGTTTTTTCATTTTATCCTTAACTTGATTAATGCTATTTGAATTCACAGTCTCACCATTATTGACCATGGAATATAATCTACTAAGTCTAAGTCTTAGAGCATTTCCTTCTTTTCTAGCTTTTGATTTAAAAAAAAAATTAATATCTTTTTTTATTTGTTCCCACCAACTCGACATCGTGTCGTATAAGCACTGCGTGGTTTTTCGATCTTCATAAAAAAGTAATTAATTCTTGCTTAACTTTATCATTATCAAGTATTATTATTATTATTACTTTTATTTGTAACGCGCCAACATATTCCGTAGCGCTATACAGAGGAAATGAACAAGGAAAAATATACATTTTAACAAACTGCAAAAAGTGGAGGGCCCTGTTTTGAGCTTAGAATTTTTGGAGAAAGTGCTTTTTCCCAAAGCACTCTACAAGATTGAAAACTCTCTACTTACAATCTATTCTTGAGTTTAGTTTCCATATACCTTACCCATATATTATTCCTTCCTTTAACTTTAAGGACAGACTAATCATATCATGATCTGGACACTCTACCAAGACAAAATTATATCTAAAAGATGAAGTTTGATTTTTTACTTAAAGTCTATCTATACGACTTGCCCACCTCCCTTTATGATATGTAAATCCTCGCTGTGTAGGATATTTATATTTAAAAGTATCAATCAAACCAGCTTGACTGATCAGAGTTTTTAGAAAGTTTTCATCATATTTTAAATTTTTATAATTACTATTTCGATCTTCATTATTTACCACACCGTTAAAATCACCTCCCATAATTAACACTTTGGATGTGAAACAATATGGTTTTACACTTAAAAACACTTTTTTTCTACCTGCTATTATCTGAGGAGCATATATATTAATCTTGTCTCCTGTAATAAACACACATCAAATGATTGTTCTTTCAGAACAGTATAGAGTAAGTCTCTTCTCTCTTTTGATCTCAAACTGTTGACATTAAGCGAGCATATATGTAAAGTCATGAAAAACCAAGGAGACTCAGCGCTTCTTCTTTACTGCTCCTATATTGTCACCTTGAGATCCCCATCGTTTTATTGAAACAGAGGCAGTTGTTTCTTCTTCAAAGAACAACTGCAATTCCTCTGTGGATCGCGTTTTCCAGAGAGATCCTTCACTCTGTTTAAACTCCATGGCATCTACACTAGGTTCGTCCAGGATAGCATAGCGACCAGCAGTTATCTCAAATGAAGAGAGCATCTGAGGAGGTTTTTGTGACTCACAAGGACCTGAATATTTTAATCTCTTCTTGCGCTTTCCTTGCACCAACTGAAATTCTTCACTGTTTTTTTCTGGTACTGGACCCTTTTCAACATTTAATGGAGATTGTATTTCCTTGGCGTCTTTCCTTAAGATGTTTTCTGGCTCAGTAATGACATCTTTCTGTGGCTCATTTGTATCTTGCTTCTCAGTTGTATTGGACTCTTCCATTGCTTCAGTAAGTATGGTTTCCAAATCTAGCACACAGTCGTTTATCTTATTATGGTGTGCTTCTGGGCACTCTCTAAAGGTATCGGTATGACCTTGTACAGAACATAAGTTGCATATTACGTCCTGCTTGCATTCTGATCTCATATGGCCCAGACAGTTACATTGAGAGCACTTTATTTTAACACAGCAATAGGCCAAATGCCTTATTGACCCACATTTATAACAGCTTCTAGGCTGTCCTGGATAATAGCAAATGCCTCTGTCCGTACCAATAAAAAAACTGTGTGGTTGATATTAGTCCCTGGGGCACTCCCATTATAACAAAAAACGCTGTATTTATTTTATGCCTGAACACATATTATAAAGGAAACTCCTGTATCTTAAAAAAAGGAAAGGACTATAATGGTGAGAGTGGCTTCTCATTTTCTGGGATACTTCACTTGGCTGATTGAAATGCTGACTGATTTGGTAACAGCTTTCTTAAAGAAACAGAGCCAGAAAAAAAAGCAACGTTACTTGAAAGGACTTTCAGCCTCAGGTGAAATTGTATAGCCCCCGCTCACCACTCAGGAGCAGGAGTACCAAACGAAGGGGGCTAACATAGCCCAGAGTGCCATCTCAGTGAATCTGCAGGTCCGGGAGAAAGAGGAGCTGGGATCTCCAGTGTGCAACATCTAATAGCACTATCAAGTGGAGCAACAAACTCTAGTGACTCAGGACTCACACTGTGAGACATCAGGTGGCTGGCAGGCTGAGGAAGGCAGCGGGGGGTGAGTAATGGGATTGATATTAGTCCCTGGGGCACTCCCATTATAACAAAATATGCTGTATATGATACTCTATGCCTGAACACATATCATAAAGGGAACTCCTGTATCTTAAAAACATATCCAGACATAAGCAAGAAACTGTAAAAGGAAAGGACTATAATGGTGAGTGGATGGATTTTTATTTTTTGGGATACTGTACATGGTGGACTGAAATGCTGAATGATATGGTAACAGCTTTCTTAAAGGAACAGAGCCAGATAAAAAAAAAAAAAAGCAATGCTATATGTCTTGTATAGTTACTGATGGTAATACAAAGAATCAGAATCAATGTTATTAGAGAAATTTGCATATTGGTATATCTCTCTTTACTGTTAGTATAGTAACTGAGCACGGCTATTGGCCTTATCTGGAAACAAAACGGAAGAGGGAAAGAAAAGAGAGGAAAAGCAAGCTTATACAAGGGTATATGTGTCAAAGTGCTGGAATAAATATACATTGCATCTACAACTCAGGATGAGGAACTCTAAAAATAAAGAGAAGAAAGAGAAGAAACTTCAAAAAATTTATAATATGTTTTCGCCAAAACTAGAATCAAATGGAAAAGGAAAAGGGGGAATGGAGTTATCTCAGACAGATCAAATTCCAGATTTGACCCCGAACCAAAGTCTGGGCAGTATAGAAGATAATACTGAGATAAGAGAAATATCACCAGAGGTGGAAGAGCTACTAACGGTGACTAGAATGAAAACCTTATTAGAGGAGTTCCAGCTTAATTTTCTGGCAGAAATTAAAAAACAAATAATTTCTAATACTAAGGCCATTAAGGACTGCGTCACTAAAGTCACAGCCATAGAAATAGTAATGGATAAACAAATAATGGAAAATAACACGCTTCAGACACAGAATAAAAAACGAGAAGAAAAAAGACAAGATTTAACAAATACAATTTCCAGCCTGGAAGATAGATCTAAAAGGAATAATTTACGAATAAAAGGAATCTCAGAAGATCTTAAAGACACAGATTTGACAAAATATATAATAAAGCTCCTCTCTTCGCTAGTTCCAGATTTTGAGACAGTACCAAACAAATTTGATCTATTGCATAGAATTCAGACATCAGAAAATAAAGAGAATGGAAGACCTAGAGATGTCATGGTCAAAGTGCATTTGTTAAATTACAAAGAAGACATTATGCGTGCAAACTATAGAGAGAAGATCTTGAAACCACCATACCAGAATATCCAAATATTTGGGGATATATCAGCATACACGCTAAATAAACGTAAAGAATATTCTAGAATAACTCTGGCGCTGAGAAAAGAAAATATACGCTATAAATGGATATTTCCACAGGGTCTTGCAATAACTAAAGACGCCAGATGGTATAGAATTCACTCAGTCAAAGAGGGAATAGATTGCCTGAGGAATTTGAAGATCTATCTAGAAGAGTGACATTAGATCCTCACGATAGAGGATAATTGCAGCTTCTGATAATTGGATTTTAAAATGTTTTTTTATTTTTATTTATTTTTTATTTAGATCACTCCTTTTCATCTTTCCTTTATATGGTGTTCTCTCCCCCTACATCCGTCCCCTCCGTCCCTCCTAAGTGTTATAAAAATGTAAGGAGGGAAGAGAAGTAGATCTCTTGGATGAGAGCTTAGGTAAATTTATAATAATGGTAACATTTTTGCACTTTTAGATTAATTAACCTCTAAAGGTCTTAATAAATCTCCTGCCTTTACAATAGGTAGGGGTCATAAAATTTCACATATAGCCTTAAAGGAAGGGGGTTAGAATCCATAGGACATTAAGTAGTGACATATGGAGGGCGGATAGGGGATGGGTTGGTTGGGGGGGAGAAGACTGAGGAAGGGGGTGAAAGAGGGGATGGAAATATGCATATATTGGATTTGTCCTTTTTTTTTTTTTTTTCTTATTGGTGGTAGAGAAATAGCCTTCTATTAAAGAAGGGAAATATACATAGAGGATAATATAAGGTCTTAGATACAATGTTAGCACCGGTCACTTTAATTAAGAGGTTAAATGTTTCACAGATATGTTTATAGATAGGATTTGGCACCGTCATATTTAATGATAAAAATGTAGTTATAAGGATGACTTAAGAAATCTCAACAAATGAAGTGTTGACACCTGACTATAAGAAATTTACACAGAGTTGGAATTGGGCAATAGAGGCAGTTTATGTATATATATATGTATATATATATGTGTATATATATATGTATGTATATATATAGGTATGTATGTGTATAGGATGTGAAGGGCTTGTTAATAGATTTCACTTTTCCGTTTTTGGATTTGTGTTTAATTTTTTTTTTTTTTTTTTTTTTTTTTGTTACCTCAAATTCTGAGGTAAAGATTTTGTCAGAAATGCTTTTATAATCCTGCATAGATAGATGCTTATAGGTTTTTGAGAGACTGGGAGGTAGCTGCCACCATTAGAAAGGTTCACCTACCACTTCTAAACACTGGCTAATCAGCCCGTAGGAATTCGACCCAACATGAGAGATAGGATGGGTCATATTTGGTATGTTTGTAGTCAGTATATATGTTTAAAGGAACAGAGAAGCACAAATTTAAATAGTGAGGATAGGAAGGGGAAACATAGGTTAAGAGGAATTAAGTCAATAAAGAAACTATGTCATTAAGGATAATATCACATAACACCAATGGATTGAATATGCCCATTAAAAGAAAAATTGCATTTTCAGAATATAATAAATCAGGTGCAGAAATAATCTGCCTACAAGAAACACATCTGAAAATGAAGCATAACCATCTATTAAATAATAAATCTTTTTTGAAGAGAGTAGATGCTAATTATACTAGTAAAACGAGGGGAGTCTCGATATTATTTAAAGCTAACTTAGTGGTGGAGGAAGAGTTTAAAAAGATTGATATAGAGGGAAGATATATATTGTGGGTAGGAGAAATAAATAAAAGCATCTACACAATTGTAAATATATATGCCCCAAATAAGAATCAAGAGAGATTTCTTATAAAAATATTGAAGTTAGTTCATAAATATAAAAAAGGAAAAGTTATTATATGTGGAGACTTAAATTTAGCTATGGATCCAGTTCAGGATAGATCAAAATCTAAATATAAGAAAAATAATAATACTTTGAGTTATTTAAGATTAAGAATTAAAAAACTAATGATGGAGCTTGACCTCTTTGATATTTGGAGAACATTTAATCCAGAAAAGATAGAGTTTACATATCACTCAAAGAAATATAATGTATACTCTAGAATAGATTATTTCTTGGGGGATCCTTCAGTCGTATACGATACAAAAAAAATAAATATCTTATCTACTGCACTATCAGATCACTTTCCACTGATGTTGGAACTAAAAGGGGTTGAAACCTATGGTAAAATAAGAAAGTGGAGAATAGAACCTCTGATTTTAAAAGATAAGATATATATAGAAGAAATAAGAACAGCTATTAGAGAATTTATGCGCTTAAATATAGATTCAGTATCATCTCCTTCACTCATATGGTGTACATAAAAAGCATTTGTTAGAGGCATTCTAATAGAAAAAGAAGCGCAAATGAAGAGAGCTAGGGGAACAACCCTAAGAAATCTTTATATTCCGTTAGATATATTACAGAATAGCAATAAAAATCTTCCATCTATGCAAAAGATGGAAAAAATTCAAGATATCAATTTACAAATTAAAAAGATCTTTCAGTTAATTCAAGATAGAATGGTTTGGAAAGCACAACAAAACAATTACCTCATGGGAGGAAAAATGGGGAAATATTTGGCCAATAAAGTTAAGAATCAAAAAATTCAAAACCATATCCAGGGACTCAGGGGAGAAGATAATCAGCTATATAACCATCCAGAAAAAATTGGCAACATATTTTTCCAATACTACTCAGAATTATATAATATTGAGAAGCAGAAAGGTTTTCAGAAACCTAGTTTGAGTGAGATAAAAAACTTTTTGAAGGATATTAAATTCCCTAAGATATCAGAGGAAGAATTATTATATCTAAATGAACCAATAACTGAGAAAGAGATAATAAAGGTTATTATTGAAACAAAAAACAATAAGGCCCCTGGTATTGATGGCCTAGATAAACTATTCTATACAACGTTTAAAGACCAGCTGGCCCCTTTATTGGCCAGTATGTTTAATGAGATTAAGAACAGCGGCATTATTAGAGAGGAGTTAACTGAAGCAAAAATTATAAATATACTAAAAGAAGGAAAAGACCCGGAAGATAGGAAGAGCTATAGACCTATCTCTCTTATTAATTATGATTTAAAAATATATTCTAAGGTGTTAACTAATCGTTTGATCCCTTTAATTCCTGCAGTTGATTAATCCAGAGCAGACAGGATTTGTTAAGTCCCGACAAGGAGGGGATAATATAAGAACATTGATAGATATTCTCTCTATAGGGAGGAGTGATGGGGGCCCCAGTTTGGCTCTGTCGATAGATGCAGAGAAAGCCTTCGACAGAGTCAGCTGGGACTTCCTTAAGATTGCCTTGGAATGTTATGGACTAGAGGAATTTGCTTCTAAAGCAATTATGGCTCTTTATATTAACCCTACAGCTAAGATTAGTGGGCCTAATTATGAAACATCTTTTTTTCCCATAAAAAATGGAACTAGGCAGGGCTGTCCCTTGTCTCCCATATTATTTAATCTTTATGTGGAGCCTCTTCTATTGAAAATAAGGGAAGCAAAGGATATTGAGGGAGTAAAGGTCGGTCTTAAAGAGTATAAAATTGCTATATATGCAGATGATCTGATAGTTATTTTGAAGAACCCTATCCAATCTTTGGGAGCTCTTGATATCATCTTTAAAGAATTTGGAAGACTCTCTTATTATAAGGTCAACCATGAGAAATCAGATATTATATGGAGGGATCTCTCCTTTGAAGAAATTACAAGTTTAAAAAGCTCATTTAATTTTAAATGGAACTCTAATAAAATAAGTCATCTGGGTATAGACCTATCATTCAAGGTTAATAAGATTTTGAAATCTAATCTAGAAAAGATATGGAAACAGATTCAGAAAAACCTCTTAGAGTGGAAAGAGGTAAAATTTGCATGGTCAGCTAGAAGGGGAAGGGAAGAGGAAAGAGATTTTGTTTTACTGTTTTCTATTTTCCTTCTTCACCCGAGTCTCCCCAGAAGCACATGATTTCTGTGCTAAACTATTAATTATATTAACTATATTGAGAGTAGTGCCCGGTTCCTTTGTATGCTTGGTGGAGGTATCAAGTTAAGTGAACTTGCTATTAGGGAACTGCCTTCCCATCAGGAGTACAATATAGTACATTAAAATTGGTATTCGAAGAGATGGGAGGGAGGAGATTTTAACGGTGTATTTATACATATGCAATTGCTAAACTGTTGAATTATTGATACCTCTGGAATGTATGATTGTTTTGTTTTTTTTATGTTTTTGATGTTTGTTAAAGAAAAACGAGAAAAAAATAAAGTAATAAAAAAAAAAAAAAAAACTGTGTGGTAAATGATGAGTAAAGCCCCCTGTCTGCCACAGTTTAACTTGCAGTTTCCATCCACCATTCTATAACCTGATCTCATCATAAATCTTTTGTGGGTCACTCACAACTGTACAATGTCTCTTTAACCAGTACATTATGTCATTTAAAGCCACTACTTCTGTCTGGAACTGGAGATTGATGGACACTGTAGCCTGTTTTGTGAGTGGGATAGCTTTTATATTTTTCCAGATACCATCTGATTTTGTCCTATGGAAAATCACCCAAAACATATCCAGGTTCTGCATTAGTTTAAAACTAATGTCAAATTGTCTTGATCCAGGAAAGTGAATAAACGCAAATATTTCACTTGCAGAAAAACCCATGAATTCCATTAAGAGTTTGCGACCAATGAATATTCTGTCTGGAATATCAGGTTCTTGTCCTGTGAACAACAGGCGCACTGCGTTCTTCCGCTTAGATACATCTCCCCTTGATCTTACAACGTTTGAAAACAAATTCCCGCTTGCTGCAGGTTTTTGTACATTTACCTGTGTGCTGCTCTGTTTGCTGGTTCCTGTTCCCATTTTAGTACCTGTATCCGGTCCATGTTTTTGTCCTTCTGGATTGCTAAAGCCAGTTCCAGATTGCAGACGTCTATCTGGTGATTCCTCCAGATTTTGCTTTGCTGTGCAATCCCTGCTTTGTATTGTATCTCTTGCTATACTTACATCTAGAGGTTTTTGCAAATCACTTTCTTTCTCAGTAAGTCTTTCCACAACACGCTTTATGCTCCTAGATTTCAGCTTATGGACAGTTATTTCATTTAAGCATTCAGATAAGGCAATGCCGAGGGCTGCTGGTCTTTTAGCGCTTGTGTTGGTACCTTCTTAATCCTTAATGGGTTTAACTTTTGCATTTTATAACATTTTCTTTCCTCACCTCTTATTGCACTTTTCAGTTTTTCAATGCTTTCCTCTTTTACATCCATTGCCGTTTGTAGGGAGTCGATCTCCACCTGGATCTGATCAATCTGCTGCAGAAAACCTGTTCTCTCAGATTCCTGGGTTACTTCATCCACTTTCTTTACCAAATCTTGCTTTTGCATCTCCCAATCTTTTGTCCAAAACCGTCAAAGCTTTACTAATTAAACTTTACTTAAAATGTCTGTTTTCGTTTGTTTGGGCTTCTTGGCCTTCCAACACCTCCAGGCCTGGGACTAGAGCAGAACTAGTATCCAGAACACCAACACTCCCCCCTGGGTCTGAGGCATCCTCAGCCCCCCTACAGGAGCTCCAACACAGAGAGGGTAACGTGGAGCAATATGAGGAGTTATAGGGGAGTATGAGATAGAATGAAGTAAAATGAGTCATATCTAAGTAGTCGGAATAATACTTATGCTCAGCCCTTGCACAGTGCTGCAGAATATGCTGGTGTGTTACAAACTAATGATAATAATAATAATAATGTAATCATATCCCCTTTTAGATGCCTTTTTCTATAGAAAATAAGTATAATTTGCTTAGTCTTTCTTCAGAGCTTAGCCCTCTATTCCCCTTATTAATTGTGTTGCCTTCGCTGTACTTTTTCCAGCTCTAAATAATTATTTTTATGAAGTGGTGCCTAAAATTGTCCTCCATATTCCAAATGAGGGCATACTAGGGATTTGTGTGTGGCAGAACTATATTTGCTTCCCTGGCTTCTATACTCTTCTTAATACAGTAAAAACTCAGTTGTCCAGCACCCATGGGTATTGCCATATGCAGGTTAACTGTAGTTTCCATTTCCTTGACAGTCACTATTAAAACAGGCCTAATTAGCCCCATACTCTACACAAAAATCATACTGTATTTAAATACTACTGCTAATTAAATACATGAATTAAAGCTTTAAAAAAAACATAGATAAAAAATGAATTTTAACAAAGTATTTTATTAGACATTATATACATTAGATTAGCACTCACAGTTAGATGCTGCAGATAGGCAATTCCAGGCAGTGGCTTCAAAAGAGCTTCTACAGGGTCACAATCTACTTGGGCACTTCCTGGCTGCAGATTGCTTGAACTTCCTGTGCTGCAGTGTCACTTCCTGTTGCTTCAAGTGCCGGTTAGATGAGAGTTTCTGGATAGTGGGGAATGAAGGTAGGTACCGGGTGCTTGAGAGTTCTGGGGGCTTGAGATTTCTGGATGCTTGAGTTCTGGATAAAGGGGAGTTTACTGTACATGCTAATATTTTACTTACCTGTGCAGATGATATTGGCATTGATCTCTGTTACCTAGGTGGTTGTCCACAAGTATTCCCAAATCCTGTTTTATCTCTGATCCATAGATGATACCTAGATTTGCTCTATTAAGGTTATACATTTCAAAATGTAAAAAAAGATGTAAAGAATCTTAAACCATCATTATCAAAAAGTACAGATAAAACAATCTACTCCATTCACTGTACCCTCCAGCTCTTAATCATAGGTATGTCATAGGAAAATGTTACACATATATATAACCCCTTAATTAAAAACACCAGTGAAAAAAATATTTTTATCCTTTGCTGGTCTGATGTTTGATACTACCATAAACATTATTAGCTGTTCAAGAATATTAACCAATTATCAAATATAAACTATAAATAAATACTTAAGACCTGGGTCCTTTTGTTTTTCAATTTTGAATAAAATAAAGATTATTACATTTAATAGTTCCTTATTATTTTTTTATAACACTTTTCTATTTCTATTTTTTTCTATTAGTGTTTATTTATAGTTTGCTTTATGGTTTATATATATTTGAAGTGGTTTATACTTTAAAATATGGGGAATGTGATGACAGACATTAGAATTAATTGCACAACAGTGTCAAGCTCGCA
Organism: Discoglossus pictus; assembly: GCA_027410445.1. NCBI lineage: Eukaryota > Metazoa > Chordata > Amphibia > Anura > Alytidae > Discoglossus > Discoglossus pictus. The sequence continues at coordinate 472,916,067 of CM050164.1, forward strand.
AATCTGCAATAAAAATACAATTTTATTTTTACATTTAATTTGCGTGTTATATCAATCTCGGGAATCAAGGAGTTAATACATATCAGGCAACCCACATGGACTATAACAATTTATTCATTCATGTGTATTGACTTTTACATTGCTGGATTGTGAGTCCAATTGCATATCGGACGTCTAAACACCATGTTTTACTGATGTCATGATGACAGTTTCATTTACTATTAGCCTGGAACTTATGGGCTTGCTTAATTAATCATGAACATGCCCTGAAATGCTACGTACGGGTTCAAGGTTTATGGTTTTAGATTTCGGCCCTGTACTTGCAGGCTTGTACAATTAAATTGATCTGTAACTCGTGCAGTTTTAGAATTAAATCAGGCTCATAGTATTTATGTCTTGTTTTTGGTTGTATCTAATGTCAGACTAGCAAAGGGTTAAGATACATTTTCACTGGTGTTTTTAACCAAGGGGTTATATATGTGTGTGACATGTCATTTATAGGGACATGCCTATGATTAAGCACTGGGGGTAGAATGAAATGAAATGTAACGAGAACATTTTTATCTCTATTTTTTAATTATGTTGGTTTCAGATTATCTACAATAACGATTTGCATTGCTTTACATTTTGGGTTCAAGTAAGCTCCTTTCCTGATTTCAATGAGTGCAGACATTTTTTACAAGATTAACATTGTGATAGAGGAAAACCAAATGATTACAAACATTTGACAAACTTTAAAATGTGTTTTGTGATATCTTAAATATAATCGGATGAAAAAAGTAAATTCAGTTGGAAATCACATATATAGTTGTGAGCATACGAGTTGTTGCTAACGCTTGCGGGCTCGCACAGCGAGCCCGCAAGAACTGCGTCCCTCGCAAAGCGAGGGATGCAGTTCCCCGCAAATGCGGGTCTTCGCGAAGCGAGGGGCCGCATTTGCGGTGGGCGAGCATCCCAAGGTCTACACAAATGCGGGTCCTCGCGGTAACACACATACGCACGACATACCCACGACTTAGAAAAAAATACACTGCGTCGTACACGTAAAAACCAACTGCGTCCCTCGCAAAAAAATTACGTCCGCCTCGCAAAAAAATACGGCTGCAAAAAGACCCATTCCCAACACGCAAAACCAGCCGACAACGGCGCGCATGAAAACATCAGAAACACAAGAAATAAACACAACAAACACATAAAAAGATTACTTGCAGCAAGGGTGGGCATCCGGCAACTCGAAAAGTTAATTTACACGTCCATTTAAGTCCAAAAAAACGAGTTTAAACTGCCGAAAATCACCTAAGCGAGAGAAAAAATGGCCGCCGAACAAAATGAAAACGAGGCTACAGACGTAACTATACTACAGTGACGGGCAAAACTGAAACAACGCTACAGTCAACTTTACGAGGTACGTAACACATACTATGCGGCACTTGCTACACTGATATAAACCACCATTTACTACACATAAAATGGCGGATGGAACGCAAATTGTAAGCTGGAACGCAAATAGCGCATGTGTATTGCGTTCTAACGGTCTGTGGCACTTGAAAGTTTAGAAATACTGCCTACTTTCCAGAAAATTCTACATTTCTACTCAGGTGATGAACGGAGTGACTGGATAGTTAACTGCTGCTGTTACTTGAGAAGAGAATTGTTTCCTAATTTCCTACTTTACATTGTGCAAATTACAACTGAGAGGTATGCTATAATATATTACATTTTATTATCAAGACAGGACAAAAAAAACAACAACTTTAACTATGAAAATGTCATTCATGTATAGTGACATGTGACACTCACATTTATGTGTATAGCCCCTACAACAAACTAATCTTAACCCTAACTAATTAAACAAGTATATTTAAATGACATAAAAAAAAAAACTTTAACTATTAAAATGTGATTCATGTATAGTGATATGTGACACGCACATATATGTGTGTAGGCCCGAAAACAAACTAATTTTAATTGAAACTAATTAAAGAAGTACATTTAAATGACATTAAATTATTGTAATTCAATATATAACCTAAAGCTCAATCTTACTCCTTTTTTTTAACTTATCAAACAGACTCTGCATCAACAGCGTCACTCAAGAATTTGCACCGTGCATTGTGAACCACAATCCATTTTAAAGAACACAAAGAAAGAAGAAGAGGTAAGATAGAAAAATACATTACATGCTGAAAAAGCTTTGCTAAATCAAAAAGAAGAAATATACAATTAACCATTTCACGTTCTTTTTCAAACAGAAACTACAAGAAGACCGGCGGATTAAGATTGCCTGGAGGGAACCCTCTGTCATTCAACACTTCAATCAAGGTAAAGTATAACAAGTACAAAAAATAAAGGAACTATATATGTTTAATGGCCGACAATATAACAAATGCAGCAACCAAAAAGTAGTTAACACAAAATAGGATAATGCTAAAAACATAGCCATAATATATAAAACAGAAAAAACATTCATTTTCACTGTAGAAAAACATTAAACCTTCATAAAAAAGACTAATTAAGCAAATCAAGTATGCAACATATGGTAGACACAAATAGGATTATACCAAAAATCACACAAACATATAGCAAAGTAAATTAATATTCTTCTTTAATGTTTAAGAACCTATAAGCCTTACAAAGAAGTCTAAATAAGCATACCAAAAGTGGGGGACAGAAAATAAGATAACGCTAAAAACATAGCCATCATATCCAAAATACAAAAAACATTTAACCTTCATTAAAAAAAAATAATTAAGCAAATAAAGTATGCAACATATGGTAGACACAAAATAGGATTGTACCAAAAATCACACAAACACATAGCAAAGTAAATTAATATTCTTATTTACTGTTTACAAAGCTATAAGCCTTACAAAGAAGTCTAAATTAGTATAGCAAAAGTGGTGGACACAAAACAGGATAATGCTAAAAACATTGCAATCATATCCAAAATAAGAAAAACATTAATAATTACAGTATAAAAAAAAGGATAACTGGAATACACAAATACATTTAAAGTATTTTTAAAAGGTTGCACAAAAAACAGCATAGCAGAAAAATTCACCATGACAGATACAATACACCAAAATAATTAAATTTGTTATTCATTACAAATACATTAAAATCAAATAACATTTTCATTTTTCTTTTACAACAGACACTGCGTGAAGACCATCGGACCAGGACTTTCAACAGAGGACCAGACCATCGGACGAGGACTTTCAACAGAGGACCACACCATCAGAGGAGGACTTTCAACAGAGGACCAGACCATCGGACGAGGACTTTCAACAGAGGACCTGACCATAGGACGAAGACTTTCAACAGAGGACCAACAAAGATTCTGATTGAAATCGCACTTCTACCAAGGTACAGTATAACAATTAAAAAATGAGAAAACTAAATAAACATGTTTGCTCTGCATCCATGTCAACAGAAAAAAAAAGAACAGTCACTAACTGTGGCCCTCATTAAATTGCAATTTTGCCAATTGAATAGAGGTCTAAATAAGCACATCACATATTTTTTTAAAGAAGTTTTTAGTTAGTAAACATCTATCCGCAAACAAGGTTTTCACTAACTAAAAACTTATTAAAAAAAAAAATGTTATCTGCTTATTTATAGCACTATTGAATTGGCCAAATCGCAATTGAATGAGGGCCTATAACTTTTACCAAAATATAACTGACACATTTCTTATTTACCTCTTATTTGTCTGTTATGGACAATAATGTTTAACAGTAAATCCAAACTTCAATCTTGCCAAAAAAAAAAGAAAACAGCATAGTCCACAAAAGTTTCAAAACATAGACTAAATAAAATTTGTCATTCTAAGTTACCAGTCGTAATGTACAATATTAAGCATAAAACCTAAACACACACATACAATAGAATACTACAATAAATAGTACTAACACCCCAAGAAAAAATAAAAAAAATCATTGCCTGAACAAAGACTAATTTTTGCCTTCTACTATGCCTGTAAGTTAAAAATACAACAAAAAAATCAATTGCCAAAACAACTAAAATATAAATTTTAATTACCTACTACATGTAGAAGAAGGTATAGTGTCAGTTCCTTCACTGTGCTATTCATGTAAGGCAAAAATTACAACGTACCACAGAAAGTAAGACCAAAAAAATAAAAAACACTAATTAACTATGTTACTGTTTCTAATGTTATAAGTTTGAAAACAATATTTTCAAGTTCCTTACTTAGACTGATAAGAAACTTCAAGTTTAAAAAAAATATACTTTCAAGTTCTTTACTTCAACATATTACAAAGTTCATGTTAAGAGCTCAACCACGTTTTAAGTCACAATGTAAATATTGTCTGTTATGTTAAGATTACTCCCTGGATTAATGTTTATCGCCAGTTTATGCAGTCAGGAAGGAATTAATTTAATTGGATACATTTCAACGTACCACAGAAAGTAAGACCAAAAAAATAAAAAAACACTTATTTAACAATACAAAGAAACTACCACTACAATAAACTACAAGCACATATAAACAAACTGTTGATAATAAAAAATGTACAAAACAAACTTAACATCTCAAACTAAACTAATTATAAAAAAAAATATTTTACAGATTAACATGGCTACTAACGAGAGCAAACAAGAAAAGAAAATACGTCAAACTAGAGAAAGACAAGAGAGATGGGCCAACCAGCAGACACCAGAGGAGAAGGAAATTTGACGAGAAAAAGAACGCAAAAGACTTGCAAGCAAAAGACTATCAGCTGTAAAAATTAAAGATACGCCAAAAAAAGCAACCAAGCAAATAAAGCACTTAGAACCTGTTCCTCAAACATCAGATTACATTTTACCTGAAAAAATAAAAGAGATACCAAAAGAAGCCACCAAAAAAACAAAGCATTTACAACCTGTTCCTGAAACATTATATGACATTTTATCTAAACCAATACAAGATATACCAAGAAAAGCCACTAAAAAAACAAAGCATTTACAACCTGTTGTTGAAACATTACATGATATTTCAGCTGATGAATATGAAAGTCAAACTGATATATGCTTTGCAAATTGTCCTTTACTCAAGTCTTTAGCAGTAGAGGTTCATAGTTGTAGGGACATGACTACTCAATGTCAGTTTTGTGAGGCTTATTATTTAAAACAGGAGAGACCCAGAAATGGCCAATTTATTAGTTTCTGTCAAAAAGGCAAGTTCAAACTTCCAGAAAGAAAATCATTTCCAATCTATTTACAAAACATTATGATTAAACCTACTTTTCCAAACTACAAACATTTTAAGACAAACATAAGATCCTACAATAGTGCCATATCCTTTGCATCTATGGGGGCAACATTAGCTGCTAATGTACCAGGACATGGTCCTTAATGTTTTAAAGTCCAAGGCCAAATTTATCATCGACTTCCCATTTACATCCAGAGGAAGGAGAGCAAAAAAAATTTGCTCAACTATATGTCCTAGATACAATGGGAACTGTATGCAGCATGAAGAAATTAAAAAATGCTTACCCAGTGTTTTTATAGAGCTAAATAACATTATGGACAATAACCCCTACAGTAAAGCTTATAAAAAATTGGCAGAAGTAGAAAATGAACAACAACTTCATGTACAAAGACATCAATTACCAATGCAGAAGGTTAATAGGGTGCTTAAAAGAGACAGACATACTGATAAACGTCGTTATAACTTGCCAACATCAAATAAAGTTGCAATGGTGTTTCAAAATGATGAAGGAGAACCACCATTTTAAAGAGACAATAGAATAAATCCCAGAAATGAGGAGCAACCATTCATTAATATGAGTATCTTAAGTCCAAATTTAGATCCAATGACATATCCCATTTTTTTCCAACACGGAGAAGCAGGTTGGCAACCAAAATTAACACTTCCCAGTTACCCAAATGCTAAAGCCAGAATCTGAAATAATGTTTCTATGCTTGAATTTAAAGTAGCTCAAATTGCCATTCGAAATAAATTTAATCCAATTTTATGTGGTGGAAAACTAACACAACAATGGATTATTGATTTCTATTTGCAAGTTGAGGCCAATAATTTAAACTTTATATAATATCAACAAGATAAACTACGTGTAGAACAATATTCGGGTACTAATGGACTATGTCGCTGAAGTTGCTACAAGCAGAGACATGACAGCTGGCAAAGCCATCATTTTACCATCTTCCTTTCAAGGATCTCCTCGAAATATGAGAGAAAGATACAATGATGCTATGGCTATTGTCACCAAATTTGGCAAACCCAATTTATTTCTTACATTTACATGTAATCCACAATGGCCAGAAATTACACAAAATTTACTTCTTGGCCAAAGTGCTTCCGATAGACCAGATTTAGTAGCCAGAGTTTTAAGATTAAATTAAATGAATTAATATGTGACATCACTATACGTCCCTTTTTGGCAAATGTCTTGCTTATGTATATACCATTGAATTTCAAAAAAGTGGCCTTCCACATGCACATCTTGTGATAATACTTTAAGAAAAAAATAAATTAGATACTTCTGACAAAGTGGATGCAGTCATTGTTGCTGAACTACCAGATCCAGAACTATATGGTAGACTATATGAGATTGTTACTCATCGCATGATTTATGGACCCTGTGGTGATCTTAATCCACAATCACCATGTATGGAAAATAATAAATGTTCCAAAGATTTTCCAAAAGATTATAGAGACAAAACCTATGCCAATTGTGATGGCTATCCACTTTATAAAAGAAGAGAAGGAGATAGTGCCATTATTCATGGAAAAAAAGTTGACAATAGATATGTAGTACCCTACAATCCACATTTACTCATGAAGTATAAAGCCCACATAAATGTAGAAGCCTGCACTTCCATCAAATCCATGCAATATGTGTACAAATATATTTACAGAGGCTATGATGCAGCTACTGTAGTGGTGAAAAGTGCAGACAACCCTGAAAGTAGTGATTTAGTACATGATGAACTTGCATCTCATGTAGATGCTCGCTATGTCAGTGCGCCAGAAGCTATGTGGCGGCTTTTAAAATTTGAAATGCTTGATAGATCACATGCAGTATACAGATTAGCAGTACATTTGCCACAAAGACATTTAGTGTATTTCCATGCTGGAAATTAAAGTAATGCATTGGCCCAAAGTGAAGATCCTTACACTACACTAACTGCACGGTTTTAATTAAATTCTACAGATTCACAAGCAACACAATTCTTATATTAAAATTCCATATCACTATGTTTTTGTGAATGGATTATGGAGACCGAGAAAAAGCAGAGGCAATAAAATAATCCCAAGAATTTACACATTCAGTCCAAGAGATGTTGAACATTTTTGCTTACGGATATTACTTTTAAATGTTCCTGGAGCACAAAGTTTTGAACACTTAAGAACTGTTATGAATCCTTCCATTTAGCTGCAAGACATAGAAACTTACTAGCTGATTATACAGAATGGGAAAGATGTTTAGAAGAAGCAGCACAATGTCAAATGCCACGGCAGATGAGAGAACAATTTGCATTTATTTGTATCTTCTCAAATGCTCCAAATGCATTAGCTTTGTGGGAGACATTTAAAAGTAATATGTCTGAAGACTTTATGCGATGATACAATGAACCGATTGCACACTTAAAAGCGTTAATGGAAATCCAAAAAGTATTTTTAACTCATGGATTAAGTTGTGCAAGTTTTAATTTGCCTGATCCAGGTCTTATAGATGACAAAAACTTTGAAGACTATGACATTCAACTACAAGTAGAAAGAACAGAAGAAAGACTTGCAACTTTAAATACGTTACAAATTACAAGCATTTAATGCCATTAAAAATGCAATAGCTGATGACATGGTGACAGAGCGTTATTTCTATCTTGATGGACCTGGCGGATCAGGAAAAACGTATCTATATAATTTATTAATGAGTTCTGTACGAGCACAAGGTCAAATAGCACTGGAGTTTGCCACTACTGGAATTGCTGCACTTTTGTTAGAAGGTGGAAGAACTGTACATAGTGGCTTTAAACTGCCAGTGCCTATTTTAGAAACTTCTGTGTCAGATATTCGCATGACATCATTACAAGCAAAGAAATTGAAAAAATGTAAATTAATTTTAATAGATGAGGCCACAATGATGTCATGCAATGCCTTCCAATGTATTGACCGTTTGCTTCGTGAAGTCATGGATAATACTTTTCCATTTGGTGGAAAGATAATGTTGTTAGGTGGCGATTTTAGACAAACAGTACCTGTCGTTGTACATGGAAATCGAACTGACATTATCGAAACCTGTACAGTATAAAGTCAAGCACACTATGGAAACATTTTACCCATCTTCTACTGCAACAAAATATGAGATCAGAAGGCCAAACTGATTTCAATGATTAGCTTATTAAAATTGGAGAAGGCAGAACAGAAAAAATACCACATTTATCTGACGACACTGTAGAGATCCCACCTCATATGATTTGTCACCAAAATATTATATTGGCTATATTTGAAGGTAGCATAAATAACCAGGAATATTCAGAGCTTGCCAATCAAGTCATACTAACGTGTAAAAATAAGGATGCATTAATCCTCAATAATGAAATCTTAAAAATAATTAATGCACCACCAAGAAATTATCACAGTGCTGATTCTGTACTTGCTGATGACAATGAAAGTCAGGCTAACTTTTCTACTGAATTCATAAACTCACTAACTCCTTCTGGAATGCCACCACATATTTTGCAGCTAAAGAAAGGTGCAATTGTCATGTTACTGCAAAATATGAACTCCAAAAAAGGCCTATGCAATGGGACAAGATTAATTGTTCAACAATTAAAGGACCATTTTATAGATGCTGAAATTTGAACTGGTACCTATAAAGGAGAGAGAGTTTTCATACCAAGAATATATTTAGCACCAAGTGAAAGTAGTCTCTCTTTTATACTTCAAAGAAGACAATTTCCCATTATTATAGAATTTGCCATGATCATTAATAAATCACAAGGACAAAGGTTCAAATCTGTGGGTATTTTCTTAGAAGAACCAGTATTTGCACATGGTCAATTGTACGTTGCGTTATCACGGTGCACAAATCCACAGGCTATTAAAGTTTAAATCGAAAAGAATGAAAGTCAAGGTGATTTATTAGAAGATGGATGTAATTTTACTAAAAGTACTATAACTTTTCATTAAATAAATAAAACCCATGCAAAACAGTTTTAAATGCATTGAAAAATACAACACAATAAACAATTCAGTCATAATTAATGGAAGTACTGTTTATGGATGATTAGCCTCACAAAACACTTGCCTTGCATTATTTTTACAAATTATGTTAAAATGTTAATTAACTATGTTACTGTTTCTAATGTTACAAGTTTGAAAACAATATTTTCAAGTTCCTTACTTAGACTGAAAAGAAACGTCAAGTTTTAAAAAATATACTTTCAAGTTCTTTACTTCAACATATTACAAAGTTCATGTTAAGAACTCAACCACGTTTTAAGTCACAATGTAAATATTGTCTGTTATGTTAAGATTACTCCCTGGTTTAATGTCTATCGCCAGTTTATGCGGTCAGGAAGGAATTCATTTAATTGGATACATTTCAAGGAGGGTTTTTACTGTTTGCCTTCCTCTGGATTCAATGTATATTGAATTTAACAATAAGTCAGATAGAAATTGCATGTTAAAAAAACATTACCTCAAGTTTACAATACTGATTAGTTTAAAGTTCAACTGTTAATAATTTAAATACAAAATTATGTTAAAAAATTCATTTACTATGTTGCTGTTTATAATGTTTCAAGTTCAAAAAATGTTTTTTCAAGTTCCTTAGTTACACAGATAATAAAGTTCAAGTTTCAAAAAATATACTTTCAAGTTTCTTACTTAGATATATTACAAAGTACATGTTAAAATTGGGTATGTTTCAACAAGTATTTTTAATGTTTGCCTTCCTCTGGATTCAATGTATATTGAAGTTAACAATTCTTCAGATACAAATTGCATGTTAAAAAACCATTACCTCAAGTTTACAATACTGATTAATTTAAAGTTCAACTGTTCTTACATTCAAATGTTAATACTTTTAATACAAAATGCTTTAAGACTTATTGTTCACCAAGAGAACATTTTACAAAACTAAACATGTTTAATATCACAATACTTACAAGTGTCAAATATGTATATTAATAACTAAACAACTTTCCAAACATACACATCTCATTGTTGTCATTTTTTGACGGGCAAGTTGCAAGTTATTATATAAATGTGAAAAATTAGGTATATTGTCGTTGTTATCTAAAGCTGGATATTCATTATTTCTGCCTTTTAGGGCCGATTAAAAGAAATATGAAGTCACATGCTTTAAATTTACTACAAGAGCATATTACATTGGAGAGACATCCGAAACCCTCGGAAAGAGAATAAACCTCCACCGTCATCCAGTCAACAAGAAGAAGATTACCACACTAGTAGGAAAACATGTCTACAGCCAAATCACAACCTTAAGGATATGAAAGTGACTATACTGAAGGAAATCCAAAGCATAAAGATAAATAAAGGTCTGGAAATACAAATTCATGAAGATGTTTGAAACATTACATTCTGGATTAAGAGAAATAATATACAGTAATTTATATCTTTATCCCTGTAATCTTATTTATCTGCTATATTCTTTAGGAGACTGACTGGTTTCTATTGAATGTGTATCTCTTTACTTCATCTAAGAGTCTCTCTAATGCTATCTGCAGACAATCATCTTTTTCACACCTTTTGTACATTTCCAAGTGATCCAATCTGTTTCCTCACCTCCTTTACAGTGTTTGTAGTGAACAACAAAATGTATATAAATATAGTGCCCAGTTCCAATTTATGTGTCTTTAATCCATATTGATGTAGTGTCTCAGAAATATAGTCGCCAATGCATTAAATCAGCTGACATCATTCGGTTATCACATACCACAAACCACAAACGTATATATACAAAAATACTCCCACCATCTCCACCTTAGATGACAACAACATCCAGTGAGCTGAATATTTCTATTTTTTCTAGGATCTACTAGATTGTACATCTTCTCTAACTTGGATGACAACATTAAATGTACATATCAATGTTATCGATTTATATATAAAATACTACTACTAATAATACTTATAAAAATATATGATAATACATATTTCAATATATGTTTGATTAAAATAAATATTTTATAATAAAATTTCTCACTTAGTAATGCCAACCACAGGACTTGACTCATTGTTTATTTGTAATTTATTTAGAATATATACAAAATACCTTACATTCCAGGGGTGAGATAAATGATCCAACAAACATAAAAATATAAAAATGTGATAAAAATTAGATCACTCATTTAATAAATTATTAATGAAATAAGGCCTCGGTGTATGATGATATATATAGCATAAAATTAAATGTACTAGTAAAAAACGACTAAAATAGTACTAATAAATTTATAGAAAATATTAGTAATACTAGATATTATTATTATTATTATTATTATTATTATTATTATTATTATTATTATTAAATACATACAAAATATATATCATATTGTTCACCACCATATGAGAAATGACAGAAAAATATATATTATTCATAAAAATTCCACCATATCTAAATCAAAATTCATCCTTTCATATCTGATTGTATTGAAGAGTTTTAATCCAAAACTCTACCCTATAGTAAAATGTTTCAATCTTTCTCCTTAGTTAAACAAATTATTCCCTGAAACACATTCATTGCCTGTGACTATTATATCTCCATTATGTATTTTATTAAAGTTGTTGTTGACATTAATATTATTACCATGTGCTCATAAACCACACAAAGGCTCTTTCGTACCATCAATATAACTCATTCCACATTGAAATTGCAAATACTAATTACATGATCAGTACTGCAATTGATATTTTCCCTGATAGGACATCTATAATTAAGGTACATATGTTTAACATCCTCTAAACCATATCCCATATATTTACAACATTAACACTTATTCCTTGCAAATAAAAATAGAAATATGTAAACTGCCCACCTTCCATGGTTGTAACTTGGTCTCTAGAGTGTCTTGTTCTGGGTCACTTCCATAGTATAGTTTATCTGATAACATGTCATTCAGAGCATAGGCCACTGCATAGGTTGCGATATAAATACTGTATGTAAATCTGAAATTGTGAACATCATACAAGTACTGAGGAACTGATTGAAGATTTTCTTTCCTATAGCAGTATTTAATTCTGATTATTATAGTATCATTTTCAAAATCATGATTAAATACACATGAAAATAGATCTTTCCATACATTTCTAATTAATTTATCATCTGGAGAAATATATGGACTAGCACTGTAGAGAAATTCCTTAAGTCCAGAAATCTCACCCTTATGTATTGAAATGGATAGTGAGCCATTTATTAATTTTCCCAATTGAGGAATAATATTAGATGATGTAAAATGTGACATGGCAGCTGTCGATATCCATATTTTTTCAGGCTGTTCCATAACACTGTAATATTCAATAAATGTGTCAAAGAATTTTGTATTACTGCTAATTATTACAACTTTGGCAGATGATTTACCAACTCTCTGAGCTAAATCGTCTATTACAATGTAATCATCTGAACTCAGTAAGATTATGAAAGCCACACAAAAATCATTTCTGATTAGCATATCTTTTAACTCTTGGCTTCCACGTTGGCTGCTGTCATCATCTGAAGTCAATATTCCCACCCAAGTCCACCCAAAGTGTCGCAGTAGTTGGATGATAGCTGGATATTGATGATGCTCATTAGGAACCGTTCGATAGAGATATGGAAATTGTAATCGATCAGTAAACACTGGATCCATTGACCCATAGCTCACCTGCAATGGAAAACAAAATATAATATTTGCTAGTTTTTATCATTTATCATTTGAGAAAATTATTTTTAAAATGGAACCTTAGGGAATGTTTTACTTTGCTCTCACCACACTTTCGACCATAGGCTTTGATTGAAATGTATTATCCTGACATGAGACTCATAACTGAGAGGATCATAATACAAAACTGCAACTATATATATATATATATATATATATATATATATATGTATATTGAAGAGTGAAGCAGCTGTGAATGTCCAGTAATTTAGTAATTATTAATCCATATATATATATATATATATATATATATATATATATATATACATAGATTAATAATGAGTATTGCAATATAATTTGATACCTTTTGTATTGGACAAATGTCTTATTTATAATGACGAGCTTTCGAGAGGCTTAACCTCTAGTGATGTCGCGAACATAAAATTTTCGGTTCGCAAAACGCGAACGCGAACCGCCGCAAATGTTCATGAACCGGCGAACCCGACGAACCGCCATAGACTTCAATGGGCTGCCGGATTTTAAAACCCACAGGGACTCTTTCTGGCCACAATAGTGATGGAAAAGTTGTTTTAAGGGGACTAACACCTGGACTGTAGCATGCCAGAGGGGGATCCATGTCAAAACTCCCACGGAAAATTACATAGTTGATGCAGAGTCTGGTTTTAATCCATAAAGGGCATAAATAACCTAACATCCCCTCCATCGTCATCCTCCCCTGTATCTCTTTACCCCCTCCCACATCATCCTCCCCTGTGTCTCTTTCCCCCCTTCCTCATCACCCTACCCTGTGTCTCATCCCCCCTCCCGTATCATCCTCCCACCTCCCTCATCATCCTCCCCTGTATCTCTTTAACCCTCCCTCATCATCCTCCCCTGTGTCTCTTCCCCCCTCCATCATCATCCTCCCGTGTGTCTCTTTCCCCCTCCCTCATCATCTTCCCCTGTGTCTCTTCCCCCCCTCATCATCCTCCCCTGTGTCTCTTTCCCCCCTTCCTCATCACCCTCCCCTGTATCTCTTTACCCCCCTCCCTCATCATCCTCCCCTGTGTCTGTTTCCCCCCTCCCTCATCATCCTCCCCCCTCCCTTGATGATAAGGGGGGGGAAGAGACACAGGGATAAGTGTGAGGGGTGTTAGGGTAAGGGGTGTTAGGGATAAGGGTGAGGGGGTTAGGTGTTAGGGTGAGGGGTGTTAGGGCTAAGTGTGAGGGGTGTTAGGGTGAGGGGTGTTAGGGATAAGTGTAAGGGGTGTTAGGGTGAGGCATGTTAGGAATAAGTGTGAGGGGTGTTAGGTCTTAGGGATAAGTGTGAGAATGTTAGGGTTAGGTGTTAGGTTAAGGGCTGTTAGGGATAAGTGTAAGGGGGTATTAGGGTTAGGTGTTAGGGTAAGGGGTGTTAGCGATAAGTGTGGGGGGTGTTAGGTCTTAGGGATAATTGTGAGAATGTTAGGGTTAGGTGTTAGGTTGATGGGTGTTATGAATAAGTGTGAGGGGTGTTAGGGTTAGGGTAAGGGGTGTCAGGGATAAGTGTGATGGGTTTTAGGGTAAGGGATGTTAGTGTTAGGTGTTAGGGTAAGGGCTGTTAGGGATAAGTGTAAGGGGGTATTGGTGAGGGGTGTTAGGGATGAGTGTGAGCGGTGTTAGTGTAAGGGGTGTTAGGGATAACTGTAAGGGGTGTTATGGTTAGCTGTTAGGGTGAGGGATGTTAGGGTTAGGTGTTTGGGACAAGTGTGAGGGGTGTTAGTGTAAGGGGTGTTAGGGATAAGTGTGAGGGGTGTTAGGGTTAGGTGTTAGGGTGATGGATGTTAGGGTTAGGTGTTAGGGATAAGTGTGAGGGGTGTTAGGGTTAGGGTAAGGGGTTGTTAGGGATAAGTGTGAAGGGTGTTAGGGTGAGGGGTGTTAGGGATAAGTGTGAGGGGTGTTAAGGTTAGTGTTAGGGTGAGGGGTGTTAGGGATAAGTGTAAGGGGTGTTAGGGTTAGGTGTTAGTGTGAGGGATGTTAGGGTTAGGTGTTAGGGATAAGTGTGGGGGGTGTTAGGGTTAGGTGTTAGGGTGAGGGGTGTTAGGGATAAGTGTAAGGGGTGTTAGGGTTAGGTGTTAGGGTGAGGGATGTTAGGGTTAGGTGTTAGGGATAAGTGTGAGGGGTGTTAGGGTTAGGGTAAGGGGTGTTAGGGATAAGTGTGAGGGGTGTTAGGGTTAGGTGTTAGGGTGAGGGCTGTTAGTGTAAGGGGTGTTAGGGATAAGTGTGTGGGGTGTTAGGGTTAGGTGTTAGGGTGAGGGGTGTTAGGGATAAGTGTAAGGGGTGTTAGGTTTAGGTGTTAGGGTGAGGGATGCTAGGGTTAGGTGTTAGGGATAAGTGTGAGGGGTGTTAGGGTTTGGGAAAGGAGTGTTAGGGATAAGTGTGAGGGGTGTTAGGGTTAAGTGTTAGGGTGAGTGGTGTTAGGGATAAGTGTGAGGGGTGTTAGTGTAAGGGGTATTAGGGATAAGTGTGAGGGGTGTTAGGGTTAGGTGTTAGGGTGAGGGGTGTTAGGGATAAGTGTAAGGGGTGTTAGGGTTAGGTGTTAGGGTGAGGGATGTTAGGGTTAGGTGTTAGGGATAAGTGTGAGGGGTGTTAGGGTTAGGGTATGGGGTGTTAGGGATAAGTGTGAGGGGTGTTAGGGTTAGGTGTTAGGGTGAGGGGTGTTAGGGAAAAGTGTAAGGGGTATTAGGGTTAGGTGTTAGGGTGAGGGATGTTAGGGTTAGGTGTTAGGGAGAAGTGTGAGGGGAGTTAGGGTTAGGGTAAGGGGTGTTAGGGATAAGTGAGAGGGGTGTTAGGGTTAGGATGATGGGTGTTAGGGATAAGTGTGATGGGTGGTAGGGTTAGGTGTTAGGGTGAGGGGTGTTAGGTATAAGTGTAAGGGGTTTTAGGGTTAGGTGTTAGGGTGAGGGATGTTAGGGTTAGGTGTTAGGGATAAGTGTGAGGGGTGTTAGGGATAAGTGTGAGGGGTGTTAGGGTTAGGGTGAGGGGTGTTAGGGATAAGTGTGAGGGGTGTTAGGGTTAGGTGTTAGGGTGAGGGGTGTTAGGGATAAGTGTAAGGGGTGTTAGGGTTAGGTGTTAGGGGGAGGGATGTTAGGGTTAGGTGTTAGGGATAAGTGTGAGGGGTGTTAGGGTTAGGGTAAGGGGTGTTAGGGATAAGTGTGAGGGGTGTTAGGGTTAGGTGTTTAGGGTGAGGGCTGTTAGTGTAAGGGGTGTTAGGGATAAGTGTGTGGGGTGTTAGGGTTAGGTGTTAGGGTGAGGGGGGTTTGGGATAAGTGTAAGGGGTGTTAGGTTAGGTGTTAGGGTGAGGGATGTTAGGGTTAGGTGTTAGGGATAAGTGTGAGGGGTGTTAGGGTTAGGGAAAGGGGTGTTAGGGATAAGTGAGAGGGGTGTTAGGGTTAGGTGTTAGGGTGAGTGGTGTTAGAGATAAGTGTGAGGGGTGTTAGTGTAAGGGGTATTAGGGATAAGTGTGAGGGGTGTTAGGGTTAGGTGTTAGGGTGAGGGGTGTTAGGGATAAGTGTAAGGGGTGTTAGGGTTAGGTGTTAGGGTGAGGGATGTTAGGGTTAGGTGTTAGGGTAAGTGTGAGGGGTGTTAGGGTTAGGTGTTAGGGATAAGTGTGAGGGGTGTTAGGTTTAGGGTATGGGTCTGTTAGGGATAAGTGTGAGGGGTGTTAGGGTTAGGTATTAGGTGTGAGGGGTTTTTAGGGATAAGTGTAAGGGGTATTAGGGTTAGGTGTTAGGGTGAGAGGGATGTTAGGGTTAGGTGTTAGGGTGAGGGGTGTTAGGGATAAGTGTGAGGGGTGTTAGGATAAGTGTGAGGGGTGTTAAGGTTAGGGTGAGGGGTGTTAGGGATAAGTGTGAGGGGGTGTTAGGGTAGGTGTTAGGGTTAGGGGGTGTTAGGGATAAGTGTTAAGGGGTGTTAGGGTTAGGTGTTAGGGGGGAGGGATGTTAGGGTTAGGTGTTAGGGATAAGTGTGAGGGGTGTTAGGGTTAGGGTAAGGGGTGTTAGGGATAAGTGTCGAGAGGGGTGTTAGGGTTAGGTGTTAGGGTGAGGGCCTGTTAGTGTAAGGGTGTTAGGGATAAGTGTGTGGGGTGTTAGGGTTAGTGTTAGGGTGAGGGATGTTAGGGTTAGGTGTTAGGGATAAGTGTGAGGGGTGTTAGGGTTAGGTGTTAGGGATAAGTGTGAGGGGTGTTAGGGTTAGGTGTTAGGGTGAGTGGTGTTAGGGATAAGTGTGAGGGGTGTTAGTGTAAGGGGTATTAGGGATAAGTGTGAGGGGTGTTAGGGTTAGGTGTCGGGTGAGGGGTGTTAGGATAAGTGTAAGGGGTGGTTAGGGTTAGGTGTTAGGGTGAGGGATGTTAGGGTTAGGTGTTAGGGATAAGTGTGAGGGGAGTTAGGGTTAGGGTAAGGGGTGTTAGGGATAAGTGTGAGGGGTGTTAGGGTTAGGGTGATGGGTGTTAGGGATAAGTGTGATGGGTGGTAGGGTTAGGGTATGGGGTGTTAGGGATAAGTGTGAGGGGTGTTAGGGTTAGGTGTTAGGGTGAGGGGTGTTAGGGATAAGTGTAAGGGGTATTAGGGTTAGGTGTTAGGGTGAGGGATGTTAGGGTTAGGTGTTAGGGGAGGGATGTTAGGGTTAGGTGTAGGGATAAGTGTGAGGGGTGTTAGGGTATGGGGTGTTAGGATAAGTGTGAGGGGTGTTAGGGTTAGGTGTTAGGGTGAGGGGTGTTAGGGATAAGTGTAAGGGGTATTAGGGTTAGGTGTTAGGGTGAGGGATGTTAGGGTTAGGTGTTAGGGAGAAGTGTGAGGGGAGTTAGGGTTAGGGTAAGGGGTGTTAGGGATAAGTGTGAGGGGTGTTAAGGTTAGGGGTGATGGGTGTTATGAATAAGTGTGATGGGTGGTAGGGTTAGGTGTTAGGGTGAGGGGTGTTAGGTATAAGTGTAAGAGGTTTTAGGGTTAGGTGTTAGGGTGAGGGATGTTAGGGTTAGGTGTTAGGGATAAGTGTGAGGGGTGTTAGGGATAAGTGTGAGGGGTGTTAGGGTTAGGGTGAGGGGTGTTAGGGATAAGTGTGAGGGGTGTTAGGGTTAGGTGTTAGGGTGAGGGGTGTTAGGGATAAGTGTAAGGGGTGTTAGGGTTAGGTGATAGGGGGAGGGATGTTAGGGTTAGGTGTTAGGGATAAGTGTGAGGGGTGTTAGGGTTAGGGTAAGGGGTGTTAGGGATAAGTGTGAGGGGTGTTAGGGTTAGGTGTTAGGGTGAGGGCTGTTAGTGTAAGGGGTGTTAGGGATAAGTGTGTGGGGTGTTAGGGTTAGGTGTTAGGGTGAGGGGGGTTTGGGATAAGTGTAAGGGGTGTTAGGTTTAGATGTTAGGGTGAGGGATGTTAGGGTTAGGTGTTAGGGATAAGTGTGAGGGGTGTTAGGGTTAGGGAAAGGGGTTTTAGGGATAAGTGAGAGGGGTGTTAGGGTTAGGTGTTAGGGTGAGTGGTGTTAGAGATAAGTGTGAGGGGTGTTAGTGTAAGGGGTATTAGGGATAAGTGTGAGGGGTGTTAGGGTTAGGTGTTAGGGTGAGGGGTGTTAGGGATAAGTGTAAGGGGTGTTAGGGTTAGGTGTTAGGGTGAGGGATGTTAGGGTTAGGTGTTAGGGATAAGTGTGAGGGGTGTTAGGTTTAGGGTATGGGCTGTTAGGGATAAGTGTGAGGGGTGTTAGGGTTAGGTATTAGGGTGAGGGGTTTTAGGGATAAATGTAAGGGGTATTAGGGTTAGGTGTTAGGGTGAGGGATGTTAGGGTTAGGTGTTAGGGTGAGGGGTGTTAGGGATAAGTGTGAGGGGTGTTAGGGATAAGTGTGAGGGGTGTTAAGGTTAGGGTGAGGGGTGTTAGGGATAAGTGTGAGGGGTGTTAGGGTTAGGTGTTAGGGTGAGGGGTGTTAGGGATAAGTGTAAGGGGTGTTAGGGTTAGGTGTTAGGGGGAGGGATGTTAGGGTTAGGTGTTAGGGATAAGTGTGAGGGGTGTTAGGGTTAGGGTAAGGGGTGTTAGGGATAAGTGTGAGGGGTGTTAGGGTTAGGTGTTAGGGTGAGGGCTGTTAGTGTAAGGGGTGTTAGGGATAAGTGTGTGGGGTGTTAGGGTTAGGTGTTAGGGTGAGGGGTGTTAGGGATAAGTGTAAGGGGTGTTAGGTTTAGGTGTTAGGGTGAGGGATGTTAGGGTTAGGTGTTAGGGATAAGTGTGAGGGGTGTTAGGGTTAGGGAAAGGGGTGTTAGGGATAAGTGAGAGGGGTGTTAGGGTTAGGTGTTAGGGTGAGTGGTGTTAGGGATAAGTGTGAGGGGTGTTAGTGTAAGGGGTATTAGGGATAAGTGTGAGGGGTGTTAGGGTTAGGTGTTAGGGTGAGGGGTGTTAGGGATAAGTGTAAGGGGTGTTAGGGTTAGGTGTTAGGGTGAGGGATGTTAGGGTTAGGTGTTAGGGATAAGTGTGAGGGGTGTTAGGTTTAGGGTATGGGGTGTTAGGGATAAGTGTGAGGGGTTTTAGGGTTAGGTATTAGGGTGAGGGGTGTTAGGGATAAATGTAAGGGGTATTAGGGTTAGGTGTTAGGGTGAGGGATGTTAGGGTTAGGTGTTAGGGATAAGTGTGAGGGGTGTTAGGGTTAGGGTGAGTGGTGTTAGGGATAAGTGTGAGGGGTGTTAGTGTAAGGGGTATTAGGGATAAGTGTGAGGGGTGTTAGGGTTAGGTGTTAGGGTGAGGGGTGTTAGGGATAAGTGTAAGGGGTGTTAGGGTTAGGTGTTAGGGTGAGGGATGTTAGGGTTAGGTGTTAGGGATAAGTGTGAGGGGTGTTAGGGTTAGGTGTTAGGGTGAGGGGTGTTAGGGATAAGTGTAAGGGGTGTTAGGGTTAGGTGTTAGGGTGAGGGATGTTAGGGTTAGGTGTTAGGGATAAGTGTGAGGGGTGTTAGGTTTAGGGTATGGGGTGTTAGGGATAAGTGTGAGGGGTTTTAGGGTTAGGTATTAGGGTGAGGGGTGTTAGGGATAAATGTAAGGGGTATTAGGGTTAGGTGTTAGGGTGAGGGATGTTAGGGTTAGGTGTTAGGGATAAGTGTGAGGGGAGTTAGGGTTAGGGTGAGTGGTGTTAGGGATAAGTGTGAGGGGTGTTAGTGTAAGGGGTATTAGGGATAAGTGTGAGGGGTGTTAGGGTTAGGTGTTAGGGTGAGGGGTGTTAGGGATAAGTGTAAGGGGTGTTAGGGTTAGGTGTTAGGGTGAGGGATGTTAGGGTTAGGTGTTAGGGATAAGTGTGAGGGGTGTTAGGTTTAGGGTATGGGGTGTTAGGGATAAGTGTGAGGGGTTTTAGGGTTAGGTATTAGGGTGAGGGGTGTTAGGGATAAATGTAAGGGGTATTAGGGTTAGGTGTTAGGGTGAGGGATGTTAGGGTTAGGTGTTAGGGATAAGTGTGAGGGGAGTTAGGGTTAGGGTAAGGGGTGTTAGGGATAAGTGTGAGGGGTGTTAGGGTTAGGGTGATGGGTGTTAGGGATAAGTGTGATGGGTGGTAGGGTTAGGGTATGGGGTGTTAGGGATAAGTGTGAGGGGTGTTAGGGTTAGGGTAAGGGGTGTTAGGGATAAGTGTGAGGGGTGTTAGGGTTAGGTGTTAGGGTGAGGGCTGTTAGTGTAAGGGGTGTTAGGGATAAGTGTGTGGGGTGTTAGGGTTAGGTGTTAGGGTGAGGGGTGTTAGGGATAAGTGTAAGGGGTGTTAGGTTTAGGTGTTAGGGTGAGGGATGTTAGGGTTAGGTGTTAGGGATAAGTGTGAGGGGTGTTAGGGTTAGGGAAAGGGGTGTTAGGGATAAGTGAGAGGGGTGTTAGGGTTAGGTGTTAGGGTGAGTGGTGTTAGGGATAAGTGTGAGGGGTGTTAGTGTAAGGGGTATTAGGGATAAGTGTGAGGGGTGTTAGGGTTAGGTGTTAGGGTGAGGGGTGTTAGGGATAAGTGTAAGGGGTGTTAGGGTTAGGTGTTAGGGTGAGGGATGTTAGGGTTAGGTGTTAGGGATAAGTGTGAGGGGTGTTAGGTTTAGGGTATGGGGTGTTAGGGATAAGTGTGAGGGGTTTTAGGGTTAGGTATTAGGGTGAGGGGTGTTAGGGATAAATGTAAGGGGTATTAGGGTTAGGTGTTAGGGTGAGGGATGTTAGGGTTAGGTGTTAGGGATAAGTGTGAGGGGAGTTAGGGTTAGGGTGAGTGGTGTTAGGGATAAGTGTGAGGGGTGTTAGTGTAAGGGGTATTAGGGATAAGTGTGAGGGGTGTTAGGGTTAGGTGTTAGGGTGAGGGGTGTTAGGGATAAGTGTAAGGGGTGTTAGGGTTAGGTGTTAGGGTGAGGGATGTTAGGGTTAGGTGTTAGGGATAAGTGTGAGGGGTGTTAGGTTTAGGGTATGGGGTGTTAGGGATAAGTGTGAGGGGTTTTAGGGTTAGGTATTAGGGTGAGGGGTGTTAGGGATAAATGTAAGGGGTATTAGGGTGAGGGATGTTAGGGTTAGGTGTTAGGGATAAGTGTGAGGGGAGTTAGGGTTAGGGTAAGGGGTGTTAGGGATAAGTGTGAGGGGTGTTAGGGTTATGGTGATGGGTGTTAGGGATAAGTGTGATGGGTGGTAGGGTTAGGGTATGGGGTGTTAGGGATAAGTGTGAGGGGTGTTAGGGTTAGGTGTTAGGGTGAGGGGTGTTAGGGATAAGTGTAAGGGGTATTAGGGTTAGGTGTTAGGGTGAGGGATGTTAGGGTTAGGTGTTAGGGTGAGGGATGTTAGGGTTAGGTGTTAGGGATAAGTGTGAGGGGTGTTAGGGTATGGGGTGTTAGGGATAAGTGTGAGGGGTGTTAGGGTTAGGTGTTAGGGTGAGGGGTGTTAGGGATAAGTGTAAGGGGTATTAGGGTTAGGTGTTAGGGTGAGGGATGTTAGGGTTAGGTGTTAGGGAGAAGTGTGAGGGGAGTTAGGGTTAGGGTAAGGGGTGTTAGGGATAAGTGTGAGGGGTGTTAAGGTTAGGGTGATGGGTGTTATGAATAAGTGTGATGGGTGGTAGGGTTAGGTGTTAGGGTGAGGGGTGTTAGGTATAAGTGTAAGGGGTTTTAGGGTTAGGTGTTAGGGTGAGGGATGTTAGGGTTAGGTGTTAGGGATAAGTGTGAGGGGTGTTAGGGATAAGTGTGAGGGGTGTTAGGGTTAGGGTGAGGGGTGTTAGGGATAAGTGTGAGGGGTGTTAGGGTTAGGTGTTAGGGTGAGGGGTGTTAGGGATAAGTGTAAGGGGTGTTAGGGTTAGGTGTTAGGGGGAGGGATGTTAGGGTTAGGTGTTAGGGATAAGTGTGAGGGGTGTTAGGGTTGGGTGCTAAGGTGAGGGGAGGTTGATGATAAGCGTGGGAAGAGACACAGGGGTGTCCTTGCAGCAGAGATCAAAAGAGTCCTTCAGGACTGTATTGCACACTGTGTACAGTAGCCTAGCTATGGTTTTCCCTATTGATGCAGTATCACCTACACTCAGCCTCCTCTCAGTTAGACTGCAAGTTAGTTATGATTCCAAAATGGCTGCTGTCCATGAGGTAGAAGGGTGTGGAAGGCAGGGTATGATGCTGATTGGCTGGAATGTGTCTGCTGACTGTGAGTTGCAGGGTCAAAGTTTGCTCAATGATAAAGTATAGGGGGCGGGTCGAATATCGCATATGTTCGCAGTTCACCGCGAACGGGAACATGCTATGTTCGCCGGGAACAGTCCGCCGGCGAACTATTCACGACATCTCGATTAACCTCCCTTTATCAAGTCTCAAGCAATACTCAGATTAATAATTACTAAATTACTAATATATATATATATATATATATATATATATATATATATATATATATATATATATAAATATATATATATATCACATATATAGTTGTGAGCATGCGGGCTGTTGCTAACGCTGCGGGCTCGCTGGCACTCCATGCCAGCAACTGAGGCCCCTGCAAAAAATACGAGACGCGTTACGACCCATCACGACCACGCAAAAACCGCCCCGAAACCGGCGCACATCAAAACATGAAAAACACAATAAATACACACAACAATACATAAAAAGCTTACCTACAGCAAGGGGGGCATCCATAATTTAACTCCAAATAAAAGAGTTTAGACCCCCGAAAATCCCCTAAGCGACAGAAAAAATGGCCACCGAAAAAAACGAAAACGAGGATACAGCACTCTAATGACGCAAAACACCACCAAACACCTACGTATTTGCCGAAAAAGACGTACGAGAAAGGAAAACAAGGACGCAACCCACGCGACCCAAAAACCATTACAAACACAGTAAATACACACAACAAACACCTAAAAAGCTTACCCACAGCAAGGGGGGCACCCAGGACCTCTGCAAGTGAAGTTACACCTCGATTTAAGTAAAAAAATCGGAGTTTAGACAGCGAAAATCACCTAAGCGAGAGAAAATATGGCCGCTGGACAAAACGAAAACGAGGCTAAAGACGCAAAAATACTACAGTGACTCGCAAAACGGAAACAACGCTCCAGTCAACTTCACAAGGCAGGTAACAAACACTATGCGGCACGTACCACACTGATATTAACCACCATTTTACAGGAAAATGACAACTATTACACCTAAAGTGGCGGCTGGAACGCAAATTTTTCGCTGAAACGCAAATAGCGCATGCGTATTGCATTCTAACAGTCTGAGGAACCTCAAAGTTTATAAATACTGCCTACTTTCCAGAAAATTCTACATTTCTCCTCAGGTGATGAACAGAGAGACTGGATAGTTAACTGCTGCTGTTACTTGTGAAGATAATTGTTTCCTAATTTCCAACTGTACACTCTGCAAATTAAAACTGAGAGGTAAGCTATAATATATTACATTTTCTTACAAAGACAGCAAAAAAGAAAAAAAGATTGCAAACTTTAACAATGAAAATTAGATTCATGTATAGTGACATGTGACACGCACATATATGTATATAGGCCCTACAAAAATCCCTTATTTACCACAATACTTGAATAGGCCCTACAACAACCTAATCTTAACTCAAACTAATAAAAGTAGTATATTCAAATGACATTAATTTACAGCAACTCATAGCAAAAAAAAAAAGATGACACTAATACATATGCAACCTGAAGCTCAATCTTTCCCCTTTTTTTCACTATACAAACAGACTCTGCATCAACAGCGTCACTCAAGAATTTACACCGTGGACTGTGAAAGAGAATTACTTTTAAAGAACAGAAAGAAAGAAGAGGTAAGATAGAAAAATACATTACATGCAGAAAAAGACCATGCTTTGCAAAATCCAAAATAATAAATATACAATTAACCATTTAACTTTCTTTTTCAAACAGACACTACAAGAAGACTGGCGGATTAAGATTGGCAGGAGGGGACCCTCTATCATTTGGACAAGAACAAGACTTCAATCAAGGTATAGTATAACAAGTACAAAAAAAAACTATATTTAATGCCCGCCAATATGAGAAGTAAAACATACAAGGCTCAATACAAATTCAATCAAGACCAAAACACCACAGTTCAACAAACTTCACAAAGACCTATACAATTTCCAAAGAAAGACAGTTGCACAAAAAAAAAAAGGGGTGGACGCAAAACAGGATAGCATCCCAAACATTAGCAACATACATAAAACAAAAGTATTCCTCTTCTTTACTGTAGAATAACCTCCAACTATCACCCACAAGCCAAATACAGCAACCGAAAAGTGGTGAACACAAAACAGGATAGTACAAAAAGTACAACAACATATAGAAAAGGCAATTAACATTCCTTTTTACTGTCCAACAACATGTAATCCTCACAAACAAGACTAATTAAGCAAATGGAGCATGCAAAATGTGATGGACAGAAAACAGGATTGTACACAAAATCACACAAACAGATAGAAAAATAACTTAATATTCATCTTTACTGTTTAACAACCTATAAGCCTTATAAAGAAGCCTAAATAAGCATACTAAAAGTGGCGGACGCTAAACAGGATACTACTGTTAATAGTTACAACACAGATAAAACATCATTCACATTCAGCTTTACTCTACAACAACCTTTAACTGTCATCCACAAGCCAAATACAGCATCCGAAAAGTGGTGGACGCAAAACAGGATAATCCAACAAACATTGCTAACATATACAAAATGTCAACAACATTAATAATTGCAGTAAAAAAAAAAAAAAGGATAACTGTAATATACAAATACAATTAAAGTATTTTAAAGTGGTGCACAAAAAAACAGCAAAGCAGAAGAATTCACGATAACAAATAGAGTAGACCAAAAAAATTAACTATGTTATTCATGAAAAATACATTCCAATCAAATAACATTTTGCTTTTTCTTTTACAACAGACACTGCTTCAAGACCATCGCACGACGACTTACAATGGATCAAGAAATATTCTGCTTGAAATCACACTTCAAACAAGGTACAGTATAACAAGTAAAAAAAGAGAAAAATAAATAAACATGTTTGCTCTGCATCGATGTCAAGAGAAAAAACTAAATAAACCAACAACAATAAGTACCACTAATTAACAGCTTTAACAAAATATTAATTATACATTTGTCATTTACCTACTAATTGCCTTTTACGTACAACAAAATTTAACAGTTAAACCCAAACTTCAATCAAGCAAAAAAAAAATAACCAACATAAAACAGCATAGTCCAATAAATAGTGAAAACACATACAAAATAACATTTTTAATTCTCAATTTACAGCCCTAATTTACAATGTTAAGTACAAAACCTAACCAGACACATAAAGTAGAATACTAATACAAATACTACTAACACAGAACAAACAATACAAACCTTTTTTTTTACAGCCACAACATATAAAACAAAACGAAAAATACATTTCACTTAACACTATAAACCTACTACATCTACAATAAGCTATAATAAAGACACCGGAGTAGAAGGAAATTCGACGAGAAAAATAATGCAAAAGACTTGCATGCAAAAGACTATCACCTGCAAAAATAAAAGATACAACAAAAAAAGTCCCTAAAAAAACAAAGCATTTGGAACCTGTTCCTGAAACATTTCAAATGATGAATTACAAACTGAAACTGATATATGCTATGAAAATTGTAACCTGTTCCTGAAACATTTCAAATGATGAATTACAAACTGAAACTGAAATATGCTATGAAAATTGTTACTCAAGTCTTTAGCAGTAGAGGTTCATAATTGTGGGGACATGAATACTCAATGTCAGTTTTGTAAGGCTTATCATTTTAAACAGGAAAGACCCAGAGAAGGATAATTTATTAGTTGCTGTCAAAAAGGCGATGTCACAATTCCAGAAAGAAAACAATTCCCAATATATTTACGAAACATTTTGACTGAACCTATTTTTCTAAACTACAAAAATTTCAAGACAAACATAAGATCGTACAATAGTGCCATATCCTTTGCATTTATGGGGGCAACATTAGCTGCTAATGTACCAGGACATGGTCCTTACTGCTTTAAAGTAAAAGGTCAAATTTACCATCAGACTTTCCATTTACATCCAGAGGAAGGAGAGCAAAGAAAATTTGCTCAACTATATGTCCTAGATACAATGGAAGCTGTTGACCAACATATGCAGCTGGAAGAAAATAAAAAATGCTTACCTGGTGTTTTTATAGAGCTAGATAACATTATGGCCAATAACCCCTACACTAAAGCTTATAAAAAATTGACAGAAGTAGAAAATGAAATACAAATTTATGCAGAAAGACATCAATTACCAATCCCAAAGGTCAATATGGTGCTTAAAAGAGACAGACATACTAATAAACGCTGTTATAACTTGCCAACATCAAATGAGGTTGCAATGGTGTTTCAAAAGGATGAAGGAGAACCACCCTTTCAAAGAGACATTAGAATATATCCCAGAAATGAAGAGCAACCATTCATTAATATCAGTATCATAAGTCCAAATGTAGATCAAATGACATATCCCATTTTTTTCCCATGCGGAGAAGCAGGTTGGCAACCAAAACTAACCCTTCCCAGTTACCCAAACGCTAAAGCCAGAATGCGAAATAATTTTTCCATGCTTGAATTTAAAGTAGCTCAAATTGCCATTCGAAATACATTTAATCCAATTTTATGTGGTGGAAAACTAACACAACAATAGATTATTGATTCCTAATTGCAAGTTGAGGCCAATAATTTAAACTTTATAAAATATCAACAAGAAAAACTACGTGTAGAACAATATTGTGGATTAATGGACTATGTTGCTGACGTGGCTACAAGCAGAGACATGATAGCTGGCGAAGCCATCAATTTACCATCTTCTTTGCAGGGATCTCCTCGAAATATGAGAGAAAGATACAATGATGCCATGGCTATTGTCACCAAATTTGGAAAACCCGATTTATTTCTTACATTTACATGTAATCCACAATGGCCAGAAACTACACAAAATGTACTTCTTGACCAAAGTGCTTCCGATAGACCAGATTTAGTAGCCAGAGTTTTCAACATTAAATTAAATGAATTAATACGTGACATCACTATAAGTCACTTATTTGGCAAATGTCTTGCTTATGTATATACAATTGAATTTAAAAAAAGTGGCCTTCCACATGCACATCTTCTCCTAATCCATCAAGAAAAAGATAAATTAGATACTGGTGACAAAGTGGATTCAGTCATTGTTGCTGAACTACCAGATCCAGAACTATATGGTAGACTATATGAGATTGTAACTCATTTCATGATTCATGGACCCTGTGGTGAGTTTAATACACAATCTCCATGTATGCAAAATAATAAATGTTCCAAAGAATTTCCAAAAGATTATAGAGACAAAACTTATGCCAATTGTGATGGCTATCCATTATATAGAAGAAGAGAAGGAGATAGTGCCATTATTCGTGGGAAAAAAAGGTTGACAATAGATATGTGGTACACTACAATCCACATTTACTCATGAAGTATAATGCACACATTAATGCCTGCACTTCCATCAAATCCATTAAATATGTGTACAAATATATTAACAAAGGCTATGATGCAACTACTGTAGTCGTCAAAAGTGCAGACAACACCGAAAGCACTGAGTTAGTACATGATGAACTTGCATCTTATGTAGATGCTCGCTATGTAAGTGCACCAGAAGCTATGTGGCGCCTTTTACAATTTTAAATGCATGATAGATCACATGCAGTATATAGATCAGCAGTACATTTGCCACAAAGACATTTAGTGTATTTCCATGCTGGAAATTAAAGTAATGCATTGGCCCAAAGTGAGCATCGTCACACTACACTAACTGCATGGTTTGAATTAAATTCTACAGATTCACAAGCAACACAATTCATATATATTGAAATTCCATATCACTATGTTTTTGTGAATGGATTATGGAGACCAAGAAAAAGCTGAGGAACTAAAATAATCCCAAGAATTTACACAGTCAGTCCAAGAGACCTTGAACGTTTCTGCTTACGACTACTACTTTTAAATGTACCTGGAGCACAACGTTTTGAACACTTAAGAACTGTTAATGACATAGTATATGAATCCTTCCATTTTGCTGCAAGACATAGAAACTTACTAGCTGATGATACAGACTGGGAAAGATGTCTAGAAGAAGCAGCACTATGTCAAATGCAACGGCAGACGAGGGAACAATTTGGATTCATTTGTATCTTGTCAAATGCTCTAAATGCATTAGCTTTGTGGGACACATTTAAAAGTAATATGTCTGAAGACTTTATGCAACGATACAATGAACCTATTGCACACTTAAAAGCATTAATGGAAATCCAAAAAGTATTTTTAACTCATGGATTAAGTTGTGCAAGTTTTAATCTGCCTGATCCAGGTCTTATAGATGACATAAACTTTGAAGACTATGACCTTTCAACTACAAGTACAAAGGACAGAAGAAAGACTTGCAACTTTAAATACATTAGAATTGCAAGCATTTAATGCCATCAGAAATGCACTAGATGATGACATGGTCAAAGAGCATTATTTCTATCTTGATGGACCTGGCAGATCAGGAAAAACAGATCCATATAATTTATTAATGAGTTTTGTACGAGCACAAGGTCAAATAGCACTCGCATTTGCTACAACTGGAATTGCTGCACTTTTGTTAGAAGGTGGAAGAACTGTACATAGTGGGTTTAAACTGCCAGTGTCAGTGTCACATATTCGCATGATGTCATTACAAGCAAAAATAAATAAAATAAAGTAAATTAATAATAATAGATGAGGCCACAATGATGTTATGCTATGCCCTCCAATGTATTGACCATTTGCTTTGTGAAGTCATGGATAATACTTTTCCATTTGGTGGAAAGGTAATGTTGTTAGGTGGCGATTTTAGACAAACATTACCTGTCGTTGTACATGGAAATCAAAATGACATTATCGAAACATGTATAAAGTCAAGTACACTATGGAAACATTTTACCCATCTTCAACTGCAACAAAATATGAGATCAGAAGGAGAAAATGATTTTAATGATTGGCTTATTAAAAATGCAGAATTGAAAAAATACCAAATTTACCTGATGACACTATGCACATCCCAACTCATATGATTTGTCAACAAGATCTTATATCGGCTTTAATTGAAGGTACCATAAATAACCAGGAATATTCAGAGCTTGCCAACCAAGTCATCCTAACCTGTAAAAATAAGGATGCATTAATCCTCAATAATGAAATCTTAAAAAAAAATTAATGCACCCCAAAGAAATTATCACAGTGCTGATTCTGTACTTGCTGATGACAAAGAAAGTCAGGCAAACTTTAATTCATAAACTCATTAACTCCTTCTGGAATGCCACCACATATGTTGCAGCTAAAGAAAGGTGCAATTGTCATGTTACTGCGAAATATGAACCCCAAAAAAGGCCTATGCATTGGGACAAGATTAATTGTTCAACAATTAAAGGACCATTTCATAGGTGCTGAAATTTTTACTGTTACCCATAAAGGAGAGAGAGTTTTCATACCATGGATAGATTTAGCACCAAGTGAAAGTAGTCTCCCTTTTTTACTTCAAAGAAGACAATTTCCCATCATTATGGCATTTGCCATGACCATTAATAAATCACAAGGACAAACTTTCAAATCTGTGGGGATTTTCTTAGAACAACCAGTATTTGCACATGGCCAATTATACGTTGCCTTATCATAGTGCAAAAATCCACAGGCTATTAAAGTTTACATTGAAAAATGTTAAAGTCAAGGTGATTTATTAGAGGATGGACTCATTTTTACTAAAAACATTGTCTACTATGAAGTACTGTAACTTTCCATCAAACAAACAAAAGCCATGCAAAACCAATTTAAAAGCAAACGCAAAAACCTAAAAAAAACACAATATGACCACAAAATGTATCTAAAAAGTACACACAACTGTCCGTTTCCTTCAAAAGGTCATTATTACACCACAGAAATTAGGTTTAAAATACATAGAGAACAGTGGTTACACATCGCGGAACAACTTTAAGTTCCCACGTTCTCTTTTTAGAGAACCACTTTTCCACAGATGAAACTCTATGTGCTATTTAAAACAATTACTACACCAACAAAGGTCAACCATTACAAAACTACAAATCAATAAAGAATTCAGTCATAATTCATGGAAGTACTGTTTATGCATGATTAGCCCCACAAAACACTTGCCTTGCATTATTTTTACAAATTCTGTTCAAATGTTAATTAAATATGTTACTGTTTCTAACGTTACAAGTTTGAAAAAAATATTTTCAAGTTCCTTACTTACACATATTACAAATTTCATGTTAAGAGCACAAGCACATTTTGAGGCACAATGTAAATTTTGTCTTTTATGTTAAACATTAATCCAGGGAGTATTCCGATCGCCAGTTAATGGGGTCAGGAAGGAATTATTATTTTCCCCGCTTGATACCATTGGCTAAGTTTTAAAGAGGGTTTTTACTGTTTGCCTTCCTCTGAATTCAATGTATATTTAAGTTAACAATTCTTGAGATAGAACTTGCATGTTAAAAAACCATTACCTCAAGTTTACAATACTTATTAATTTAAAGTTCAACTGTTCTTACATTCAAGTGTTAATACCTTTACTACAAAACGCTTTAACAGTTACTCTTGAACAAAAGAAAATGTTACAAAAATAAACATTTTTAATATTACAATAGTACTTATTTCAACATAACTAAAACTTTACAACTGTCAAATACGTATATTAATAACTAAACAACTTTACAAACATGCACATCTCATTGCCGTCATTTTTTTTTGCTAGTATATATATAAACTATATATAAGGAAAAGATAAGTACAACGTTTTTTTTCTTTTTTCCACCTGAAAAGGTTAATTAATTCTCACTTGATCGTGACTGTTATAAAGGACACTAAGGGCCTCATTCTATTATCGGCCATAAAACAGCCGCAAGGCTGCAATTCCTTGCGGGGGTTCCGTTATCTTGCAATTCAATTATACGGCAAGGATCTCCCCTTACGGCCGGCCGTATATCTTGCAACCGGCCGTAAGCTCAGAAAACTTAAAACGCAAAAATAAATTCAAGACGGCACTGTACAGCTCTGTAAATGCTAGGGATCATATTGGGGGACATGAGGATTAATAGCAACCCCCTCTCAAGCTTGCACATCAGCCCAAATCCGAGTTTACATTAACTGTTTATTTTCTGGCCGCAGCGTGGGCGGGTCTGAGGTGCTCCAAGCCCTCGGGACTTTTTACATGGATTTTTGACATAAATGAAAAATGAATTTATTTACGGATTTGAGTGTAGGGGAATGTTGTGCTATTTTAGTTAACACCTACAATCACTTTATAGTCTCCTCAGAGTGCAGGATGGCTTTATTTCGGCTTTATAATGTGCTTAATTGGTGCTAGCGGGACCTTTTTCCTGCAAGTAAGCTGCGGCTCGCTTTTAGCCTTGCAGAGAGGGTATCCGTAGCAATAGAATAGCAACCGGGCTTTTCTTGCGGCCGAAACTCTTGCTGCCGTTTTAGATCAAAGGCTTTCCTCCAGCGCGAGCGACCGCAAGGGATAGCAAGGCGCCGGCCGCAAGACTGCCGGAATCCCCGGCCGGAGGGGAATAGAATAGCCGAATAGCTTGCGGCCGGTCCTTGCGGCCCCGCATCTCCTACGGCCGTTAATAGAATGAGGCCCTAAATATCTAAGAAAAAAACAACATTGGCAAATAAATCTAAGCCAAGAGACAAAAAAAAAAATATAACCTCAAAAACAACAGTGGTTTTATCCTTAAAAGAAAAATCAGAGATGCTAGAAATATCTAAAGAGGGCCCATCATTAATGGCTCACTCACCGAATACCTCTATAAGTAAAGAATCCCAAACATCATTTCAACGTGAAGCTTCTTCTCAAACATCATCTCAGGAAGATGAACCTATTTCACTTTCTAAAATGAAGGAACTTTTTTAGGAGTTTCAATGGACAATTACATCAGACTTATCTTAACAGATTATAGAAAACACAAAAGCTATTAAAGAAATGAATACAAAGATGGAGATTATAGAGTTAAAATTTGATAAGTTAAATGTGGATAATAATTCTCTCTTGTGTAATGTTTCTCTATTAGAAAATAAAGTTGAGGAATTGAGTAATAAAATAGGAAACTTAGAAGATAATTCTAGAAGGTGTAACCTTCATCTCAGAGGCATTGCATAAAATATAGTGGATAAAGATCTAAGAAAATATGTTAGCGAATTCTTTAGTAAAATGGTTCATGATTTGCCAGCAAAAGATTGTAAAATAGATGTGATACATAGGTTACCTCCTCCAAAAAATTTGGAGAAAAATGTTCCAAGAGATACAATTGTGAGATAACATTATCAAGATTACAAGGAAGTGGTGGCAAAGGCCAGTTATAATAGAACAGGTTTGGATTCTCTATATGAGAAAATATTTTTTTTTAGATGTATCTCCACACACTCTGGCCAAAAGGAAGGAATACTCAGCTGTCACTCTTTTTATTTTTTAGGGAAGAAGAGATAAAGTACAAATGGAGAACACCAAGTGGACTCTTAATCTTGAGAAATGCTGTCTGTTATAAGGTTAATTCAGTACAAGAAGGACTGTTGTTAATCCAAAAATGGAATCTGATAGTAGATAGGTCTGATTACATTAAGGGGAAATTGGAGTTGACTTATAAATCTCCAGAATGGAAAATAGCCAAATGATTTTTACATCTATATTAAAAGACATATAGTCATTATAAAACAGATAGCAAAGTATAGTGAATATATTGTGTATTTTACATATTTATTTTTGTCACAAAGTTTTAGAACTTTTTATAAACATCGTATTACTCACAAAAACATAGACCTATACTAAACATTAATTAAAATTAAAATTACTATGTATAAGTTATCACAAAGAACTATTGGTTCTATTATATATTCACTATTAGTACATAACTAAAGAGTAGAAAACAAAAATAGATTACACTACTGAGATTGGATTATTAAACTAATAATTGATAATAAAAGGTATTTTTACAGTAATTAAGATATCTTCACTAAAAGTGTGGTGTATGCGATTTTTTTAGGGATTATATGCCAAATCTATATAGAATATCACAACATTTGCTATCTCATAATGGAATCAGGTTTACTAGCATTTCCTTATAAACATGAGAGAGCTTAAGGTTAATAGATCTGGTGTTATGTGAAAATTAATTAAAGCTAATAGAGTTAGAGGGATTCTCTTTAATAAAGATAAAAAGAGGAATATGTCAGAATTTTTTTTTATATATCTTATGTGTGTTCTAAAATGTATTGACCATTGTTACATAAATAGTGAATATTTTTGGGCTTAGAGGCCTGACCTTGATGCATAGAATGCTAAGGCATTTACCTACCATTTCATTAGAGCGGCAGAAATGCCCTGTTCACCAGAAAGGATACAATTGGTTGTCCTTTCTGGTTTATATGTAAATGTGTGAATGTATGGAGAGACTGGGAAGCTTTTGCAGGAACAACTAAAACTCGGAAAACAGAAGAGAAGGAAATGGCTCATAACTGAGAAAATATCTGTTTTTTGATTAGAAAACAGGCATAATGTGGATCATGGCATATGAGACCAAGACTGGACCTATGATATTATGGTGATAAAAATGTCATCTCATAACACGAATTGCTTTACCTCTCCTTCCAAGATCAAGATCGCCTTTATGACCTATAATAAATGTAGGGCCAACATTCTCTGTATTCAAGAGACCCATTAAAGAAAGGAAGCTATTCACTTTACAAGCTATAATAACTTTAAAGTAAGAATTTACTCTACATACAATAATAAAGGAAGGGGAGTCTCTATACTATTTAGCAACAGATTAAAGGTACAAGAGGAATACTATAAAATAGATATACAGGGAAGATTTATTATATGGTCAGGATTAATTAAAGACATTTATATAACTTTAGCAAAAGTATAGTGTCCAAACAAAAATCAGATACATTTTCTCAAGAAAATGTTGAGAGATATAAATAAAATAAAGAAGGGCCTCAATTGTATTTGTGGAGACTTCCACATTGTGATAAATTATTACATGGATCAAAAGGGCAATATGAAACTAAAATCAGAAATCCAGTTAGAAAAGACCTCTAAAGAGTTTCTTAAAGAAATAGTAAATCAAGGTCTATTAGACTCATGGAGGATTTTACACCCTTACGAGAAGGATTTTACCTTTTTTCAAATCATTTCAGCTTTTACTCTAGGTTAGACTATATTTTTGTTTCCTTACAGACTTTGAGGAAACTTAAATAGGTAGAAATCCATCTAACCCCATGGCCGGATCATTCTATGAATAGTCTAACACTGGATGATCAACTGGTATTTAATGAGACCTAATTAGAGAATTGATCCAACATTACTGATGAATGAAGACTCTGTAAAGTACTTAAAAAAAGAAATAGGAGTGTTTTTTTAAAGTTATTAAAGATTCAGTGGACTCAGCCACAGTTTTATGGTGTGCCCATAAATCAGTTATTAGGGGTCTAATGATTTCTAGTACATCAGAGATTTATAATCGAAGAGGAAAACCTTTATGGCAGTTATACATAGAACTAGAAAAATTTAATTGCTTAAATAAAGTTTCTCCGAACAAGAATACTGGTTCTCAAATCAATGAAAAAAACAAGATGATACTCTGCTATGGAAATTACGTCGGTCCAATTTTATCCTGGGAAACAAAACAAGAAATTAATAAATGCAGATGCTAAATTGTACTTCAAATTACTATCAAACAGATTGATGGAGATAATTCCCAAACTGCTTCATTTAGATCAATCCGGATTCATCAGTGGGAGATAGTCAACAGATAACACATGACGCATGATGGATCTAATGTCATAAGCAAAGAAAGCATATATATGTATACTCATCAGGCTAAATCTAATAAATAAAGCTAGAACTATATACAGTATATATGTATAGAGTTTTGAGGCATGGATGGTCATAGAAAGAAAAAAAGTATAGCGATGGGCAAGTATGTAAAAAATTGACTTACAGAAGAAGCTGAATAAAACAGAAATATAGTTGTATTTTAGATAATATTTTTTGTAGCTGTCAAAGAGTGACACAAGATTTTTTTTAATTTATATTTGATGTCTTTTTGAAAGATTCATAAGTTTATGTCAAAAATTAAAATGATGGTGAGTAGTGTTAAATTAATTCCTTGTCACTATTAAAGCCATGTATTGTGCCAATATCTTATACTATTTTATATTAGAAGACCTTCCTGTCTTTTTTTTATCTTAAAGTTCCTAATCAGAACGGTTACTCTCAGGTTTTTGATTCTGTCTCCATTTTCACAGAAGTGCTCTGTAATATGTTTCTATTTTCTTTGTGTTTCTATCTAAATAATGTGAGTTCATCCTTAATGTTTGTCCTGTTCCACTGCATACAGTCATGGTATGTGATGCCCAGAATAAGTTATACCATATTAAAATATTTTCAGGAAGAGGTGGCAATGATATTGTGATGTAGATGAGAGATTGGTCCATTTGCCTTTTAAGCATTAATTATATGTCTACATGTTTCATATTATTTATAACAAATAAAAGTATTATTGAGATTTGTTTTGTTAAGAAAATACCTCACTATGAGGTGGTTTAGGTTGTGAGGTTATGTATAAGAAAACAATGAAGACTAGCTAGACTTACAGCTATTAAATTGGCCTTTTTAAAGCTACCCGCAAATGATCTGTGGGTTACAGATGGAAAAACAGTACGGGATGTCAATATCAGAACTCTGCTGCTTAAAAGCTGTTGATCTGTCGAGCCCGTAAATGTTACTCTCGCAAATCACTGTTAATTTGCTACAAATCCACTGGCACTCAAACCCGTAAACCACAACTGGAGCCAAAAAGCCTAGATACTAGAGAGGACGCGAAAGGGGTTTAAAGTCCGATCCATAGCAGTGTAAATGCAAATATCAACACAATACTGTATTTTTAAATAAAGGGAAAGTAATGTTAGGTATTAATATTAATCGCACAATATTCTCAAGCTTGCAAATCTGCAATATAAAATCCTTTTTTTTATGTTTTATTACAATGTTTTATCAATCCCGACAATCAATGTTTTAATACATAAAATGGAAATAGAATGGACTTGAATATCATATTTACTGATTTATTAATATTGCATTATTTCTGGAATGTGGGTCCGATCGTAACTCGTTATTGGTTTGAAATCTAACCTCAATTTTTCAGTGATGTAATGATGATGATCTCTTTTACCATTGGCTTTATCTAAACCCGTAACTACGGTTTTAACTAATTGATCATGTCCATGGCCGCACATGCAAGTCTCCGGCCCGTTGGTCATGGCAGCGCTGAATGTAATAGTTCTATAACTCTGGTGAATTTCAAGGCTTCAAATTTAATATGGCCCTTAGTCTTTCATCTGTTTCTAGGAATATTAGAAGCTTTTTTATATTATGCACATAGGTTAAAGTAGGGGCTTCGAGGTGACAAACATTGGCATTATGTTTCCTTTTTGATCTTGTTTGTATTCAAGTAGAGTATATTTAGGAATGTTAGTCTGTCTCAACGTCTGGATGTCTGTATTTCTGATAAAATCCTTCCTCAGAGTCTAAAGTTATCAGTTAGTTACAGAACCGATATGACTCCATTGCTTTCTGTAGATGACAGTAGTTGGGCCTTGGAGTACAAAATGTAGCAGGTCAGAGATTAGTAGAAGTTTGTCAAGAAAATTCTTCGGTCATAGTAAACACCTTTTTCAAACATCCTCAGAGACAAATGTACACATGGACATCATGAGATGGACAATATAGAAATCTGATTGACTAAGTATGTTGTAGCCAAAGAAAGGGGAGGAGCTCTATTAAGTCAGCGAAACAAGACCTGGGCTGACTGAAGAAAAAGAGGGAATATCATCAGACCAAGCAGATATGGTATAAATGATATCCCTAGTGAATATGCAGTGGAATTAAATGATAGATTTAAAGGACTGATCATGATAGATAGAATGCCTGAAGAACATAGGCCTGGAGTTTATGACATAGTCCAGAAAACAGCAACAAAGAATGTCCCCAACAGAAAGAAAACTAAAAAGGCAAACTGACTTATGAGGCTTTCAAAATAGCGAGATAGGAATGTCTGTCCAACTGTATGCAAAATTCCAGAGGATGGCAAGAAAAGACAATTATAAATTCTATAATGAACAATGTAAAAAAAAAAAAAGATGATAACATAACTTGAAAGTCAAGAGATCTCTTCCAGATGATTGGGATCTCAAAGGAATATTTTGTTGCTAAAGTTAGCATGCTAAGAGACAAAACTGTTAGAATTAACAGAAGCAGATCCCATAAAGAAGAGGTGGCAGAAATACAATGAATATCTACACAAGAAGGACCTTAACATCATTTATAACCTCAATAGCTTTTCTAATGAGGTGGAGCCAGATATCTTGTTGAATTAAGTGACATGGCTCCTGCAGATAAGAAGTCTGCAGAAGTTGATGGAATCTCAGCTGAACATTCAAACTCCTTAAAGACGATGTTGCAAAAGTGAGCTTGTAATATGCCAACAATATAGAAAAATTCAACAGTGGCCAGAGCACTGGAAAAGATCAGTCCCCATCCCACATAAGGCAGTTATTATCTTTTATTTGTAACATGTAGGTCTAATAGGAATGCTAGGTTCCCAAGGTATTTACTACCCATTGGTTAATAATCTTTATACAATGTGGGAAAATAAAGTCTTTATTAATAAGGGGTAACAACGGCGATATTCTTAAAAACAATTGATAAAAAATCCTGTATTGGAAAAAAGGAAATATAAAAAAGGCTGGTTGATGTGTGAACATGTAACCACTTGATGTACTTGACAGTATTGCAGAGGAAAAGATGAATAGCTTAGCCAATTGAATTAATCCTGTCTGTGCAATTGTCAGCAATCTATGATACACATAAATACATGTATTGAT
Organism: Discoglossus pictus; assembly: GCA_027410445.1. NCBI lineage: Eukaryota > Metazoa > Chordata > Amphibia > Anura > Alytidae > Discoglossus > Discoglossus pictus. The sequence continues at coordinate 472,954,401 of CM050164.1, forward strand.
TCTGGATATATAGGATATCAGTGACCCTCTGGGGTTCACAGTATTAATAGCCTGGAATGATCTGTCCTTAAAATATATCTCTCTTAATGATTTGCCAAGATCTATTTAGACCATGTTTATCTGTTTTTTGGTCAGGGCACAGGTTTTAAAAGATGCACAAAGAAGACTTAGGAGTACTTAAGTCATTAATCTTAATAGGACTCAAGTATATATATAATAATAATGTCCCCACAGGGCCTCTTCTCTTACAAAGATTTAGCTTCTGTTTTGCCCATACTCCATTCAAGAGTTTACCATAATATGGAAACAACAGTACACAGAGAGTAAATAGAAGCCAGCAGGCAAGCTATTGCTATAAGCACCGTCTATTGCGCGCTCAAATTTAACTAATATCCAGGCAACAACATTCACTCATATGGAAACGGACAGGGAGGGTAAGCATACAACCTCTAAATATTAAAATACAATACTGTTAGTAGAGAAGACGCTGGCGTGCCCTTAGTTGCAAGGCATGCCACGTCATCAAAGGCCGACGCGTTTCAACGTCATCAGACGTCTTTGTCAAGGTAGAGTCTGCTGAGCCGTCTAGCCCTCTTTTTAAACGTTGCCGTTACTACAGCAACCAATTGACACTGGGCGGACCTGCGCACTGCAATTAGAAAGCGATCATAGCGCTATGATGCATAGAGATAAAGAAAACGTAATAAAAATAAGCATGGATAATAAAGGGTATAATTAAATGGCGATTGTAGCAAATAGATAGTCCCTGTACAACATGGGATAGGGAACTCCAAGCTAAGAGGAATAAGATGGAAAAAAGGGACAATGGATTGAGAAAGGTGGTGACTACATATATTAACTGCATGAAAAAACGAATATAAATACTGAAGAAAAAGGGGGATCTATGAATTGGCATAAATATGTATGTAACCTGAATATCCAGGGTGGAAATCAAAAAGGTGCATTGAAACAGAGAAATAAAAATCTGTTATATAAGGGTTATAAGGTGTGGTGCATATGGAAAGCTAAAAGGGGGTGATAGGGAGCACCCTATTAGTGATCTAAGTATAAAATAATGCAAAGGGAGGGGAAAAGGGAGTAAGGGTTTATAGTGACTGTGTAAACAGTCATAATCCAGTGGTGAACAACTATAATGTTAATATTGTGAAAAAGTGATACATAACATTGTTGAATACCATCTACATGCCAATTGTAGAAGGATAGTGCAACCTATCAGTGAAGACAAGCATCCTGCTTGTACATGATAATTGTAATCACACGTGAGCCATGCAGATTAAGTAGTACCTACTTAATAGATATTATATCTAGTACTAATAAATATCCATTTAAATGAAGGGTGAAAATGTGAAACCTTCATTTAAACCCTCTGGAGATAACGCTTTTAATTTATAAATCCATTTTGCTTCATGTTGAAGGAGTTTTTTATCTAGGTCTCCCTGTCTGGGGCCTTGATAAACTTTCTCAAGGGCTGTGAAAGTGAGAACTTCACTATTGCCGCCATGAAAGATTTTGATATGGCGTGCTATAGGGGTGTCAAGATCTTTCTTAATAGAATATATGTGTTCGCCAATGCGTCTTCGTAGTTGGCGCCGGGTTTTCCCTACATAGATTTTTTTACACAAACATGTGGCCACATAAACTACACTTGTAGTGCAGCAATTTGAAAAGTCCTTTAGAACATATCTTGCCCCATTAGACGGATGTTCATAGATTTTTGTGGGTTTGATATATCTACAAAATTTACAATTCCCGCACCTAAAGCATCCTAGTGGGGGATTGAGCCATGTCTTATTTTGTTTTCTCTCTTTAAAGAAACTATGCACTAATGTGTCTTTCAGATTTTTTCCCCTACGATAAACAATAGGTATTTTTTGTGGAAGTATATCTACCAAATCATTGTCACTTCTTAATAGATGCCAATGGTTAGATATAATGTCTTTGATTGAAGCAGACTCGTAGCCATAAGTCAAAATACATCTTGGATATGCATTATCTGATGTTTGGGTATTTGTCCTGTGTTGTTTGTTCAGTAACTCTGTTCTGTTGCAGCCCAATGCATATTGAAAAACTTTCTTTAGGCATTTATTTGAGTATCCTCTTTCTAAAAATCTTTGTTTTAATTTATCTGCCTCAATTTTGAATTTAACATCTGAGCTGCAATTCCTCCTAATTCTTAGGTATTGCCCCTTAGGGATACCTTTTTTCAGGGGGTCAAAATGTTGACTGTCCCACGATAGTAACGTATTTGCAGCTGTCTCTTTTCTGAATGTGGTAGTTGAGATGTTACCTTCATCATCTTTTTGGATTAGTAAGTCTAAAAACGATATCTCTGTTCTGTGAATTTCATGTGTGAATCTCAAACCCATCTCATTCTTGTTCAATGAGTCCATAAGGGTTTCGAATTCTAGTTTTGTTCCATCCCAAATCACAAAGATATCGTCTATATAGCGACGCCAAATCATGTATCATGTATAGTGAGATGCTCAATGTTTGGTTCTGAGAAGATCTTTTTCTCCCAGTAACCTAAGAAAAGGTTAGCGTAGCTAGGGGCACATGGGGTGCCCATTGCAGTCCCCTTTGTCTGGTGGAACCATTTGTCATTGAACAGAAAAAAATTATATTTCAAGACATACTCTAAGAGTTGGATAATAAAGTTGTTAAATTTTTCAAAATTGCTGCTTTTCGTGCTCAGGAATTGTTTAGCTGCCTCAATACCAAGATTATGAGGTATGCTACTGTAGAGTGCTTCAACGTCAATGGTTGCTAACCACGTATCTTTTGGCACTATTAAATGCTCAAGCTGTTTTAATATATCATTGGTATCTTGTACATAAGAGGGCAAATTCTGTACTAAGTCACGTAGGTAGTGATCCACAAAAATACTGGCATTGGAGGAGAGGTTTCCTGTTCCTGATACTATAGGCCTCCCAGGGATAGGCACTATTTGTTTGTGCACTTTTGGTAGTGCATAAAAAGTTGAGATGCAAGGGAATTTTGGTAGAAGAAACATATATGTTTGCTCATCAATAATCTTCTCCATTTTAGCTTTTTCTAATATAGACTTTAAGACTAATCTATATTCAAGATTTGGATTCTTTGTTAATACTTCATAGGTAAATCTATCATCCAAGATCCTATTGCACATCGCTTTATATTTATCATTACTTAATATTACAAGATTGCCCCCTTTATCCGCTTGTTTGATTTGAATATCTTTACAAGACTTGAGCTCATCAAGGGCTTGGTATTCTTGTTTTGTCAGATTGAAAGATTTTCTTAATTTGGTGAAATCTAAACATTCTATGTCAATTGTTACCTGTTGAAGGAATACCCAGATGTTAGAGTAATCTTTTAAGAAGGGGGTGAAATTGCTTTTGTTTTTCCATCTTTTTGTGTCATTGTAAATTTTACCTTCCTCAGTAGAGGTATTCTCTTCTAACAGGGACATTAAAAGTTTGAAGGTTTCAATATCTTCTTTGTTCATACCTAACTTCATATGTTCTTTATCTTCTTTATTTTTAAAGAATTTCTGGAGGGCTAATTTACGAGCAAAAAGGTTGATATCTTTAATATGAGTAAATTTATCCGACCTTGATGTTGGCACAAAACTAAGGCCTTTTCTCAGTACTGATTCATGGTAAAGATTTAAGATAAAGTCTGATAAGTTAATGATTTTCAATCTTTGGTCTTTTATCAAACTTTTTGTATTGACCTTTTTCTCAGTACTTGGGTCTTTTTCCTTTGGTCTCTCCTCTCTGGACCTTTCACAGGAAACTGGCCTTCTTCTAAAAAACCTTCATTATTATAGGTGTTTGGCATTCTAGTTTGTGCAAACTTTCTTGTATTGTATGCTTCTCTTCTATAATGCATACCAGGTCGTCTACCTCTTGAACTATGAATGGAATGTTCATCTATGCCTGAATTGTCATAGTCTGAGGAGCTTATGTCAGAGTTTCTTTGAGATGGTATTGAGGTAGGGAATTTCCTAAAGATTCTATTTGTTTGGAAATCATTTTTGTCTCTTTTTTTCTGTTTCCGGTCTTTAATTTCTCTTTTGAATCTCTCTATATTATCATTTAATTTTTTACATAGTGATTCATACTCTGTAGAGTCACTTTGTTTATTAAATTCTTGCTGACATAATACAATCTTTGGTTTCAGTAGTTCCAAATTATGTTTTTCTGTCTCAATAATCAGACTGATTAATTCAGATGAACATTTAAGAAGAATATCTTTCCATTTGTTAACAAAAGTTTCATCACTCAAATGTATTGCAGGGTTGAGGTGCAATCTTAGGCCTTTGGGAATATACTTGTTTTTAAGGTAATTTTGTAAGCTGCTTATTTCCCATACAGAGCGGACTTGTTTTCTCATTACTTTTAGAAGATCTCCATATATATTTTTAATATCTTTATTGCCTTCAAATGGTGGCTGAGGATTACCACTAAAGCTTTCCTCAGCTTCTTTTAGGAGTGATTCAATATCTATATTTTGAATACAAAAATTAGTCATTGTATATACAAAGTTTGCTCTGGGATATAAGTACTTCAGAATAAAGTGCTAGTCCTGAGTGTCAAAAGAAGAAAATATATAAATTCCTCTGATAAGGTAGTAGAATTCTAATGCTTCCTTTGTGTGGATTGAACCACTAATCTATAAATCTAGGTCTAATAGGAATGCTAGGTTCCCAAGGTATTTACTACCCATTGGTTGATAATCTATATACAATGTGGGAAAATAAACTAAAGTCTTTATTAATAAGGGGTAACAACGGCGATATTCTTAAAAACAATTGATAAAAAATCCTGTATTGGAAAAAAGGAAATATAAAAAAGGCTGGTTGATGTGTGAACATGTAACCACTTGATGGTAATGTAACCTCTAAATAGAGGGGTTCATGAAATCACACCTAACAGTATTGCAGAGGAAAAGATGAATAGCTTAGCCAATTATTAATAAAGACTTTAGTTTATTTTCCCACATTGTATATAGATTATTTGTAACATGCCAACAAAGGACCACTTTCCAATTGGATACATCGTTGCACAAAAAGGCTCTCTCAGAACTGTGGGGACTTTTATTTTTGCATAAGCATACAAATTCACTACAATTGCAACCCCTTCAAAGCTAATAGTAAACTAGGGGAGTGGCACAGGGCTGTTTCACAACAGTACCTTAGCCCTATGATTCCTACACAGCCTGCTGCAAAAGACACTGAGCTTCATAGTACAGCACAGAGACCTCTCCCCATTTATCTATAGAAACCCCTTCCCTAAAAATAATACGAGATTGGCAGGTGGTTTAAGACCCCACTGATAATAACCAATATAAACCTTGTGAGCCCTGGGCAATCCCATGATAGGGCCAACACAACCAATCCTACACACAAGATAGTTTAACCAGATTCTAAGACGAGTTACTGAGTTCCAGGGCAAGTTGCAAAAAATTCATTTCTGATAAAAAAATAATAAATGCCTTTCCACTAAATGAAACACACCATTCATATATTTTTTCCAAACAAAGCTTAAACTTTACCTAATAAAAGCATAAACTTTACTTTTATAAACATTTTATAAAAAAATTTCCCCAATCAGTAGTAGGCCACTTCGCTGGGCAAAAAAAAGTTTCACACCTTGTTTCACACCATGGGAGTTTGGTCTGTCTCCTAGGACCCAATGCTATGCTATCAAGTTGCCCAGCTAGGTGCAGATTAGTCTACTGCCCCAGCTATAAGCTACCTTGGGTCAGAATCAGGGCACAACAGGAGTTGATAAGGTACTATGAGCCCTAGAGTCAGAATGAATGTAGTAAGGGTTAAGGTTCAATAGGTACATCAAAGGTGGAAAGAAATATGAGTCACGGGGAGGGGATCCTTCATTGATCTTGTACCCTATTGTATATTGACAGACTGGCTACCTGGCCCATGGTGCCACGTAAGCGGGGCAATTATTTCTTAGGGCTTGGTGCACTTAGACGGACTGTCAGTTGAATAAACACTTTCCTTAGCTGATCTCGGGCTAACCATACCTTTATTGAGCCAGAGGAGTGGCTTAGGGGAGGAATGGGGCACTAGTGTGTATTCCCTTTTCCATTTTAGTGACCCACCAGGGCTTCCACAACATTTCTAAAAATGTGGGTTCGATATAGATTGAATTGGGGTCAGGAACAACGACTAAGGTAAAGTACTTCCTAATTTGTTGTTAACAGCAAGACAAAAGTTCAAAGGGGTATCCCTTCAAAAGCATTTGACACTACTTGAACCTTGACTTTTAACTTTCTTCAACTGCTATTTAGCAGCCTTTTTAATGATACTTGATCGCTCAATCAGCTCAATCTGTGTATCTCCCATAGGAGTCTGTCAAACCTATTTCCCTGTTTGCTGCAAGCTCAAGCCCGGCTGGGATCCTAAAATGGGACTGTCAACAAATTGGGTATCATGGTTGGCTACAAGATGTGGCTACTAGTTGCTCTTAAATTGGTACCACCTTTAAAACATTTTTGTATTATCTTATTAGCAATATTTGGACCCAAAACACACACTAGAAACAAAATAATGCCCCTAAAAATGGAATAAGTCCTATGTGCTCAAATAACCTGGTGGAAAAAGGGTCAAGGGCAAACAACCATGGCTTTAGGAAAAACATCATTCAATATGATTAAGTATTTCAAAAACATCCTTATGGCATTTTAATAGCCCTTGATCCACCTTGCTACGTGGTTAGTGCCCATCAATATGCAGCTGGCAGACCCAAGAGTCTTGGAGGTTGTGACTACTTCCAAATTAGGTTCCTGGGTATCAGGATGAGGACAGCATGGTCTTGTTGGTGCTCAGGTGCTGGGCCCAACTTCCTAGTGCAGTACAGGAGCATTTGACCTCTGAGATGTAATTTTCTGACAGGAGGGACAGAGTGCTGAGCTGCTAGGGTACATTGTCCTTTGCTCTTCCCAGGTCTCCACTTAATCTTGCATATTGGCTGGGCACACATAATTAACTTGCTTCAGCAGCATCAAATGTTTTATTAATTTCCTGACCCTTACACCAGCTCACTCACATGCCTCATCTGGCACATTAGTTCCACATAGGTGTTCCCTGACCAGGGTGTGGAACTGCTTTCGGAACGTTTCAGGGATGATGGCATACCTGTTGAGCAGTAACTGTCGAACTTCCTCGTAATCCTCAGCCTTGTCCTGAAGGATGCCCGGTAGGCTATGCTGGCTCATTCACAAAGCCGGCTGACTCAATGCTTTACCCACTCAGCTGGGTGGATCTGGCAAAGCTTGCCTTGCCTGTCAAAGACCTGCATGAACCATAGATATCCTACCAGTTCTCATCAAAGTGCTTGAAACAGCAGTAAGCAAATTTTGAGCTTGGCTTAGAGGGTTCCCCTTGGATCTTCAGTTGAGTGGTGAGAGAAAAGAGAAGCCAATCTCCCTTCTGTTTGCTGTTGACCTCTTGACTGATTTGTTCTGGTATAACTAAAACCTGATTAGCATCTCCTCCTCACCTCGTCATCCCCCATCTGCTGAGCATTAGGGGACCATCTGCTTAGGTTTTACTACCAGGTGAGAGATCTACTCTGTCCAGTCCTTCTCCCGGCTGACTACTCCAATCATACTGTTGGAGATCCTGGATCATTGCTTGATGGGTCTTGTGTCTTGGCATCTGAATACCTGTTGCCTTCATCTGCTCATGAAGCTCAGTGGCAGAAATGTCCTCATAATCCACCATCCTGGTATCAAGATCCCACCTCTGCCACCAGTTGTCAAAACACACAATTTTGCTGGGCTTGACAGGGCCAACCACGCCAATCCTACTCACAGGTTTTATTTATTTTTAGTACCTTACCAGGGCTTCCACAACATTTCTAACAATTTGGGTTTCCTATAGATTGAGTGAGGGATCAGGAACAATGACTAAGGTCAAGTACTTCCTACTTTGCGGTTAACAACAGGACAAAGGATCAATGTGGTATCACTTACAAAGAACTCAACACCACTTGACCTTTGTCTATTGAAGCAACATTTTCAATTGCTGATTACCACCTTGTTAATTTTATCTGATTACTCAATTTACTGCTTGCCGCTAGTTCAAGGCCAGTTGGGAACCTAGCCGTACCCTTCTATTCATAGTGATCTCGGTATAACAGTTGGCTATTGAAAGTGGCTATTGGTCACCCTTAAGCTGGTACCCACCCCAAAATATTTGTATTAGCTTAATGCAATATTTGCACACCAAAACACACTATACACTCAAAATAATGGCCCTAAAGATGTAAGATGGACACAAATACCTCTAGGTCTAACTGACATGGTGAAAAAGGATCTTAGGGGTCTAGAGCATACCACCAGGGCTTTGCGAAAAACAGCATTCCAAATAGTAAGAAAATAGTGATTATGTTTTTTAAAAAGGTCATTATGGCAATTTGTATAGTCCTTTGATCAGCATGGCTAGTATGTATAGGGGGCCATTTGCCAGACTCAAAAGCTCCAGAGTCCTGGGGTCTTGACAAGTGCATTTTATTATTTTGCGTATTTTAGATTATGTTTTAAAATATGTGTTTAGGTTTCTTATTTTTAATAATGTAGTTAGTGTAACAACATTTTGGTAGTGTAGTGTTGTATTTTGTAGTATTTTTTAGGGAGTCCTTGAGTACCACCATGGCACATGTGAGGTTATATTTAGATATCAGTGGGGTCTATATTAATAATAATATATTATTAAGTATTGGAGCCACAGAGGATGCAGGGATCATTTTAGATACCAGATTGATTGTGTTTGATCTTAGAAATCAAGCCTTATATTCAACTCAGTTGAGGTGTTAGACTGGATAAAGTGTCAAATCTGCATCTTTAATCATTTTCAGAAAATTGTTTATGCCTCTGTGGGTCATCAATTTGCATAGGATTTGGACTGTACACACAGAAAGTAACTTGCATGAAGCAATGGTTTATCCTATTTTGATGGCTTGGAGAAAAAATTAAATGTGACAGCTAGCTCTAACTTGCTAACACAACACATTTTTTAATGATTAATAGATAGATAGGTTTGTAACTTGAAACCCAAATGCCTGCATCAAAGATTGTAATGGGACTCATGCACAGTAGCAATATTAAGAGTTTAAGTACAAGGCAAAACATCAATATTAACACATTGCAAAAGAATGTATGACTTTGAAATTAAAATCAAACATACATAGTGCTTATTACCAAAACAGTTTACAAGAATGAAAACTTGCTACAATTATTAAACAACTGCACTCATCTCATATGCCAACAAGGTCATGCCTAAGATCTGCAAAGTCACTCTTCAGACTGAAAACTAACAAATGTGCAAGCTGGGTTTTGCAGAGGAAGAGGCCCAAGGGATCAAATTCCTGATAGATAATAAAGAAAGCAAAATAAAAAACATTTACTTCTACTTCATAGACTATTCTAAAACTGTGCCAGGTTCTTAAAAAGCTGGTGGTACCATATCATCCGCCATCTTAAGAATCTGTATGTGGATCAAGAAGTCATGATCAGAACTGAACATGGAACAAGAGAGTGGTTCAAGATCAGGATAGGAATGCAAAAAGGTTGTGTGTTGTCATCTTATTTATTCTTATACATGGAATACATCATGCATAAGGCTGGCTGGATGAATCCAAGAAGCGAAATAATAGAGCGAAAAAACTGGCTACTGTTCAACATTAAAAAGATAGAGTCCATGGCAAAGAGAAACCACAATACCTTGCAATAGAATGTGAAGTGGAGGCAGTGACAGATTGTATTCTCCTAGGCTCCAAATGGGGACTACAGCCATGAAATTAAAAGATGTCTGGAACAGTCTGTTAAAATCTATTAAAAATTAAAGATGTTATACTATTAACAAAGGAAATTATTGACTGTTATATCTAAGATTTTTGTAATATAATATTCATTGCAAATATTTACAAATGGGAAGAATTTCTTACTTTACTATTACAGTGAGCAGAGGTATAATGTTATAATTCACTTGGAAACAAAACAATATCCAAAAGTGTTTCAAAAGTATACGATATTACTACAGAAAGTTCTTATCCTTATTGGAATACAATTCCACACTATTTTGTACTTTATGCTGGCTATATAATTATAATAATTAGATATTTGAAAACATTTTTTTATTGAAGAGTCCTATGCCTTCGGATAGATATGGTTAAATAATCAGTTTGCCCATTAAATGCATCTTTCTATGATAATTTTGCAAGCAATCCAGTTCTAATTGAATTTACATTTTAACATTATTTAATATTAAATGCTGGTCATTCTAATATTTAGATATTTAAGCAAAATGTGTTTAAAAATAATATATCTTCCACTGGATACAATTAAGTACATTTGTTACAGCTACATTTTTTTAGATTCCAATTCCATATTATCAGTCTAACTTCTTATTCTTCTATTTTTATAGTAAAATAATGCCCAATTAAAATGTTTCCTCTGCAGATCTTCACATTAGATCTGCCCATTAGATCTGTAACTAATGAAAGAGAGACCTACCACTTTTATCCATCTAGGATCCCTCAGAGGTAAAACTAGAGCTCTATTAAATTCCCCAAGTCTCAGTTCCAGAAGCCCGTAAAGGAGGCCACAAAAGTTTTCGCTATTAAATTTGGCTCTTATAGCTACCCAGTCAAAATCTGAACTCCAACCCAGCTAAGCCTTTAATCTTTCAATCCCGTAAATGTTACAATTGCAAATCGCTATTACATTTTTACAAGTCCTTAAGCCCGCAACTGTTTTCCCAACTGTTAGCCAAAAATCCTAGGGGTACTAGAGAGGACCCGCAAGGGGGTTAAACTCCTGTCCATAGCACTGTAAAAGCAAATATAAACACACTACTGTATGTTAAATTACAGTAAAAGTGATTTAAAAAAATAAAAGAGAGTGCATGCCACTTCCTAGTCTGGATCAGTAAACTCTTTAATACAAAACACTTTAATAACAAATGCACACTCACATTTAATATCCTCTACAACAAGAGGTATTCTATATACATATATAGGTGAAGATAACACCTTCTACATATCCGTGTTCACATTGAATTTAATGTGGATCTTTCCATTATATACTTGATGCAAAAAAGATTTGTTGCCTAGCATTTACCATTAGAGATGTCGCGAATAGTTCGCCGGCGGATTGTTCCCGGCGAACATAGCATGTTCGCGTTCGCGGCGAACAGCGAACATATGTGAGATTCAACCTGCCCCCAATACTTTATCATTGAGGAAACTTTGACCCTGCATGTCACAGTCAGCAGACACATTCCACACAATCAGCAGCATACACTCCCTTCCACACCCTTCTACCTCATGGACAGCAGCCATTTTGGAATCAGAACTAACTTGCAGTCTTACTGAGAGGAGGTAGAGTGTAGGTGGTACTGCATCAATAGGGAAAACCATAGCTAGGCAAGTTTATTCAGTGTCCAGTGCAGTGCTGAAGGACTCATCAGATATCTGCTGTAAACACAGCACCCCAAAAAGCCCTTTTTAGGGCTATAACATCATTTTTTTTTCTTCGTTTATTTTCTGTGTAATCTAACTTCATTTGCCTGTCTCCCTGCTAGCCCCTGCTTGCAAGTGTGTGTGTGTCAGGCTCACAGCTTATACTGTGTGTGCACAACGCATACAATATAATATTGTTTACTAGTTGTCTACTTTTAAAAAACCCAAACTTTTATTTTCTTAAATCTAAGTGCATTTGCATAACCGTCAATCAAAGTTCATTTGCTTGACCACTACCCATAGTGTGTGTCCTGCTTACAAGTACTGTGCCAAGTTCAACCAATCCAGTCTAGTTGGGGTACCAACAGTCCACATTTAAAAAACCCAAACTTTTATTTTCTTAAATCTAAGTGCATTTGCATAACCGTCAATCAAAGTTCATTTGCTTGACCGCTACCCATAGTGTGTGTCCTGCTTACAAGTACTGTGCCAAGTTCAACCAATCCAGTCTAGTTGGGGTACCAACAGTCCACATTTAAAAAACCCAAACTTTTATTTTCTTAAATCTAAGTGCATTTGCATAACCGTCAATCAAAGTTCATTTGCTTGACCGCTACCCATAGTGTGTGTCCTGCTTACAAGTACTGTGCCAAGTTCAACCAATCCAGTCTAGTTGAGGTACCAACAGTCCACATTTAAAAAACCCAAACTTTTATTTTCTTAAATCTAAGTGCATTTGCCTGACTGTCAATCAAAGTTCATTTGCTTGAACGCTACCCATAGTGTGTGTCCTGCTTACAAGTACTGTGCCAAGTTCAACCAATCCAGGCTATTTGGGGTACCAACAGTCCACATTTAAAAAACCCAAACTTTTATTTTCTTAAATCTAAGTGCATTTGCATAACCGTCAATCAAAGTTCATTTGCTTGACCGCTACCCATAGTGTGTGTCCTGCTTACAAGTACTGTGCCAAGTTCAACCAATCCAGTCTAGTTGGGGTACCAACAGTCCACATTTAAAAAACCCAAACTTTTATTTTCTTAAATCTAAGTGCATTTGCCTGACTGTCAATCAAAGTTCATTTGCTTGAACACTACCCATATTGTGTGTCCTACTTACAAGTACTGTGCCAAGTTCAACCAATCCAGTCTAGTTGGGGTACCAACAGTCCACATTTAACAAACCCAAACTTTTATTTTCTTAAATCTAAGAGCATTTGCATAACCGTCAATCAAAGTTCATTTGCTTGACCGCTACCCATAGTGTGTGTCCTGCTTACAAGTTCTGTGCCAAGTTCAACCAATCCAGTCTAGTTGGGGTACCAACAGTCCACATTTAAAAAAAAATGACAGGCAGAGGCAGTACACCCCGCAGAGGCCGTCGTGGTCGTGGTGCTGTGATTCCCTTTGGCCCTACAATAATGCCCAGTGTTCAGAGGCCAGTTACCCTGAACTTGAAAAGTTCAGAGGACGTAATTGACTGGCTAACACAGGACACCCAATCTTCTACAGCTTCCGCTTGGAACATTGACGCACCATCCTCCTCCAGCTTAGCTTTGGGCACCTCTCAAGTTACCACTCACCCGCCTGCCGCCACCACCAACACTAGTACCACAGCCAATTCAATTTATCAGTCAGAAGAGTTATTTACACATCAGTTTGAAGAAATGAGTGATGCGCAACCATTATTGCCAGCGAATGTAGATAACAGGGATATGTCTCAGTCAGGCAGCATTACACACATGTACGTACGATGTGATGATGATGTACCCGCTGCTGCTTCCTTTGTTCAGTTGTCATATACAAGTGAGGCAGGTAATGATGATGACGATGCGTCCGTGGATGTCACGTGGGTGCCTGCTAGAAGAGAAGAAGAACAGGGGGAAAGTTCAGATGGGGAGACAGAGAGGAGGAGGAGACGAGTTGGAAGTAGAGGGAGGTCATCGCAACGAGCTAGTGGCACAGTCAGACAGCATGCATCAGCACCCGGGGTCAGCCAGACAGCACGCCAATCAACGCATGCTGTTGCCACCACCAGAATGCCGTCACCGCCGAGCTCAGCAGTGTGGCATTTTTTTTGTGTGTCTGCCTCTGACAACAGCGATGCCATTTGCAACCTGTGCCAAAAGAAACTGAGTCGTGGGAAGTCCAACACCCACCTAGGTACAACTGCTTTGCGAATGCACATGATGTCACATCACAAACGCCAATGGGATCAACACATGAGTACAAGCAGCACACAAACTCAAAGCCGCCATCCTCCTCCTGGTCCAGCATCTTCATCCACATCAACCAATGCTGTCCTCCTTGCCCCCTCTCAACTCTCCACCACTCCGTCTCTCGCCTCTTGCTGTTCCTGCTCATCTCCCCACAGTCAGGTGTCTGTCAAGGGCATGTTTGAGCGTAAGAAGCCAATGCCACAAAGTCACCCCCTTGCCCGGCATCTGACAGCTGGCTTGTCTGAACTCTTGGCCCGCCAGCTTTTACCATACAAGCTGGTGGAGTCTGAAGCGTTCAAAACGTTTTTAGCGATTGGGATACCGCAGTGGAAGGTACCCGGCCGAAATTTCTTTGCCCAAAAGGCAATCCCCAACCTGTACTCAATTGTGCAAAAGGAAGTAATGGCATCTCTGGCACACAGTGTTGGGGCAAGGGTACATCTGACCACTGATACCTGGTCTGCAAAGCATGGTCAGGGTAGGTATATCACCTACACTGCGCATTGGGCAAACCTGCTGACGCCTGCCAAGCATGGAATGCGTGGCTCTGCAGAGGAGTTGGTGACACCGCCACGACTTGCAGGCAGGCCTTCTGCCACCTCCTCTACTCCTCCTACTCCATCCTCTTCCATAACCTCCTCAGCTGAGTCCTCTTCTGCTGCTGCGTCTTGCTCCACATCAACAGCACCCCCCCAGCTCCCCAGATACAATTCCACATCCCGGATACGGCAGTGTCATGCCGTCTTGGGGTTGACTTGCCTGAAAGCAGAGAGTCACACCGGGCCAGCACTCCTGTCCGCCCTGAACGCACAGGTGGATCAATGGCTGACTCCGCACCAACTAGAGATTGGCAAAGTGGTTTGTGACAACGGAAGAAATTTGTTGGCGGCATTGAATTTGGGCAAGTTGACACATGTGCCGTGCATGGCACATGTGTGTAATCTGATCGTACAACGCTTTGTCCATAAGTATCCAGGCTTACAGGACGTCCTGAAGCAGGCCAGAAAGGTGTGTGGCCATTTCAGGCGTTCCTACACGGCCATGGCGCACTTTTCAGATATCCAGCGGCGAAACAACATGCCAGTGAGGCGCTTGATTTGTGACAGCCCCACACGTTGGAATTCAACATTCCTAATGTTCGACCGCCTGCTCCAACAAGAAAAAGCCATTAAGGAGTATTTGTATGACCGAGGTGCTAGGACAGCCTTTGCGGAGCTGGGGATTTTTTTGCCACGTTACTGGACGCTCATGCGCAATGCCTGTAGGCTCATGTGTCCTTTTGAGGAGGTGACAAACCTTGTCAGTCGCACCGAAGGCACCATCAGCGACATCATCGTCAGGCCGTAGATGAGCGTGACGAGGAAGAGGAAGAGTTGTGGTCAACATCACCACCAGAAACAGCCTTATCAGCATCGCTTGCTGGACCTGCGGCAACGCTGGAAGAGGATTGTGAGGAAGAGGAGTCAGAGGAGGAATGTGGCTTTGAGGCGGAGGAGGAAGACCAATCACAACAGGCATCCCAGGGTGCTCGTTGTCACCTATCTGGTACCCGTGGTGTTGTACGTGGCTGGAGGGAAGAACATATCTTCAGCGAGATCACTGAGGACGAGGAACGGGACATGACTAGCTCGACATCTAACCTTGTGCAAATGGGGTCTTTAATGCTGTCGTGCCTGTCGCAGGACCCTCGTATAAAAAGGCTGAAGAGGAACGACCTGTACTGGGTGTGCACGCTACTAGACCCCCGGTATAAGCAGAAAGTGCCTGATTTGTTACCAAATTACCGCAAGTCAGAAAGGATACAGCAGGTCCAAAACAAATTAACAAGTATGCTTTACACAGCATATAAGGGTGATGTCACAGCACAAGGGCAATATAACAGGGGAAGAGGTGAAAGTAATCCACCTCCCACGAGCACGCCGGCAAGGACAGGACGTTTAAAAGACGTGTTGTTGATGGAGGACATGCGGACCTTTTACAGTCCTACGCATCGCATCAGCCCTTCGGGATCCACCCTCAGAGAACGACTTAACTGCAGATATCGACACTCTGAGGAGCGATGAACCCCTTGACTACTGGGTATGAAGGCTAGACCTGTGGGCTGAGCTATCCCAATTTGCAATTGAACTTCTGGCCTGCCCCGTTTCAAGTGTCCTGTCAGAAAGGACCTTCAGTGCAGCAGGAGGTTTTGTCACCGAGAAGAGAAGTCGCCTAGGGCAAAAAAGTCTAGATTGCCTCACCTTTATAAAGATGAATGAGGGATGGATCCCGAAGGGACTGACACTGGGCGATACATTCGACTGAAAAAGGCCTGATGAGATGAGCTGCCTTCGGCTATAAATGGTCCACACGCTGCTATATGATATCTGTGAATGCCGGATGACTTGCGTGAATTATCCGCCACCAACTAGGGTTCAAGAAGAGGCAATGTTTTATGGCACTTTCTGCCTGTGGAACAAAGGTCATTTTTTTTGGCCGCTGCAACAGCAGCGGCTGCAACAATATCTAACTTTTGAATTTCAATTTTTAAGCCAGAAGGCATACGGCATGTAATGGAAAAGAAAGCATATTGAACAGTCTTGCATACCACAACAGTTGTGCAAAAATACATATTTACAATGAAGACATTTTGTTAAAATTAGGTGGCTAGGCCTTCTTTTTTTTACTTTTTTGGTTAATACATTTTCTTTTTTTTTACTGTGATTGCAATTTTTAAGAGAAACCTAAGACATGGTAAAACAGACAATAGTAAAGTCCTATTATCTATCATCACTCCAGCAGTAGCTTATTATTTACAATATCTAACCTGCTCAATCACCCTTGGGTTACCCTAGGGCAGGCTTCAGTAGGCGACCTCTCCTTTCCTCGGATGATTTTGCCGCCGGTTGCTTCTGAAGGGTCTCCTCCAGGGCTCCCCCACTCCGGTCCCCCCGAGTCGCTTCAACCATTAACAAATGTTTTATTATATTAGGGGGGCACTAAATAGGGATGTTATCCAGGGATCCCAAATTGTCTGGAACTGGGTGATTCTATCCAAGACTACATGGTTAAATCTCTCGTTGAGCAGTAAATAGTTGATTTTTTTTATTAATTCCTGAAAGTTTTAATTTGGGGTTTTCCAACTACTAGCTATGTGTATTTTTTCTTTCAAAAAATATTTTATTTAGTCAATCTTAAACATTTTAGAAGCTAGTAAGCATGTTTCTTCCCATAGTCTTATGACTGCCGAACATTCCCACCAGACATGAATAAATGTAGCCTCATTACCACTGTTCCTAAAACATGAGCTGCTCCGTTTTGGATCCCATTGATTAGCTTAAAAGGAGTAATATATGTCCTGTGTAGGACCTTTATTGAAGTCTCAAGCAGAATATAATTTAAAGATCCCCTACTTAAGCCTTGCCAACTTTTATCCCATGTGCTATCTGCCAACTCGGTGCCCAAATCCCTCTCCCAGGCTTTGGTATAGTCTGGTTTGTTTGCCCATGAGTTTTCATTAAATAGTTCATACATGAGGCTAATAATACCAGGCTGAAAGGGGGAATCCCTACATTTTTTGAGTAGCCAGGTGTTTCTTTGGGGGGTTCCCCTACCACTTATCGTATATATAAAATGATGTATCCTGCAAAAATTATAGTGTTCAGCCAGGGGTAAATTGTATCTATCTCTCACCCACTCAAAGGTCATTTTTTTGTCATCATGCCACCATGGACCAACCCTTAGTAGGTTCTGAGACTTCCACCACCTGAGAGAGCTTTCCGGAAGATGTATCTTAAAGTGGGGATTGGGTACGATAGGGGTAAGATCTGATACCCGAGTGTCCAGTTTTTGTGTCCAGTTCATCTCCGTCCATATTTTTAATGAGTGCTTAATCAATGGGTTTTTCAAGTTTCTCAAAAAAGTATACAGGCCTGGAATCCATATTACTGTATCCCATGTATAAGGTGACATGCTTACATTTTCCATAAATACCCAGAGCGGCTGATGTGTTTTGGAGAATGCGCCAGAGGAATGAAAGCCAGCTGCGCTGCCTTGTATTACAGTTTGAGATTCGGGTCCCTACCCTCTTTTGGAAAGACTATGAGGTCGGCCTGATTCAATTAAGGGGGTCTAGTTTCTCCATTTAGTATAGCGTTAAACAAAGATGTTAGGTGCGGGGGTAAGCAAGGGCTCAAATTTCTTATAGTACAGATGAGTAAAACCGTCTGGCCCTGGGGACTTGCCAAATTTAAGATCTTGGATTGTAGATTTAACTTCCTCTTGGGATATGTCTAGGTTCAAGCTGTCCAATTGAGGTACAGGTATTTTGTGGACTTCTTGCTGTAGTAGGAAGGACTCTATGTCAGATCCGCTGCAGCGGGATTGGGATGAATATATGGTCTGATCGAAGTTTTGAAATGTTTCTTGGATAGCATTGGGGCTAAAGGAGGTTTGGCCATCAGGTAGTCTAAAGATACCGTATATTATGTCCTCTCTTGGGGGGTAAAGACACTAATAATTCCTCCAATAAAATTCTGCTTTTTTTTTTGTGGGCAAGGTCCCTGGTTAGCCCCTTGGGTTATCTGTTAAAAAGAGTGGTGCAGAGACTGTGGGGGCTGTTAGCCTCCTTGTCCCTGTGTGGCCGTTTAGAATCCCTGCTGCTACATGTTTCAGCTTTTTTAAGGTGTAATTGTACAGCGTTTACTCAAGTAGCTGCCTGTGCTGGGTCAGTTTGGCTTAATTGCTGGGTCCTTTTCCTGCCAAGATGGCGACCGTCAGTCCATGGGCCTCTATGTCCCCTTCACTACCTTTGTCCCCGCTTGTGTGCTTATTTGGGATAGCCCCCTTTATATCTCCGGCCCGTGACCTTGTAAGGGTTGCCCCCTCAATCTCTGAGTGTGGATATGCAGGGATGGGGTGTTGAATCAGGCCTACCTTCTTATCTGCTCGCTGCAATATCAACAATACCTAATTTTTCAGGCATGTGTACATGCCTAATTTTTCTGGCCTCTGGTGCTGCACTGTGGCTTCAACAACCAAACCCCAAAAAAAGGCACATAACAGGGATTAAACTGTTAGGAGTAGTACTACTTAACACACCACTCATATCTGGAGTAACAGTAGTGTACATTTAAAACAAAAGAAAAAATTCTACTGTAATAGATTGCATAGCAGTTAGTTGTCTGCAAGCGTGTGTGTCAGACCTACAGCGTCTACTCTACCAACTTCTGCAAGTGCACAGTGCCACTCATATCTGTTGTCGCAGTAGCTTGGACGCATAGTACCGATCTGTCAAAACCTGTAATGATGAATGAGGTCTAGAGTAGCCTGGTTCCCTTATCCTCTACAGGTTGAGACCTAATGTTTGGGTGACTCCAGACCAACACATGAGTACAAGCAGCACACAAACTCAAAGCCGCCATCCTCCTCCTGGTGCAGCATCATAAGCCACATCAACGACTGCTGTCCTCCTTGCCCCCTCTCAACCATCCGCCACTCCGTCTCTCGCCTTGAGCAGTTCCTGCTCATCTGCCCATAGTCAGGTGCCTGTAAAGGACATGTTTGAGCGTAAGAAGCTAATTTCACAAAGTGACCCAAAATTTAAGTGATACGACCAACAAAGCATCTTTTTCCATCAACTGGTTCTAAAAATCCAGGCCTTATACACTCCCCCTGATAGGTAACGTAACAAGTATTAAACTGATAAGAGTAGTACTTACAAACACGTCACTCCTATCTGGTGGCACCTTTGACTGCACGTGCCGTGCCCCAAAATTGAAGTGATACGACCAAAAAAGCATCTTTTTCCATCTCCTGGTTCTAAAAATCCAGGCCTTATACATGCCCCCTGATATGTGCTGTAACAGGTTTTAAACTGATAAGAGTAGTACTACTTAACACACCTTATAATAATGCAGAGAGAGGCAATGCAGTGAGAGGAGTCTGAAGAAGAGGAGTCAGAGGAGGAAGGTGGCTTTGAGGAGGTGGAAGACCAAACACAGCAGGCGTCCCAGGGGGCTTGTTGTCACCTTTCGGGGACCCTTGGTGGCTGGGTGGAGGAAGAGACCTTCAATGACATCAGTGAGGACAAGGACATGGCTAGCTTGGTATCCAACCTTGTGCAAATGGGGAGTTTGCGGTTGTGCAAAGGGACTGTTTGCGGTTGTTTGCGGTGCGTTAAACGGGGAGTTTGGTCTGTCACTGTGAAGCGGGCCTAACCCTTACACTACCTGATCGATGCAACATCATACCTGATGTTTTAAAGCACGTTATTCCAAACAATTTAGGAATGTTAGGTAATTTATGCCCTTTATGGCTTAAAACCAGACTCTGCATCAACTATGTAATTTTCCATGGGAGTTTTGCCATGGATCCCCCTCCGGCATGCCACAGTCCAGGTGTTAGTCCTGTTGAAACAACTTTCCCATCACTATTGTGGCCAGAAAGAGTCCCTGTGGGTTTTAAAATTCGCCTGCCCATTGAAGTCTATGGCGGTTTGCCGATGTTCGCCGGTTCGCAAACATTTGCGGCAGTTCGCATTCGCGGTTCGCGAACCAAAAATTTTAGGTTCGCGACATCACTATTTACCGTATCCACTGTTCCTCCACTCCAGATATCACAGTTTACTTATGGGTTCTTGCAGTACTCCTATCTCAAGTCTACCTGTTTTAGAGGTTGTTAGGCCCCAATATAAGGAGTCTGGGACAAGTTACTGTGTATTCAAAGCTGGAGGTATATGTGGATTATGAGTCAAAACTAATGACCCATACACAAAAAGGTATATATACTCATATATGTGGATGCATATTCAAAGTATTTCAAATATCTTTAAAAAAAATTGATTTTTTTTTTTTTTTACAAAACACAACTATACATAAAAAATTCTCTCAAGATAAAAAATATGACACAAATCAGTGTCTAACTGTACCAAACGTGTTTCATCCTTTCTCCAGGGCTTTCTCAATGGTAAAGATTGCACTTTAAAATTCCAATTTGACCAAGGTCATATTCTTAATGATACAATAAGTGCTACTATACACTTATAAAATAAATAGTACAACATTCTCAAGCTCGCAAATCTGCAATAAAAAATAATTTGTTTTATGCTTAAATTCAGTGTTATATTGATCCTGGCAATCAATGTGTTAATACATATAATAGAACTCGCATGGACTTGAATATTATATTTAGTGATTTTTTCATATAGCATTATTTTTGGAATGCTCGTCCGATGGCAACTCGGACTTCAAAACCGTAAGTGATTGAAATGTAACATCTATGTTTTCGTGACGTGATGATGACTGTCTATTTTACTATCGGGTCTGTCAAAACCCATAACTAAAGGTTTGAATAATTTGCTACATGCCAAAGCATGGTTTACGGATTGGGATTGCGGACATTTCCTTGCATGCTTTTCTAATTTAATCGCTTTTGTAACTGCTGAAATTTATTTCTATAATTTTTTTGTTATATTGGGTAAAACTCCAAGATGTACACTGTTCTGTTCAGTGTATTATTAAGTTTATTTTATACATGGAACAATACTTCACAAGATCTGACTTGGTTAAAACCACTTATAGGTAGGTTTTGTTGCAGGCATTGTAAGACCTGCAAATATATTGTACTTATAAAAAAATGTTTTTTTCCTAATATCATTCTAAATTATCCATTGAAAGAATTGTATTATTGCTCAGCCATTCGGGTAGTCTATATTATAAAATGCAATGGTAAAAATCTTAACATGGGTAAAGCAACATGTCCACTCATACCCCTTAATACATCCTTGTAATATCTGTATAATATCTACATTACCTCTCTATGTGAAATAAAAAAAACATTACTATACACCCTATCCCCATGCACTTTTTCTGTGTAGCCCCACATATTCCTGGACCATTAACTTCTGCATCATCCACTGAAACCACCCAACCAAGCCTGCAGCTGCTGGAAATTCAAGGTGTAAGTGGAAAGAACAAAAGGGTCATAATGATGGTGATGTCAGCATGTTAGCCCAAGAAGATGCCATCAGAGTGACATCAAGGGGGTGAGGGTGCAGCAAATACAGTTTGCTGTTTTGATCTGTCAGTCAGACTTTCTGATCTACTCACTTGAACCTGTATCTCTCTCTAATCACATATTATAATTGACGAACTACGAGACGTCGTCACACTTTGCGTAGTGCGTACGACTTAGGCGATGAGCGCCTTTAGTGCTTATTGCCTGCAAGCCTCGCAGAGCGAGGCGAGCCATTAAGGCACTAAAACTTGCAGCACAGCACTTAGATGATGAGCGATAAAAGCGCTAATCGCTGTCAAGCCTTGCATAGCAAGGCGAACCGTTAATGCACTAACACGTACAGTGCTTGGGCGATGAGCGCCAAAGGCGCTCATCGCCTGTGAGCCTCGCATAGCGAGGTGAGCTATTAAAGCACTACAACTCCCAGCACTTGGCCGATGAGCGCCGAATGCGCTCATTGTCTGTGAGCCTCGTAAAGCGAGGGGAGCAGTGGAGGCAATACAACATGCTGGACTTAGCCTACAAACACCTAGAAATGAGGAATCGCCTTACAGACTTCTTAAATTGTGATTCACCCAATTGAATAGGGCTCTATATAAGCATAAAGCATTTTTTTTTAAAATAGGTTTTTAGTTACTTAAAAGACCTTGCTTTTGCGAAGAAGTTCACTAACTATATACTTCTGTAAAAAAATATTCTATGTGCCTATATAGAGCCCTATTCAATTGGCTGATTCGCAATTTAATAAGGCTGTTAGGCTGCAAGCAGTTGACGAGCATACGACTTAGACAAAATAAAATGCGAGATGCAGGACTTAACAGCCGAACCACGAAAAACGAAATAAACGAAAAACACAAAAAAACACAAAAAACTAAAACAAAACTCATAGCACGGGGGAACAGCCAGGACATCTGGGAGTGAGGTGGAATGCGAATTTAAGTTGATTTTAAAGAGTTTCGGCACTCAAAAATCGGCTAAGCGAGAAAAAAATGGCTCCCCCAAAAAATTAATACGAGGCTACACGACCCTGGACCGCGCAACACACCGCCAACCTCGTACCACTTTCACACAGGAACATACAAGGTACAAAATGCACTACTACAAAGGATGCCAAATACTCATGAACCACGTAGCACATACACAAACGACGCTACTTTACATTCCGAACTTGCAAATCACAATATTACGCATCTACAGTATCGCTTTACACAAATAAACCAACGGTTTGCCCTCGCGCACGCAGCCTATTTCTAATGCACACATCTGCTTTTCTCGAGTCATCTGGTAGAGACCCTGTGGTGAGTGAATCTTGAAAAATTAGATATAATGGTTTGGCTATTACAGAACCCAGTTCCCTTAGTACCCTTGGATGTATTCCATCAGGACCTGGGGCTTTATTAACATTTATTTTTTCCAACCTCTTTTGGATTTCTTTCTGTGTTAACCAATTATTTAGTGAAGGTAATGTAGCCCCATTATGTTGCGGTGTCCCAACCACTGGTACCTCCCTTGTGTGTACCAAAGAAAAGAACCTATTTAGCTCATCTGCCTTTTCCTGGTCACTAATTATCAGATGGCCTGTGTCACATTGTAATGGTCCTACAGCTTCCTTCCTCGTCTTATTCCCATTAATATATTTAAAAAAATATTTTAGGGTTAGTCTTACTCTATTTTGCAACTAATTTTTCATTTTCTATGTTAGCCAGCCTAATCGCCCTTTTGCTGCCTTGGTGATTTCCTTGTACTCACGTCAAGCAGTCTCTGTCCCCTCTTGTTTGTATAATATAAATGCCTGTTTTTTTTTCTGTATCTTGCTCTTTAAATAATTGTTAAGCCAACATTGTTTACTATTAATGATTACGTCCATATTAATCTTCATTGTAAATTGTTCTGTGAGCTAAAATACTGCATTATAACCTTATCTTATATCAGACCAGTTTCTTATTTATTGTAATGCCATATATCCATCAGTTGTCAGGTGTCAAAAAGATTTACTTATCAGGTGAGAGATTTTGTTAACTTTGTTTTTACAAAATACCTGGACTCCAGGGCAGATCGCTAATTGTGGTTTAAATAAGGACACTTGTTCCTATAATATACAGTTAATACAGTTTGTGAATGAGTTCCATGGATGCTCCATTCCATTTTGCTGTCTTTTCTACAATATAAAATCCTGTGAGAAAAATCCTCACCTGTATAACAGTCATATGAAGCACATACCTGAGGGACATGGTACAGTCCTGTAAGGAGATGCATTATGTACGAGTTTGTAGAACCTAGGCTCCCAATGAAAGCTGCCAGGGCGCTCTTCCCATGACAAAAGTAGTTTGGAACGAGATCCCGTCCTCCAGAAAATATTAACATGGTGCGTCCTAATGTTTCTAATTCACAGTTTTTTGAATTATGGATCTCATATCCCAAAGTTATATTGGGTAAAATATCATTTTGTTGATTTATCTCTTGTATTGCAAAAATAAAACCCAAATAGTGCCGATATAAACGCGCAGAACTGAAAGGTAAAGAAAAACGTAATGTTATTAAGAAAGAATTATATTTATTTTGGAAAATATTGATAAGTACTAAAATATATAAAAATAGCAATATTATTAAAATAGTCCTGTGTGAACAGTCAGAATGCATTTGTGTAGACCACGTGTATTTGTTAGATATTGGGGGGAAAAGGTTTTATTTTGCTTTATTTTTAGAAACTAATGTTATTTGTTAAATTTCACATTTTGTCATTGTAAAATCAAAATAATGCCTTAATCAGTTATTGTTGTTGTTTAGTCATTCAGTTGTGTCTGACTCTCCGTGATCCTATGGACTGTAGCATACCAGGCACATCTTTTTTCTGGTTGTCCTAATCCATAGGTTTTCATGGCAAAAATACTGGAAGTGGATTGCCACTTCCTTCTCCAGTGGACCGTGATTTGTCTGACCCCTCTGCTATCACCTGACCATTTTGGATAATCCAACATGGTATAGAGCACAGCTTCATTGAGATATACCAGACCCTTCAGCATTACAAGGAAGCGATCCAGAAGGGGAACAGTCATTTACCATGTTGCTATCATCCCAGAATGTCTAATGGGTTTCCCCATATTATCAACAACACAATTTTGAGAAGACAAAGACATTCAGAAGACATCCTATGAAGTTGTGTAACAAATTCAGCACTCAGACATACTTAAGTGTCACAATGCAACCATCACGTATGATAATTGTCAAACTGCGATACGTTGTCACGCTTGCGACAAATCACAGTTTGACAACTACAATTGATCGCATCAGCCTCGCATGCACATGGCCCCAGGGACATTTGCTGAAGGCCCAAGTGTGCACCTTCACACCAAGACCCAAGTGTGCACCTTCACATCGGTCCCCACCAGGAGACCTACGCCTCTTCACCTGATAGGCTGGGGAGTGAAGACATCTGACAAAGGGCAGTGTGGCCACACCAGAGCCCAGCAGGAGAGAGATGGTGCTCAAGAAGAATGGTGTCACCCAGCCGGAGCCCATCAGCAGCACAGGCAGAGAGGGTGGTGCAAACATCACAGGGAGGGTTTGCGACAGCAAACTCCTGAGGGGTGAAATCGGGCACCAGAAGATCAGCCCGAGACTCAGGTCAACAGGGGAGATAGTGAGGGCCCCAGGAAAAAAAAACTCTAGCAAGAAGGCAAGAAGGGAGGTGGGGGCTAGAGGATAAGTGAAACTCTGCTCACAAGAACCCTGCTACCAATGGACTTTGCAACCTTAAGGAGTGAGAGGAGGTGGGAAGAGACACAGGAGAGGGAAAGGGGGAGATAGACACAGAGGAGGGAGAGGACGGGGGGAAAACACAGAAGAGGGGGAGAGAAACAGGGGAGTGAGAGGAGGGGGAAGAGACACAGGGGAATGAAAGGAGGGGGAAGAGGCACAGGGGAGTGAGAGGAGGGGGAAGAGACACAGGGGAGTGAGAGGAGGGTGAATAGACACAGGGGAGGGAGAATGGGGAAGAGAAACAGGGGAGGGAGGAAGAAACAGAGATGGGGTAGAGAGACACAGAGGAGGGGGGAGACACACAGGGGAGGTGGTAGACACACAGGAGAGGGGGGAAGAGACAAAGAGGGAGTGGAAGAGACACAGGGGAGGGAGAGGAGGGGGAGAGAAACAGGGGAGGGAGATGAGGGGGAAGACATAGGGGAGGGAGAGGAGGGGGGAAGAGACATAGGGGAGGAAGGAGGGGGGAAGAGACACAGAGGGGCAAGAGACACAGGGGAGGGAGTGGGGGAGAAAGAGACACAAGGGAAGGAGAGGGAGGAAAAAGACACAAGGGAAGGATAGGGGGCAAAGAGACACATGGGAGGGAGAGGGGGAGAGACACCGAGGAGGGAGAGGGGCAGAGAAAGAGAAACAGGGGAGGGTTGGGAAGAGACACAGGGAGAGGGGAAAGAGACACAGGGGGAGGGGGGAAGAAACATGGTGAGGAAGTAGAGGGGGGATCACTATGAGCATCAAGGCAGGTCGGTAAGAGGGGGGAGTCTTGCAATGTGTGGCAAACACCATTGCCAGACTTCAAATGTTATTGCCATAATATTTTAGGTGCTCATCGCTAGGTCCATAAAGTAGATGGGGGGAGAGGCTCGCAATGAGCACCTTTGGTCCTTTGGCCAAAGGCGCTCGGCAAGTGACTCACGATGAGCACTGAAGGTGTACAGATCGTGTGGCAAACAGCATTGCCAGGCTTAAAATTGTATTGCCGTCATTTTTGACAGGCAAGTAGCTAGTCTAATTATAACATGCTAAAATATTAATACATTTCTTTGGTTAAAATCACAGTCACTATAGTTCCATATATGTCACAATCTGCTTAACAATGGGCCAAGAAGAAGGCCAAGAAGACCAATACTACCACAGGTTGTATAGGTTCTGTATCCCCACACATCAAATGGTTTAACCAGAGGCTAGGACAAATTGCCAATTCTTAAACTGATTTGCAGAGTTTCAGGACAAGGATTAAAAAACATAATAAACGCTTTCCTTCTAAATGAAATACGCCATACTTATGTGTCCCAGAGCATAAACTTTATTTTTCAGGTCACTCACATTTTTAGATAGTCAATGCACCAATCACCAATGGGCCACTTCTTTTGGTAAATATACATTTCACATCTTATGCCGCCTTTAAGCTATTTCACAAAAACTGTCCCCCTCCCCACATAGGTGCAGAAGGGACTAAGGCCTCAGCTACCAGCAGGATCTGGACTGCAGGGGGTAATAAAGTTGGTTTAATTCCTGAAAAGAGTGTCTAAGGAATGGTTTGAGGTCTAATCCCATATGGGAAACCATAGTTCTAGGGTATTAAAATGTTTTTTCTTAGGGGATGGTTATTCGCAAGGGTAGTGGGCTGGTAAGCAGGCTCGGGGGTACTACCTACTGAACAATGAGAGAACCGTGGCAAGGCCCTCTGAGGTTGGAAAACCATTGGGTACATTTTTCCCCAGTTGATTATAGGGATGACTTTATTAAGTCAAAGGGGAATTGGCTTAGGGTAGTTGAGGACTTCCATATTAATTTTATTATTTATAAAAAATAACTTCTTGAAAAAGAGGCCTCCATTCAGCTGCAAGCCCGAACTCGCAGACGGCAATTGCCAATTTTTAAACCACAAAAGAACAGAGAAAGCACACAGAAAGCAAACAGAGAGAGAAAGAGTGCACAGAAAGAGAGTGCAAAGAGAGAGAGCACAAGGACAGAGTGCACAGAGAGAGAGTGCCCAGGCACAGAGCACTGGTAGAGAGTGCACAGACAGAGAGCACACACAGAGAGAGAGAGCATAGACAGCTAGCATGGAGAGTTAGTTAGCACACAGACAGAGTGCACATAGAGAGAGTGCACAGAAAGAGAACAGAGAGAGAGAGTGCACAGACTGAGTGTGTACATAGAGAGAGCACACAGACAGCTCACATACAGAGTTAAAGAGCACATAGACAGAGAACTCAGAGGGAGAGAGTGCACAGACTGAGAGTTCACACGGAGTGAGATAGTGCATAGATAGATAGTGCAGAGAGAGAGAGAGAGATGTACAAATCGAGAGCGCACACAGACAGCACACAGAGAGTGTACAGACAGAATGCACATATAAAGATTGCACAGACAGAAAGTGAAAAGAGAGAGAGTATCAGACAGGGAGTGCACAGAGAGCACAGAGAGAGTGCACAGACAGAAAGTGCAGAAAGAGCAAGAGAGAGTGCACAGTAAGAGAGCACGCCGAGAAAGAGAGAGACATTGCACAGACAGAGTGCACAGAAAGAGAGAGAGAGACTGCACAGGCAGAGAGCACAGAGAGAGAGTGCACATACATGGTAAACAGAGAGAGAGAGTGCATAGAGAGAGTGCACAGACAGAGAACACAAAGAGAGAGAGAGCACTGACAAAGAGTGCAGAGAGAGGTACAGAGCAAGAGCGCACACAGACAGAGAGAGAACAAACAGGCAGTGCACACAGAGAGTAAAAGACTGCACAGACAGAGTGCACATAGAGAGCACACAGAGAGAGAGTGCACAGACCGAGAGCAAGAGATTGCTCACAGACAGAGGGAGCACACACAGTGCAGAGAGAGAGAGCACACAGACAAAGTGCACAGAGAGAGAGTGTGCACAGACAGACAGTGCAGAGAGAGTGACAGAGAATGCAAAGACAGTGAGAGAGCACACAGACAGTGCACAGTGAGAAAGAGCAGAATGCAGAGACAGACAGTGCACACAGAGAGAAAGAGTGCACAGAGAGAGCAGAAAGACAGAAAGCTCAGACAGAAAGCATAGAGAGAGAGAGTGTACAGACAGAGAGTGCAAAGAGCAAGAGCACAGACAGAGAGCACACACAGAAAGCAAACACATAGAGAGCATGCACAGACAGAGTGCACAGAGAGAGAGAGAGAGAGCACAAAGACAGAGTGCAGAGAGAGAGCAAAAAGACAGAAAGCTCAGACAGAAAGCATAGAGAGAGAGAGTGTACAGACAGAGAGCAAGAGCAAAGATCAAGAGCACAGACAGAGAGCACACAGAGAAAGCAAACACATAGAGAGTGTGCACAGACAGAGAGAGAGAGAGAGCACAAAGACAGAGTGCAGAGAGAGAGCACAAAGACAGAAAGCTCAGACAGAAAGCATAGAGAGAGAGTGTACAGACAGAGAGCAAGAGCAAAGAGCAAGAGCACAGACAGAGAGCACACACAGAAAGCAAACACATAGAGAGCATGCACAGACAGAGAGAGAGAGAGAGAGCACAAAGACAGAGTGCAGAGAGAGAGCACAAAGACAGAAAGCTCAGACAGAAAGCATAGAGAGAGAGTGTGTACAGACAGAGAGCAAGAGCAAACAGCAAGAGCACAGACAGAGAGCACACAGAGAAAGCAAACACATAGAGAGCATGCACAGACAGAGGGCAGAGAGACAGAGAGAGAGAGAGAGAGAGAGCACAAAGACAGAGTGCAGAGAGAGAGCACAAAGACAGAGTGCAGAGAGAGAGAACAAAGACAGAAAGCTCAGACAGAAAGCATAGAGAGAGAGTGTGTACAGACAGAGAGTGCAAAGAGCAAGAACACAGACAGAGAGCACACACAGAAAGCAAACACATAGAGAGCATGCACAGACAGAGTGCACAGAGAGAGAGAGAGCACAAAGACAGAAAGCTCAGACAGAAAGCATAGAGAGAGAGTGTGTACAGACAGAGTGCAGAGAGAGAGCACAAAGACAGAAAGCTCAGACAGAAAGCAAACACATAGAGAGTATGCACAGACAGAGAGCAAGAGCAAACAGCAAGAGCACAGACAGAGAGCACACAGAGAAAGCAAACACATAGAGAGTATGCACAGACAGAGAGAGAGAGAGAGAGAGCACAAAGACAGAAAGCTCAGACAGAAAGCATAGAGAGAGAGAGTGTACAGACAGAGAGCAAGAGCAAAGAGCAAGAGCACAGACAGAGAGCACACAGAGAAAGCAAACACATAGAGAGCATGCACAGACAGAGTGCACAGAGAGAGAGAGAGCACAAAGACAGAAAGCTCAGACAGAAAGCATAGAGAGAGAGTGTGCACAGACAGAGTGCAGAGAGAGAGCACAAAGACAGAAAGCTCAGACAGAAAGCATAGAGAGAGAGTGTGCACAAACAGAGTGCAGAGAGAGAGCACAAAGACAGAAAGCTCAGACAGAAAGCATATAGAGAGAGAGTGTACAGACAGAGAGCAAGAGCAAAGAGCAAGAGCACAGACAGAGAGCACACACAGAAAGCAAACACATAGAGAGAATGCACAGACAGAGAGAGAGAGAGAGAGAGAGAGAGAGCACAAAGACAGAAAGCATATAGAGAGAGAGTGTACAGACAGAGAGCAAGAGCAAAGAGCAAGAGCACAGACAGAGAGCACACAGAGAAAGCAAACACATAGAGAGAATGCACAGACAGAGAGAGAGAGAGAGAGAGCACAAAGACAGAAAGCTCAGACAGAAAGCATATAGAGAGAGAGAGTGTACAGACAGAGAGCAGAGAGACAGAGAGAGAGAGTACACAAATAGGGAGCTCACAGAAAGAGTGTGCCATACAAAAAGCACACAGAGGGAGTGCATAGATAGAATGAGAGAGAGTGCATAGAGAGTGTGCACACAGACAGCAAAACACAGAGAGCAAGAGAGAGAGAGCACACAAAGAGATCGCACAATGACAGCGTACGCAGAGAGAGAGAGCACAGACAGAGTGCACAGACAGAGAGTGCATAGAGAGAGTGTGCAGACAGAAAGGACAGAGAGAGAGAGAGAGTGCAGAGACAGAGAGTGCACAGTGAGTACAGTGAGAGTGTCCAGATAGAAAGCACACAGAGAGAGAGACAGACAGAGAGACAGAGAGTGAGTGGTATAGGGAGAGAGTGAGAGATGTACAGAGTGAGAGCGCAAAATGACAGAAAGAGTGTAGACAGGGAGCAATGGAGAGCTCACAGACAAAGCACAAACAGACAGAGTGCACAGAGCGAGTGCACAGACAGAGAGTGCACAGAGAGAGTGCAAAGATAGAGAGAGCAGAGAGCAAGTACATAGACAGAGAGCTCAGAGAGAAAGAGTGCACAGACAGAGAGCAAAGTGAGAGAGAGAGAGAGGTACAAATCAAGAGTGCACACAGACAGAGAGAGTGCAAATAGACATCACAGAGAGAGAGAGTGCATAGAAAGAGTACCCATAGACAGCACAGAGAGAGAGAGTGCAAAGACAGAGAGCTTACATAGACAGTGCAAACAGAGAGCAGGAGAGAGTGCACAGACAGAGAGTGCAGAGACAGATACCCCAAAGAAAGAGTGCAGAGGGTGCACAAAGAGAGAAAGAGAGACACACAGAAGCACAGAGAGAGAGAGTGCACAGAGAGGGAGATTAAACAGACAGAGAGTGCTCATAGACAGCACAGAGAAAGAGAAAGAGTGCAATGACAGAGAGAGAGCACACACAGAGAGCGAGGGAGATATCACAGACAAAGAAAGTGCACAAAGAAGGGGCACACAGAGAGAGAGAGCAACCAGAGAGAGAGCACTTGCAAAGACAGAGAGCACAGAGACAGCGTGCACAGACAGAGAGTGCCGAGAGAGCGTGCAATGACAGCATGCACAGAGAGAGAGAGAGAGAGAGAGTGCAAAAACATCACACAGAGAGCAAGAGAGAGTACACCGACATAGTACACAGATATAGAGCAAAGAGAGAGACTTCACAGTAAGAGAGTGCAGAGAGAGAGAGTGCACAGAGAGCACAAAGATAAAGCATGAATTGACAGCACGCACAGAGAGAGAGTGCATAGACAGAGCACACAGAGAGCAAGAGAGAGTTCAAATATAGAGTGCACAGACATAGAGCACAGAGAGAGAGTGCACAGTAAGAGAGTGCAGAGAGAGAGTACACAAAGAGAACATAGAGAGAGCGCACAGGCAGAGAGTGCACAGAGACAGAGACAGAAAGTGCACAGACTGAGAGCACAGAGAGAGAGTGCACAGAGAGCACAGAGAGAGAGGGGTATAGAGAGTGAGAGGAACAGGGCTAGAGTGCACACAGACAGAGAGAGCGCACATAGAGAGCGCACACAGAGAAAGTAAGAGAGCGCACAGACAGAGAGAGAGAGAGACACAGGACACAGAGAGAGAGAGAGACACAGGAGAGAGAGAGACAGGGCAGAGCGTGAGAGTGCACCTAGAGAGCACACATAAAGCACGGGAGGGTGCACAGACAGCCATGCTCACAGAGAGAAAGTGTGCACAGAGAGAGAGAGAGCAGAGAGAGAGTGCAGAGAGCGAGAGAGCACAGACAACTCAAGATATCATCCTAGGACACCGGGCAAGTTACTAGTAAGAAATATATTGCACATGAGCACATACCTGAAATACTGTGTGCTCTCTGAGCCTCTCTACTGGTTCTATCTGGAACGTCTGCTGGATACCAATATATGCATATTCCAGTTGCAATATCCCTCCCAGTATAATGTCTCCAGGCTTGTAAAAACCTCCAGGTTTAAAGTAGTTTTTTAGCTTGCAGTAAGGATTGAAACTCTTTCCAGCCACAGGGGAAAATAGTAAAACCAAAGACAGTGTTAGAAGGACTTGATTCCTTATCAGTGGCTGAGTCCAGGAGGAGATGATATCAGAACTCTTCATACTGAGACCAGGACAAAACCGTGTAAAGAGATATAAAGCAAAAATATAGAGACTTGTGTGCAGCATTATACGCTGGTATTTAGTCACTGTAATAAAATAAAAGTTCTGTATTGTGAATAAATAATTTACGTACCTCACTGACATTAATTCAAAATAAAATTATATGAGACTGGTATATATTAACATTTTTCTACAATTTCCCTCAGTTAGAAAGCTTAAGAATATATATGTGCACATAATATGAAGATTTTGAATATCATAGCAGTCTTTAATCATCAGATCTGTGCTCGATGTCAGCCGTGAATATACGTTTTGCATCCAGAATCCTCTGTTTATATAACAATCCAACATATTAACCTCTATAATTGTCGGTCGGTAATTACATTTCTACAGGTTATTCTGAAACAAATCATAAGTCTGATGTAATATCTATCAGTCACACAGTTCATGTTCCCGTGAGTGCTACATCCACATCATTTATTACATTTGTGGCTGAATATTTTCAACACTCCACAGGGAAGATAAATTGGTTTTACTCCAAGGATTGCTCAGTATTTTTGGTAGATTCCACTTTGGGAAAACTCCTTACAGACATCTCACAAAATAGATACTTGTGCCTTCTGCTGTGAATTTATGCAATTACATTATAGGGGCAACTCCATCTACTAAGAATTAAGGGGACACAGCAAAGGCAACAGTTGCTGAAAAGAAAACTAAATATATAAACACATATAATATCAGCTGGTTCCATACAAAGGTTTGAATAAAAAGTATTACATAAATGGTCTGGAGAGTGTATTTTTTTTTTCTAAAAGGTTATTCAATCATTTGTGGTACTAATCTCTTGGTAATTGACTTAGCACTGCTACCACCTGTTACACAAGGATTACACTCAACGGTGACAAAGTAAAGGTGACATCAATAGCACTGTGGCTCAAATCGAGGTTCCTTCGCCTCAGGGCAAGGACCCGCAGGAAATGGTGGTTAGATTGATACATCATTCAAACTGGGGTCTTGATTTCTCAGTGTGGTACACAGGTGGCCCTATTCTCCCCTAGAGCTTTTAGGGTATGTAGGGTATATTACACTTTGCTCTCCGTGGGACTCCAGGTATTGATCACCTAGTCTGGTAGCTGCCTCCCAGTGATGGGCTTCTTGTCCATAATCCATGCCTGCATAGTCGTTGGCATATGCAGTAGAACTGCTCCATTACAACAACATGGGTTATTTCATCCACAATATAGACATTCCGGCTCTTCCACCAGCTTTCACATGTGTACCTCATCCAGCACATCACCTCCACATAGTTGTACTCCAATTGCTTGGCCAAGGTTTAAAACTGATTTTTGTAAGACTCCAGGGTTATTACATAACAATTACGCAGTGCCTGGCCCACCTTCTTCCTGGCTTTTTCCCCAAAGGAATGGCTTGATAGGCTGCTCTGACTTGTCCTCTAAGCCAGCTGACTATTAGCTTTACCCACATGACCAGAGGGGTCTGATGGAGTTCACACTGCACGTCAAAGTCCTGCAGGAACCCATCAAAGTTCTCCCAGGCCTCGTCAAAGTGCTTGAAGCTGCTGTAAGAGACTTTGAGTTGAGCCTAATGGCACATAGGAATCCTCATTTACAGGACAAGGGAGACAACACACTGACCTCCCTTCACTATGGACCTCCTGGCTTATCTGTTCCCAGATGGCTATTATCTGATCAACAGTAAGGTCCTCGGATATTGCAACTCTCCATATGTAGTATCTCCTCATCACCTATCCTCTCCAAAAGGTTAAACATTAGTGGAAGTGTCCACTGGTTTATTAATGCCAGAGGAAAGATCTACATCGTCAAGCCCTGTTTCAGGCTGGATGAACATTTCATCCTGCTACAGCTCTCCAGTCATGGCTGGGTGGCTCTCGGACCCTAGCATTTGAATACTCCTTGCCTTTATCTAATCATGAAGTGCATTGGCAGACATGTCCTATAATCCACCATCCTGGTATCATATCTTGGGGATCCTACTGATACCACCAGTTGTCACAACCTGCTCTTATGTTTGGCTTGAAAAGACAAAAAAGACCAATCCTACCCACAGGTTGTATAGGTTAATTTATCGCAGATGCGAGGACAAGTTGCTTAATCTCCAGACCAAGTTGTGATTGCATTGCCAAGTTACAGAGCTTCAGGACAAATTATAGAAATTAATTTCTGATTCAAAAAAATAATAAACAACTTCCCTCTAAATGAAGCACAACATGCATATTTTTCCCAAGCAGAGCATCACCTTTTTTACAGGTCACAGTTTTATACAATTAGTGCACCAATCACCACTAGCCACATCCTCTTGCAAACATACATTTCACACAGCATGGCTTCATTGAGGAACTCCACGTAGCAACCCTATTTCCAAGGTCCTTTAGTTGATTTCATATTTGGCAAATAAAGGGAATGCTGCTGGGAGATCCGACATGGCTTTGGAACAGTCCTTATCCAGGGTGGGATTTTCCCTATATTAAGGAATATGCCACTGTTTGGGTAAAGTTTGTAAAGGGAACTTATCCAAAAACCAGTATGCCCACCTTACAGTACCCCAAAAATGTGCCCCTTTAGTCTAGTCCTCCCCACTATACAATGATATGAAGGTTTCTCAATTGTACTCAGTTACCTGTGGTGAAATCACCAAAAATAGTCATTTTGTCAAATTGGCACTGCTACTGTAACACAAGCATGCCCTCAGACACCCTCTCAGACATCCTCTCATTGAGGAAAACATGAGTCTGCATCAGGCCCCAGGTTCTCCTAACTATCCAACCTCAACTAAATCTCTATAAACTGGTTCACCAGACTGATCTACTAAGGCTGCAAAAAAAAAAGGCACTGCCCTATATTGGCCCACAGCACAACATCAGATGCACACGGATTAGTAGCAATGTCCTTCATGATTGTGGCTACACAAGTAATTCATAAATCCCCTGATGTATTGTTGTATAGCTGCGTATAGCTGTGGGATGCCAAAATTTTATAAAAAACCCGGCAGCTGCTGAAGCTTATCTGAAATGCTGCACAAAATTACTTTGAATGGAGCAGATCATAATTTTTTGTTGGACAGATGTGTAAGGGGTTTTAAGAAAAACGGAAAAAATATTACGTTTTTAGATGGTCATAGTGATACTATGCCAAGACTGGTGATATCTTGCAGTGTAACACATTTGATGATAGGTGAAAAGAGGTGCAGACTATAGTCCATATTCTATTAAGCAAGTAAGTGACTCTAACCTGTAATGTTGGCTGTGGGTCTTTTTTTCTCTAATTGTTTAGATGTAGTCTATTTCCGCAGGCCCATAATATCATTCATCGGGTATGGAAGTGAGGCCTACAGGAAGACAAAGGCTTGCAGTGAGGTTGCTACAATTGTCTCTGCGTCGGGCATTGGTAACAGTGTTGTGATGTCTGACAAGCACAGGTATATGAAAGATGGGCCAAAGTCAAAAGGAAAATGGCAGAAAAGGCCAGAGCAGCCAGACCAAAAGATGGTGGCCCACCAGTTAGCAATTAATATTATTATTATCCTTTATTTATAATGTGCCAACATATTCTGCAGCACAATACAGGGGTTAGGTACAAGTATAAACAATAACCCCACAATGAAAAATAATGGAAGACCCTGATATTGAGCTATCAATCAGATATACACAGTGCTTTCCCTAAAGCACCTCACAAGATTGAAACGCCCAAACTTACATTCTAAAGGGTGTGGGTGAGGTACAGGAGAATGAAGTTGCTAAAGATGATGGGCTTTTTTGAATAAATGTGTTTTTAAAGAGATTTTGAAGTATTTGAGGCAGGAAGATAGTCTGGTGGAGTGAGGTAAGGAGTTCCAAAGAATAGGGTCAGCATGAGAAAAGTCTTGAAGATGGGAGTGAAAGGAGGTGATGAGAGAGGAGGAGAGAAGAAGGTCATTAGCAGAGCGAAGAGGGCAGTTGGGAGCGTATTTTGGGATGAGAGCAGAGATGTAGGAGGGTGCACTATTGTGGAGGGCTTTATATGTTAGGGTCATGATTTTGAATTGTCTTCTAGAGGCTATGGGAAGCCAGTAGAGTGCCTGACAGAGAGTTGCTGCAGACACTGATCATTTAGTATGGTAGATGAGTCTAGCGGATGCATACAAAATGGATTGGAGTGGAGACAGACAGGTGATAGGAAGGCCAGCAAGGACAGAGGTGCAGTAATCGAGGTGAGATATGAGAGAGTAAATAAGAATTTTAGTTGTGTCTTGTATAAGGTAGTGGCATATTTTGGATATGTTTTTTAGGTGAAAGTGACAAGATTTTTTGAGTGCTTGAATGTGAGGGATGAAAGAGAGGGAAGGGTCCAGTGGGACCCCAAGACAGCGGGCCTTGGAGGTGGGAGTTATGATGGCATTGTCAACAATGAGAGATAAGTGAGGAGTGGGAGCTGAGGAAGAGGGTGAAAAGATAGTGTTGAGTTTGAGTTGACGGGCCGACATTCATGAGGATATGCTCGAGAGGCAATTGGAAACATGAGCTAGCAGAGAGAGGTATAGTTCAGGTGCAGATATGTAGATTTGGGTGTAATCAGCATATAGATGATACTGAAATCCAAAAGGATGTATAGATGGAGAAAAGGGGGGCCTAGGACTGAGCCTTGAGGTACACCGACAGTTAGAGGGCGAGGTTATGAAGAGGTGCCAGAGAAAGAGACACTAAATGTTCGATTTTCTAGATAAGATGTGAACCAACAGAGAGCAGTGTCACGGATGCCTAGAGAGTGGAGAATTTTTATAAGAAGAGGATGATCATCTCTAATAGAATGGGAAAGTCAAAAGATCTCTTGAAGAAAATTGGGGACCTCAAAGGCACCTTTCATGCCAAAAGTCAGTGATAAAAGACAAAAATGGTAAGTACTTAACAGTAGAAGAAAAGATAAAGAAGCAAAGAAAAAGCTACATTGCAGAAAATAAAAAAATGTAAATAACAAAAAATAAAAAAAAGCTACATTACAACTCCCCCACTACAGAAAATAAAAAAATATAACACACCAGAAAAGGAAATACATACAAAATATATATATATATCTATATATATATATATATATATATATATATATATATAATAACATTGAAATACATACAACATAAAATACAGTAAAATACACAATAAATACAGTTAAAATACTGTATACCCCTCTACATACTATGTAACCCTATCTAAAATACATTAACCCCTAAATATAATACCCCCCAATATAAATACAACACCCTCTATCTAAAATGCAATACCCCATCTAAATACATTAACCCCTATCTAAATACAATGTCCTCTATCTAAAATACAATACCCCTATCTAAAATACATACCCCTATCTATCATACACAAACATACACAAACCCTAAATCTAACCTAAAATAGAATAATTAAGACCACTTACCTTTGCAGATGTCCCTTCAGATCGCCACCTAGGAAAAAAAGAAACATGAAATTAGTACAAAACACTACATTGCAAAAAAAACATTCTAAGTATTCTAAATATTCAACCCTTTCCACCATGTCCCCGTCCTTCTTATTGTCTTCTCCGGCTCGGCCCCTAAACATTACATTAGTACACATGAATACACAAACAAAATGAAATAGAATAAACATAATATACATTCAACTTACCTTGGCACAATGTCCATGTGCTCTTCCTCTTCTGCCTTGGCTAGGCACTTGAAGAATCTGCGCTGTAAAAAAACCCAAAAACTAATGGAGCTCAGCGCTTACGGAGCTCCCTGATGCTAATGGGGCCCCTAGAGCCTCTTCCAGAAGGAAATTGTCAATGGTGCCTTCTGATTGGCTTAAAAGGCTGTCAATCACATTTTTGCCAATCAGAAGGCGCCAAGGTGTGAGCAAATCAGAATGGGATACACACCTATATGCCACTCTGATTGGCTAATGGAACTGTCAAACTTTTTTAAACTAATCAAAAGGCTCTATTGCCTTTAGCCAATCACAATGGGATACACCCACACATGGTGATTGGCTGAAGGTATCTATGCCTTATGATTGACTGCAGTCTGATTGACAGTGAAACAGGCAATCAGAAGGTGCAGATGCCTTCAGCCAATTACCCCGTGGGAGTGTACCTCATTGTTATTGGCTGAAAGGAATAGCGCCTACTGATAAGCTGTTGTCACTGTCAATCAGACTGCAGCCAATCAGAAGGTGCAGATGCCTTCAGCCAATCACCCCGTGGGGGTGTATCCCATTGTGATTGGCTGAATTGAATAGCTCCTTCTTATTGGTTGTTGTCACTGTCAATCAGAAGGCGCAGATGCCTTCAGCCAATCACCCCATGGGGGTGTATCCTATTGTGATTGGCATAAGGCAATAGAGCCTTCTGATTGCTGGGAACGTGAGATAAATATTTTTAATACTTAGAATCTTTATTTTTGCTATATAGTGTTATGTACTAATTTGATATGTCTCGTGGCTTGATTCAATGTCTCAACTGCTCAAGTTTTATTGCCAACTGCTCGCCTCATTACACTAGGCTCGCCTAAGTGCTACGAGTTTTAGTGCTTAAACGGCTCTCCTCGCTACGCAAGTCTCGATGTCAATGAGAAACTTTGGCACTCATCAACGTAAGTGCTGCGAGTCTTAGTGCCTCAACAGCTCGCTACACAAGGATTGCAGGCGATGAGTGCTAAGGGCACTCATCACCTAAGTCGTACGCACAACGCAAAGAGTAATGAAGTCTCCCAGTTCGACAATTATAATATGTTTTATACTAGACTCAAAAATGAAAATGTAATTTGTGACATAGGTAATTAGAGTGCAAACTCTTAAGATGATGAATTGATGGCATTAAGGAAGTAATAAAAACTGTTATATGATCTGTATCTTGTCACTTGAACCTCAGTCTTTGTTTATAATGAAATTTACTGTTGGAAAAACATGGAAATTAAATCTCCTACCAGCATTGCCAAACACCCTCCTCTCAACAAAGCGACAACACCCATCCTTTACCCTTCCCCAATCTACATCCATCATGGATGCCTTTGACCCTGTAAAAGAGGATGAGGTTTACTCTAGTCTAATGTCATCCTCTTGCCTTACAACTTCTCTTCATTACCCTATTCCTTCATAATTTATCCCAGCCTTCTCCACCAGACTTATCCCTGCCCTCACATATAAGTCCCTCAATAATAATGCACTCTGTGAAGTCATCTTCTTCAATTGGGCTTGCTCAGTACCTAGCTCTGACCCACCCCGCTATACATTATGGGGGCCCATAATGGCTAGTTATTCCTCCCTCTTTCTTCAAAGAAATTCCCTTATTCCTCCACAAATGGCTTCTGAAGTCTTACCACACCCCCTCAGCCTGTTACCCCACAATTCGGACCCTATTCCTCGAGGATTTGGGCGGCATGCTTTATTATATTCCTCTGGGAAATCCTGTCATTTTGATGCCAAACATGATATGGGGATTCTCATACTGACCTGTACATATGTAAGTCATCTATGTTATTCTTATAACAAAGTGCAATATTAAACCACAAAATGCAATATTAGACTTCACATGCCATGAATGCAACCATAATTATTATGAACCCACATATGCCAAAAGGGCAACCCTACCCAGACATCCAGGGGGTACCACAATTATGATCACCCTCCTAACAGAGAAATAGCAGTCCAGGTACAGTCTGCATATTCATTTCTACAGTCCAGATATAGATTGGAGGTGCAATGTTTGCCCTGAATGGAATTTTTTGTGACACGCATCCCATGCCCTCTCTGGGCACTGGTTGATTGAATAAACCCAAAGAGACCCAGAGTGGACCCTGGGCATGACAATTGCTCCCTCCTTTCTAGTGTAGCCCAGAAAGTGATCCTACTCGGATGACATTCTAACGACACTGCTTGCTTGTCCTCTTTTCTTGAGAGGCATCTGTGTTTTGATGGACTTTGCTCTGCAGATGGAAGAGAAAAATGAGAGAAATCTGTAGGACTAGGCTCCATTGTAGCATTGTCTTCCGCCCCTCTAGACAGTCAACATAGGGGTTATGGCCGTTACCACAGTGAACTTGCCATGGTATTATACCAGGGACTAAACTTGTGGTAATACTCCCATGGTTCTCAAGAGAGCCAACACCTGCTTCTTCACCTGGGGTATGGGACAGGTAGATATTTCCTCCAACATAGCTGGCTCTGGCCTAATCTGCTAGCTGCCCACCTCACGGCCCATGTACTGACCCTCTAGATGGGGCTTTTAAAAATGTTAAGGTTCCTCCTTCTGGGTCATTGCCTGTATTTAGCACTGCCTGTAACGCTAACAAGTTCTGAGGCCCCTTCTGATACTCCTTCAGCCTATTTGTATGGGCCACTCTAGTGACTTTTCTGTCAGAGTATACACTATATATGGGTGGGAATTTGACTTTTTTGTGACGAGTAGGGACTTTCCCAAGTTGCTTGTAATTTATCCTGGGACTGGGGTACCAGTATCAACACCTCAAGCCCCACTTTCAGCTGCCTATCTTTAGCCCCCCTGTTATCATATTGTCTGTTTCTGGCCTCTGCCCCTGGCATGTGTCTCCTGACCAACCCAGTTAGCATGGCTAGTTTTTCACGTAAAGCTAAAACATATGAGGACACTGACACCTTGTTTGATCCATATTCCCCTGCCCATGCCTCCATGATTACATTCAAATGTCCCATTATCTATCATGAGTTAAAAGGGAGAGAATCCTGTGGACTCCTGAGGTACTTCTCTATAGTCAAAGGTATGACAGCAACCTTTATAATCCTTTCCCTACTTTGCTACAATACAGAGCATCGTCCTCAGGGGTCCCATTGAATTTTTCATAAAGCCCATTTGTCTGGAGATGATATGGGGACAAGCTCAGGTGTTTAATAATATCATATAACTCCTTCAATTGCTGGCTGACACTAGCTATAAACTGGGTATCCATATCTGTTAGAATCTCATCAGGGAACTCCATCCTGGAAAATAACCTCAGGAATGCCTCTACCACATGTCAGCAAATATTTCAGTTAGTGGGACAGCCTCAGGATACGACATACTGTAGCATAGTCCACTATGGTAAAAATAAACTGTTTCCCTGTCCTGCTAATTTTGGCTAGGACTCCTAATATCTCAATGGCCAACCTTTGGAAGGCATCCATAACTGACAGGGAAGGAAGAGGGACACTGATACCCTTTTCTGAGCAACCATACCACTGGGAGACACCACAGGAGTTACAGTAATTAGTAAAATTCCAATTAACTCAGGCCAGTAGAACACCCTGGTAAGGCAATGCCAGGTCCCCTTAACCCCCATGTGACAAGCTAAGGGCATCTCATGGGTTATCTTTAACAATCCACCCCTACATGTCTGG
Source organism: Discoglossus pictus (assembly GCA_027410445.1). Taxonomy (NCBI): domain Eukaryota; kingdom Metazoa; phylum Chordata; class Amphibia; order Anura; family Alytidae; genus Discoglossus; species Discoglossus pictus. The sequence continues at coordinate 472,996,153 of CM050164.1, forward strand.
GGAATCACCATCCTCCTGCAAATCACACTGGACCCTTCTCCTTCAGGCTCAGAAGAGACCCTATACAGTAACCCTTTTTCCCACACATACATCGCCCTTTCTGGACCTGTTTCCTGCTGTTCAACCCTCTTCCTAGCAACAGCCAGGGTCTCATCATACTAATTCTTTTTTTCTTTCTTTCTAGTATTGTTTTGTACTAAAACATTACATAACATTACATCATTAAAACACAAGCTATAGATTATCTTCCAACGTATTTAAGTTACATTAAATATAATGCAGGAGAATTCGGTCCCTTTTAATCATCATTTGTGAAATCATATACATAAATTACAAATTACAAGACTAACAGGAAAGTCTGGGTGGATTAATCAGTCAAATTCACTTTCGGAGAGCCTATGCATATAATGCATCATCTTTTACAGTCTAGTTGTCAAATGTACACCTTACTACCTAAATGTCACTCAGTTTACAAACAAAAAGGACAAATATGCGAGTTGTAAATTTAGCAGACTTAAAGTTAATAAGAAGATCATTGGAGGAGGGTATGAAGAGGACAGGCCAAAGGTCAATGTGTACATACTGCTTGTCATGTGCAAGGAATTATTTTCCCCTTTTTTCCCAAATATCCCATTTATCAGATAACATAAAGTTTAAGCCTCTAGCGTGAGAATCTCTTTCAAGTGTATGATTCCAGTTTATTGCTACCTCTAATTCATTCCAAAATGGAATTTGCACTTGCTTCCAGTAACGAGCTAAAAGCCATATGGCTATAGACAAAACTAAAATAATTAATGCTTTCATTTTCCAATTCAATATATCTGGGAGTATGTGTAGCAAAGCAATATCTGGAGTTGGTTGAATGAGTACATTAATTAAAGCTAACATTTCAGAGAAGCATTCTCTCCAAAATTGTTGCACTTTACTATAACTCCACCTTATATGTAGGAAAGTCCCTTTATCCCCATAGTCTCTCCAGCACAATTTATCCTTCAAATTGTGGGAAAATCTATAAATTTTATTCGGAGTCAGATACCATGTTCAAGATCTTAAAAAAGACTTCTCTTAATGTAGTATATTTTAGAACTTTACTAGTCAATTCTAACGTCTTAAACCACTTCTCTGTTGGCTAGGATTGATTCCCAGATTTGCATACCGATTGTTTATTCTGAATCTAATTTATCTTTCAAAATACAAAAACATTTAGAAATAAGATGTCATTTGGATACGGAGGCTAAAAGAAGTTCAAATGATGTCAATGGTCTATTGCTAACCAAATTGTATTTGGAAGTTTAAATCGCTATTTTCAGACTGTTATATTCCAACCAACTGGATTGCGGAAGACCATATTTGTTTTTCAACTTGTCAAATGACAATAAGGCTCTGTTGGAATATATATCTCCTAAGATTTTACTCCATCTGTCTAAATTTAGTAATTAAAGTTCACTAACCAGCATCTTCCATGAAATAAGTGGACTGGGAAAATAAATTAATTTCCATTTGTTGTTAAATGTATTTAATAATTTAATACCCTTTTTAATTATTAATTCTCCTTTTTTTATTTTGTTTTTGTTTATATTTTCACAAAATACAAGATTAAGATCCATATTTCACATATAAGAGTCTTTAATTTGGTGCCAGCACTGAAGCTATGATTTAATATTCCAGTGCCATATATGATGTAAGAAAGTTGCTTCATAGTAACTTTTCAGATTTGGATGAGACGGACAGCCTCTATTAAATCTTCTAGCTTTTATACCAGTTTTAACCTATACTTGTCTGCTGAAGATAAATTTATCAATTATCACATATATAGTTGTGAGCGTACGAGTCGTTGCTCACGCTTGCGGGCTCGCGTAGCGAGCCCGCAAGAACTGCGTCCCTCGCGAAGCGAGGGACGCAGTTCCCCGCAAATGTGGGTCCTCGCGAAGCGAGGGCCCGCATTTGCGGTGGTGGAGGCTCAACGTCGGCTGTGTTAACACACACATACACACACACGACTTTTTAACAGAATAAACCCAACCGCCCAGCCAACAAAAACCCAACAACGTCCCCGCAAATGCGGATCCTCGCGAAGCGAGGGTCCGCATTTGCGGTGGTGGGAGCATCCCAACATCGGCTGTGTTAACACACACATACACAAACACACAACTTCATAACAAAAAAAAACTCAAAGTCGCCTCACACCCGCTTACACCCAGACACACAGACGCAAGACTTAACAAAAAAACAGTAAAAAAGGCCCTTCACACGCTCTTAACACACATACGCACGACTTACAAACAAATACACTGCGTCGTACACGTAAAAGCTAACTGCGTATATCGCAAAAAAATACGGCAACATCGCAACAAAATACGGCCGCATCCGAAAAAATTACGGCCGCGAAAGACCCATTCCAACCGCCGCGCATCAAAACATCACAAACACAAGAAATAAACACAACAAACACATACAAAGCTTACTTACAGCACGGGGGGGGGCATCCGGCACCTCCAAAAGTTCATTTACACCTCCATTTAAGTCCAAAACAAAGAGTTTAAACGGCCGAAAATCGGCTAAGCGAGAGAAAAAATGGCCGCCGAACAAAACGAAAACGAGGCTCCAGACGTAACTACACTACACTTACTCGCAATAATAAAACACATACTATGCGGAACGGATCACACTCATATTAAACACCATTTTAACCACTACTACGCACAAAATGGCGGATGGAACGCAAATTGTAAGCTGGAACGCAAATAGCGCATGCGTATTGCGTTCTAACGGTCTAACTTTCCAGAATGTTCTACAAGTTTATAAATACTGCCTATTTGACAGAGAAAAATACATTTCTCCTCAGGTGATGAACAGAGTGACTTCAGACATAACTGCTGCTAAAACTTGAGAAGATAATTCTTTCCTAATTTACTACTTTACATTGTGCAAATTACAACTGAGAGGTAAGCTATAATATATTACATTTTATTATCAAGACAGGACATCAAAAAAAAAATTAAAGAAGACAAAGAGGTTTATGTATACTGACATGTGACACGCACATATATGCGTATAATGTATACTGATAAGTGACACGCACCTTTATGTGTATAATGTATAGTGACATGTCACATGCACATTTATGTGTATTGCCCCTGCAACAAAATTATCTTAAAATAAACTTATTAAACAACTACATTTAAATTACATTAGAAAAAAAATACGTTGGGACTATTAAAATATGAGTCATGTATACTGATATGTGACACGCACATATATGTGTATCATCTATAGTCACATGTGACACACACATTTATGTATGTTGGCCAAAAATAAAAATAAGGTTAATTTAACAATTAAAATATGATTCATGATATGTCACACGCACACAAAAAAATTACTTTCAACTATGGAAATGTGCTACATGTATGTGACATATGTGTGTAGCCCCCACCAAAAAATAATGTTAATTCAAATTAATTACAGAAGTATATTTCAATTAAATTAATTTACTGCAATTCAATAGATCACCTAAAACTCAATCTTTCTACTTTTTTTAATATTCAAACAGACTCTGCATCAACAGCGTCACTCAACAATTTGCACCGTGCATTGTGAAGCACAATCCCTTTTAAAGAACACCAACAAAGAAGAAGAGGTAAGATACAAAAATACTTTAAATGCTGAAAAGGCCATGCTTTGTTAAATACAAATAAAAAATTCTATAATTCACTATTTCACTTTATTTTTCAAACAGACACTACAAGAAGACCGGCGGATTAAGATTGGCAGGAGGGGACCCTCTGTCATTCCACACTTCAATCAAGGTAAAGTATTAAGTATAAAAAAGAACCGAACCATGAGCCTTATTCAATTGTGAGTTGGCCAATTGAATAGGGCTTTATATAAGCACATAATAGATTTTTTAGACAGACATTTTTAGTTACTGAACTTCTAACCACAATCAAGGTCTTCACTAACTAAAAACTTCTGTCAAAAAATATTTTATGTGCTTATATAGAGCCCTATTCAATTGGTCAAAACGCAATTGATTCAGGACCTAAATATGTTTAATGGCCGAGGGCCTCATTCAAATGTGATTTGCCCATTTCAATAGGGCTCTATATAAGCACATTTGGCTCAATATGAGCACAGAGCATCTTTTTTTACAGAAGTTTTTAACTAAAAACTTCTGTTCAAAAATATGCTCTGTGCTTATATACAGCCCTATTGAAAAACCAAATTCAATGAGGCCCTCACAATATAACAAATCCAGCAACCAAAGGCCCTCATTCAATTGATATTTTGGACAATTCAATAGGGCTCGAAATAAGCACATTTAGAACCCTATTGAATTGGCCAAACTGCAATTGAATGAGGGCCAAAGTATGCAACATATGGTACACACAAACTGGTACACACAAAACAGGATTGTAACAAACACATAGCAAACTAAATTCATATTCTTTTTGTTTAACAACCTATAACCATTAGAAAAAACACTACATAAGTATAACAAAAGTGGTGCCCATCAAACAGGATTGTACGAAAACTCACACAAACACATAGCAAACTACATTTAAATTCTTATTTAATGTTTAACAACCTATAAGCCTTAGAAAGAAGCCTAAATAAGCATACCAACATTGGTGCCCACCAAACAGGATTGTATGAAAACTCACACAAACACATAGCAAACTACATTTAGATTCTTATTTTATGTTTAACAACCTATTAGCATTACAAAACTACATTAATAAGCATACCAACAGTGGTGCGCATCAAACAGGATTGTATGAAAACTCACACAAACACATAGCAAACTACATTTAGATTCTTATTTAATGTTTAACAACCTATAAGCCTTAGAAAGAAGCCTAAATAAGCATACCAACAGTGGTGCGCACCAAACAGGATTGTACGAAAACTCACACAAACACATAGCAAACTACATTTAAATTCTTATTTAATGTTTAACAACCTATAAGCCTTAGAAAGAAGCCTAAATAAGCATACCAACATTGGTGCCCACCAAACAGGATTGTATGAAAACTCACACAAACACATAGCAAACTACATTTACATTCTTATTTTATGTTTAACAACCTATAAGCATTACAAAACAACATTAATAAGCATACCAACAGTGGTGCGCACCAAACAGGATTGTATGAAAACTCACACAAACACATAGCAAACTACATTTACATTCTTATTTTATGTTTAACAACCTATAAGCCTTAGAAAGAAGCCTAAATAAGCATACCAACAGTGGTGCGCACCAAAAGGATTGTATGAAAACTCACACAAACACATACCAAACTACATTTAGATACTTATTTTATGTTTAACAATCTATAAGCCTTAGAAAAAGGCCTAAATAAGCATACCAAAAGTGGTGGGCACCAAACGGGATTGTAGAAAAACAAAGAAATAATGTCATTTTTTAGTTCATACAAATACATTCAAATAAAATTACATTTTCATTTTTATTTTATATCAGATACTGCGTCAAGAACATCGGACCAGGAGTTTCAACTGAGGACCACACCAGCGGACGAGGACTTTCAACAGAGGACCAGACCATTGGACGAGGACTTTCAACAGAGGACTACACCATCGGACGAGGACTTTCAACAGAGGACTACACCATCGGACGAGGACTTTCAACAGAGGACCAGATGATTGGACGAGGACTTTCAACACAGGACCAGACCATCAGACGAAGGCTTTCAACACAGGACCAACAAAGATTCTGCTTCAAATCAAGCTTCAACCAAGGTACAGTATAACAAGTAAAAAAAGAGAAAAATTAATTAATATTCTTCTTTAATGTTTAACCACCTATAAGCCTTAGAAAAAAGCCTACAGAAGCATACCAAAATTGTGGCGCACCAAAAAGGATTGTACAAAAACACAGAAATAATGCCATTTTTTCATTAATACAAAGACATTCAAATAACATAACATTTTCATTTTTATTTTATAACAGATACTGCGTCAAGAACATCGGACCAGGAGTTTCAACTGAGGACCACACCAGCGGACGAGGACTTTCAACAGAGGACCAGACCATTGGACGAGGACTTTCAACAGAGGACTACACCATCGGACGAGGACTTTCAACAGAGGACTACACCATCGGACGAGGACTTTCAACAGAGGACCAGATGATTGGACGAGGACTTTCAACACAGGACCAGACCATCAGACGAAGGCTTTCAACACAGGACCAACAAAGATTCTGCTTCAAATCAAGCTTCAACCAAGGTACAGTATAACAAGTAAAAAAAGAGAAAAATTAATTAATATTCTTCTTTAATGTTTAACCACCTATAAGCCTTAGAAAAAAGCCTACAGAAGCATACCAAAATTGTGGCGCACCAAAAAGGATTGTACAAAAACACAGAAATAATGCCATTTTTTCATTAATACAAAGACATTCAAATAACATAACATTTTCATTTTTATTTTATAACAGATACTGCGTCAAGAACATCGGAACAGGAGTTGGAACTGAGGACCACACCAGAGGACGAGGACTTTCAACAGAGGACTACACCATCGGACGAGGACTTTCAACACAGGACCAGACCATCGGACGAAGGCTTTCAACACAGGACTAACAAAGAATTTTGCTTGAAATCAAACTTCAACCAAGGTACAGTATAAAAAGTAATATCTATCATCTATCTCTTATTTGTCTTTTAGGGCCAATAATCTTTAACAGTAAATACAAACTTCAATGTAAACTTAAAAAATAAATTGGCATAGTCCAAAAAAGTCTAAAAACACAGAATCTATACAATTTGTCATTGTAACATTCCAGTCCTAAACACTAATTTAATTGCCATTTGACAAATTGAATAGTGCTGTAAATAAGGACATAACATCTTTTTGAAAATACCTTTTTAGTTACTGAAACACTTGCTTTTGGATACATGTTTAATAAATAAACATTTCTTTAAATAATTATCTGATGGCCTTATTTAGACTTTTATTCAATTGACCGCATTGAAATTGATTAAGTATAAAATGTTAACACACTATTGATAACTATTTGTCATGAAAAACAACTTAACATCTCAAAATAAACTAATGGTACATTATTTTATTTTTACAGATTAACATGGCTGATAACGAGAGTAAACAAGAAAAGAAAAGACGCCAAGCTAGAGAACGACGACAGAGAGCAGACAGCCAGCAGACACCGGAGAAGAAGGAAATTCGACGAGAAAAAGAACGCAAAAGAATTGCAAGCAAAAGACTGTCACTTGCAGAAATTAAAGATATGTCAAAAAAAGCAACAAAGAAATTAAAGCATTTACAACCTGTTGCTCAAACATCAGATGACATTTTACCAGAAAAAATACAAGAGATACCAAAAAAAGCAACAAAGAAAACAAAGCATTTAGAACCGTTTCATGAAACATTACATGACATTTTACCTCAAACAATACAACATATACCAAGAAAAGCAACGAAAAAAACAAAACATTTAGAACCTGTTGTTGAAACATTATATGACATTTCACCTGATGAATATGAAAGTCAAAATCCTATATGCTTTGCAAATTGTCCTCTACTCAAGTCTTTAGCAGTAGAGGTTCATAGTTGTGGGGACATGACTACTCAATGTCAGTTTTGTGAGGCTTATTATTTTAAACAGGAGAGACCCAGAGATGGACAATTTATTAGTTGTTGTCAAAAAGGCAAGTTCAAACTTCCAGAAAGGAAAGAATTTCAAATTTATTTACAAAATATTATGACTGAACCTACTTTTCCAAACTACAAAAATTTTAAGACAAACATGAGATTCTACAATAGTGCCATATCCTTTGCATCCATGGGGGCAACATTAGCTGCTAATGTACCAGGACATGGTCCTTACTGTTTTAAAGTCCAAGGACAAATTTATCATCGCACTTCCCATTTACATCCAGAGGAAGGAAATAAAAGAAAATTTGCTCAACTATATGTCCTAGATACAATGGAAGCTGTTGACCAACGTATGCAGATGGAAGAAAATAAAAAATGCTTACCCACTGTTTTCATAGAGCTAAATAACATTATGGACAACAATCCCTACAGTAAAGCTTATAAAAAATTGGCAGAAGTAGAAAATGAACAACTACTTCATGCACAAACACATCAATTACCAATGCCGAAGGTTAATATGGTGCTTAAAAGAGACAGACATACTGATAAACGTCGTTATAACTTGCCAACAACAAATGAGGTTGCAATGATGTTTCAGAATGATGAAGGAGAACCACCATTTCAAAGAGACATTCGAATATATCCTAGAAATGAGGACCAACCGTTTATTAATATGAGTATCTTAAGTCCAAATTTAGATCCAATGACATATCCCATCTTTTTCCCACACGGAGAAGCAGGTTGGCAACCAAAATTAACTCTTCCCAGTTACCCAAATGCTAAAGCCAGAATCCGAAATAATGTTTCTATGCTTGAATTTAAAGTAGTTCAAATTGCCATTCGCAATGTATTTAATCCAATTTTATGTGGTGGGAAACTAACACAACAATGGATTATTGATTCATATTTGCAAGTTGAGGCAAATAATTTAAACTTTATCAAATATCAACAAGATAAACTCCGTGTAGAACAATATTCTGGACTCATGGACTATGTTGCTGACGTGGCTACAAGCAGAGACATGACAGCTGGCAAAGCCATCATTTTACCATCTTCCTTTCAAGGATCTCGGAATATGAGAGAAAGATACAATGATGCTATGGCTATTGTGACAAAATTTGGCAAACCCAATTTATTTGTGACATTTACATGTAATCCACAATGGCCAGAAATTACACTAAATCTACTTCTTGGACAAACTGCTTCAGATCGACCAGATTTAGTAGCCAGAGTTTTTAAGATTAAATTAAATGAATTAATACGTGACTTCACTATAAATCAGTTATTTGGCAAATGTCTTGCTTATGTATATACCATTGAATTTCAAAAAAGAGGCCTTCCACATGCACATCTTCTAATAATACTTCAAGAAAAAGATAAATTAGATACTTCGGACAAAGTGGATGCAGTCATTGTTGCTGAACTACCAGATCCAGAACTATATGGTAGACTATATGAGATTGTTACTCATTGCATGATTCATGGACCCTGTGGTGACCTTAATCCACAATCACCATGTATGGAAAATAATAAATGTTCCAAAGAATTTCCAAAAGATTATAGAGACAAAACCTATGCCAATTGTGATGGATATCCACTTTATAAAAGAAGAGAAGGAGATAGTGCCATTAGTCGTGGAAAAAAAGTGGACAATAGATATGTAGTACCCTACAATCCACATTTACTCATGAAGTACAACGCCCACATCAACGTAGAAGCCTGCACTTCCATCAAATCCATTAAATATGTCTACAAATATATTTACAAAGGTTACGATGCAGCTACTGTAGTCGTCAAAAGTGCAGACAACCCTGAAAGTAGTGAGTTAGTACATGATGAACTTGCATCTCATGTAGATGCTTGCTATGTCAGTGCGCCAGAAGCTATGTGGCGGCTTTTAAAATTTGAAATGCATGATAGATCACATGCAGTATATAGGTTAGCAATACATTTGCCACAACGACATTTAGTCTATTTCCATGCTGGAAATGAAATTAATGCATTGGCCCAAAGTGAAGATCGTCACACTACACTAACTGCATGGTTTGCATTAAATTCCACTGATGCTGAAGCAACACAATACTTATATATTGAAATTCCATATCACTATGTTTTTGTGAATGGATTATGGAGACCAAGAAAAACCAGAGGCAATAAAATTATTCCAAGAATTTACACAGTCAGTCCAAGAGATGTGGAACGTTTTTGCTTACGGATATTACTTTTAAATGTTCCTGGAGCACAAAGTTTTGAACACTTAAGAACTGTTAATGACATTGTATATGAATCCTTCCATTTAGCTGCAAGACATAGAAACTTACTCGCTGATGATACAGAGTGGGAAAGATGTTTAGAAGAAGCAGCACAATGTCAAATGCCACGACAGATGAGAGAACAATTTGCTTTTATTTGCATCTTCTCAAATGCTCCAAATGCATTAGCTTTGTGGGAGACTTTTAAAAGTAATATGGCTGAAGACTTTATGCGACGATACAATGAACCCATTGCACACTTAAAAGCGTTAATGGAAATCCAAGAAGTCTTTTTAACTCATGGATTAAGTTGTGCAAGTTTTAATTTGCCTGATCCAGGTCTTATAGATGACATTAACTTTGAAGACTATGACATTCAACTACAAGCAGAAAGAACAGAAGAAAGACTTGCAACTTTAAATACACTACAATTGCAAGCATTTCATGCCATTAAAAATGCTATAGATGATGACATGGTGACAGAGCGTTATTTCTATCTTGATGGACCTGGCGGATCAGGGAAAACATATTTGTACAATTTATTAATGAGTTCAGTACGAGCACAAGGAAAAATAGCAATGGCTATTGCCACTACTGGAATTGCTGCACTTTTATTAGAAGGTGGAAGAACTGTTCATAGTGGATTTAAACTGCCAGTGCCTATTTTAGAAAATTCTGTGTCAGATATTAGCATGACATCCTTACAAGCAAAGAAATTGAAGAAATGTAAATTAATTATAATAGATGAGGCCACAATGATGTCATGATATGCCCTCCAATGTATTGACCGTTTGCTTCGTGAAGTCATGGATAATATTTTTCCTTTTGGTGGAAAGGTAATGTTGTTGGGTGGCGATTTTAGACAAACGTTACCTGTCGTTGTACATGGAAATCGAACAGACATTATTGAAACATGTATAAATTCAAGTACAGTATGGAAACATTTTACCCATCTTCAACTGCAACAAAATATGAGATCAGAAGGCCAAACTGATTTCAATGATTGGCTTATTAAAATTGGAGAAGGCAGAACAGAAAAAATACTACATTTACCTGACGACACTGTAGAGATCCCACCTCATATGATTTGTCAACAAGATATTATATCGGCTATATTTGAAGGGAGCATAAATAACGAAGAATATTCCGAGCTTGCCAACCAAGTCATACTGACGTGTAAAAATAAAGATGCATTAATCCTCAATAATGAAATCTTAAAAAAAATGTATGCACCACAAAGAAATTATCACAGTGCTGATTCTGTACTTGCTGATGACAATGAAAGTCAGGCTAACTTTTATACTGAATTTATAAACTCTTTAACTCCTTCTGGAATGCCACCACATATTTTGCAGCTAAAGAAAGGTGCAATTATCATTTTACTGCGAAATATGAACCCCAAAAAAGGCCTATGCAATGGCACAAGATTAATTGTTCAACAATTAAAGGACCATTTTATAGATGCTGAAATTTTAACTGGGACCCATAAAGGAGAGAGAGTTTTCATGCCAAGAATAGATTTAACACCAAGTGAAAGTAGTCTCCCTTTTATACTTCAAAGAAGACAATTTCCCATTATTATGGCATTTGCCATGACCATTAATAAATCACAAGGTCAAACTTTCAAATCTGTGGGTATTTTCTTGGAAGAACCAGTTTTTGCACATGGTCAATTGTACGTTGCGTTGTCAAGGTGCAAAAATCCACAGGCTATTAAAGTTTACATTGAAAACAATGAAAGTCAAGGTGATTTATTAGAAGATGGACGTATTTTTACTAAAAACATTGTCTACTATGAAGTACTATAACTTTGAAGAATACGGTACTAATTAAAGATGCCAAGATTTTTTAAAAGCATTGCAAAATACATAAAAATTGGTTGTTTAATTCAGTCATAATTAATGGAAGTCATGTTTATGAATGATTCGCCTCACAAAATACTTGCCTTGCATTGTTAGTAAAAATTATGTTAAAATGTTAAGTCACTATGTTAATGTTTCTAATGTTACAAGTTTAAAAAATATATTTTCAAGTTATTTCATTCAACAGATTACAAAGTGGATGTTAAGAGGTCAAGCACCTTTTAAGGTGTAAATATTGTCTGTTATCTTAAGATTACTACCTACATTAATGTTTATCGCCAGTTTATGTGCTCAGTAATAAATTACTTTAATTACGTACGTTTTAAGAAGAGTTTTACTGTATGCCTTCCTCTACATTCAATGTATATTCAAGTTAACAATTATTGTGATAGAAATTGAATTTTAATACTGATTAATTTAAATGTCAATTGTTTTTACATTCAAATGTTAATACTTTTAATAAAAAATGAGGTTACAAAATGTATTCACTATGTTCCTGTTTATAATGTTCAAAATTATACCAATGTTTTGTCAACTTCTAAACTTACATAAAAAATAAAGTTCAAGTTTAAAAATATATACTTTGATGGTTATTGCTTACATATATTTTAAACTTCATGTTAAAATTTGCGACGTTTAAAGAAGGCTTTTTACTTTTTGCTTTCCTATTCATTCAATGTATATTAAAGTTAACAATTCTTCAGATACTAATTACATTTTAAAAAACCATTACATCAACATTTTACAAAAATACACGTTCATATTAAAATACTTACAAGTGTCAAAAATATATGTTAATAACTAAACAACTTGACAAACATATACATCACATTGCCGTCATTTTTTGACGGGCAAGTCGCTAGTTTTATTATAATTTTCAAATAGTATAATTAGGTAAAGGAAATGGTACATTCCTTACAAAATAATTAAATCTTGGAAGGATAGCCATCCTAGTTACAGCAATTCTACCTTTCCAAGAGAGTTTAATTTTCTCCCATGAAGAGAACAAAAGATTTAGATTGACATACAATTTTTTTTAAAATTTTGGTCAGCGTGACTTGACAATTTTTTAAAAAAGTTATTCCCAGATGTATAATTGAGTTATTTTGCCAGTTATAAGGATAAATCCCTCTCAAGTATTAATTTTGGTGAAAAGGAATATTATTTGACAAAATTTCAGTTGTATTAATATTATGGGTATAATACAAAACTTCACTCTAATTCCCAATATTTTGATGTATATTTTGTAAAGTTAGTATTGGGTCTGACAATGCAAGAACAATGTCATCTGCATAATGTAAAATGTTATGATCCTCCATACCTATTTTTATACCCTTTATATCATGAGAGATTCTTTTTGACATTGCTAACGGTTCAATTACCAGTGCAAAAATTACAGGGGACAGGGGGCAACCCTGCCTTTTACCATTTGTAATCTGGAAATTAGGTGATTTAAAAGCTATGCCTCTGACAGAGGTGGATGGGAAAGTATATAGAGCTTTTATAGCTTTAGAGGCAAATTTGCCCAAACCATAATGAAATAGCGTTAACTCCAAAAATTCCCATCCAACTCTGTTGAAGACCATCTCTGCATCTAACGAAAGAAAGACAGTAGGGTTTTTTCCCCAGACCGACATGGTTAATAAGTTTATAAGTCTTCAAGTGTTATAGGATCCCTGTCTACCCGTTATGAATCCAAATTGATCTTTACAAACAAATGGGTTAATAACCAAATTAAGACGAGTGGCTAAGATTCTGGCATACATTTTGATGTCAGTATTGAGTAACGAAATTGGTCGAAAATTATTACAATATGTGAGATATTTATTCTGTTTTGGAATAGTAACTATCATTGCAACCAACATTTCTTGAGAGCTAAACTAGTGGTTTTAATTTAATTGAAAACATTTTTCAACTTAGTTATAAACATGGGAAATAAATTCTTAAAATATTCATTCACAAAACCATCTGGGCCTAGAGCGGAGTTTGCTTTTAGGCTTTTAATAGAATTGATCATTTCTTTTCTAGAGATTTCTTGGTTTAAAGAGTCTAATCTGCAGAAGATATTTAGGTAAATTTAGTTGATTTAAAAAACATATAATCTCTTGAAATGAGGGTTTCTTAACATCATTTACTTTCTCTAAATTACCGTATTTATCGGCGTATAACACGCACTTTTTCTCCCTGAAAATAGGGAGCAAATGATAGGTGGGCGTTATACGCCGATATTCCCTCCCACCTCCTCATCCTCAACCTCCCTCCTCATTCTAAACCCCCCTGCACATTCTAACCCCCCTCCTCATTCTAATCCCTCCCTCTTCAACCTAATCCCCCCTCCTCAACCTAAACCCCCTAAATACCTCCCCCCCCCGCTTCTGCTCCGGCCTCCACTCCACTCCTTGACCCGGCGCGCATGTAACGTCACATGCGCGCCACGTCATTAGCATATACCAGGTACCCGGTATATGCTAATGACGTGGCGTGCATGTGACGTTACCTGCTCGCTGGTTTTCCTTCTGAAATTTCCTTCTTAAAATGAGGTGCGTGTTATACGCCGGTGTGTATTATATGCCGATATATACGATATGTAGATTTCTCTGTAATATCTGTAAAATACTTCCCCAATCTGTTCAGGGTCCATAACTTTCTTACCCAGCTCATCATGGATAGACTCTATCCTTTTTATGGAAGTCTTTTTCTTTATTTTTTTCGCCAACAATCTTCCTGTTTTATTAGCCTATTGATATGTCCATGCAGCTTTGTCAGAGTCTTGTAATATTTTAATAATTTGAGCTTTGATATTTGGATGTTTCTAAACTTGGAGCTAATTTATCACTTCTCTCTAAATTATTAAGTTCAATATCTAGTTCCCTATATATTGTTCCCGGTCGTCCTCTTTGTCTCCTGCCCTGCACCTGAAGTTTAATAAAAAATGCCTCTAATGTAAGCCTTATGGGCATTCCACAGAATACTTTCGAGTTTAACAAATCTTGGTTAACAGCAAAAAAGTTTAATAATTCTTGTTCTTTATACTTTTTGTTAGAACTTTAAAAAATGAGGGACTTATCTAATTTCTATGAGTTATTTATACAATTTATTCTTATATTATATAGTATTTATTTATTCTATATTGTGCACCAATTTTTATAACTTTTAAGTGGCGCTATTTCCGGATTATAATATCACATTAAAGTTATTTATATTGTTTAGATAATAGCGGTGTCAAGCACCAAGGGTATAATAAGATACAGATCATACCTTTTTTTTCTCATTAACAAAACATTGAACTTAAGGCTGTAATGTAACAAAATAGGTAAAAAGTCAAGGGGGTGAATACTTTTGCAAGGCACTGTAGATACACAGTAATTAAGGTTGAAAAAAGACTTTCAGTCCACCCAAGTTCAATATGCAGATTAAATATTAATTAATTAGTTGTTAATTCATTTTTAATACATTATTTAATAACTGGAATAGTTGTGATATCCTCCATGAGGTTGGGCAGTATCCCTTCCTCTGGATCGCTACTGGTAGCAACACAAACAGCCATGACCATAGCGGCCCGGTCCCAGTAGAGCAATAGAGCAACTCTTGGTCCCAAATAAACTGTTTCCCTTCCTTCCCTAATTTGCCCTTGTTAGCCTTCTGCTGAGGTGCTATTGTCCTATAACTCCCTCTTACACTCCTCTATGCTGGCCCAAGTAACACTAGTTCCCCAAGCAGGTAATGGACTTACCCTAGTCGGATGAGTGTGTGAGAGGTCTGTTGGCACTGGTTCTGGATCCTTTACATGCTTGGGCATGGGTCACAATGTCCACATAGCGACACTCCATTAGCCCCTGGTCATTGCCAAGTAACACATCCGCAGGCAACCCCAACATCACTCCTACTTCCTGGAGACCCTGGCCGGTAATCCCTCCTCAGTTGTCCCATATGATTACAGCCAAAACACTGGGGATCAAAACACCCCTCCCAAGTCACTGGTCACAGTGGCCCCCCTCCTCTGAGGTGCGCTGGCCCCCGAGATTCTTGCCTGACTGCAGAGGCTCTGGGAGGAGCTGGGGCCTGGTTCTATCAGGGTATGACTGCTGGTGGGGCTGGGATGGGAAGAAGCACCCTTCTCTATTTGTTGAGCTGCTTTGAAATGCAAACTGTGTAGCCAACCATGTCTCCTAGTACTGATCCACCAGGCTGCCCGCCTGCTCAGCGGAAGTGGGCTTCTGGTCTAAGATCCACTCTCGCATTGAGTCTAGGATCCGATAATACAACTGTTCCATCAACATAAGGTGCAGCTTCACCTCTCAACCAGCTTTCACAGACATGCCTCATCTTCCACATTAGGTCCACATGAGCTCAGAGGGGCTACCTCAAGCTTAACAACAACTACTTTTCTTCAGTCTTTACTCCATCTGAAACTCACAAGACAGTAACTGTCAGTTTATCGCGTTATGTGCTGTTATATCTGAAAATTTAGTATACAGAATCTGAAAATATGGGAACGTATTCGTAACATACACATAGAATGTTCTTCTCTGTAACAAAGTACATATAGGATAACATATACATCATTATTATTATTATTATTATTATTATTATTATTATTATCATTATTATTATAGTTTATTTGTAACGCGAAAACAAAAAATAAACTAGAGGTGCTCAATCAGAGAACAAACTAACCTTAATAGGTTAGTTCAGTGGACATGATAACCCACTCTGAGAGCAACCTCTTTTAGCTCACTTGTGCCCTTCATAGGGAGAAATATCTTGTAGTATTTCAGTCTGGTCCAGCCCTGAAATAATAGGTATTCTACCCTGAACAGGAGAAACAGCAAACCCCAGACATATGTTTTGGCGTTCATTGGGCCTCGTCAGTGAGGTGTAGCTGATAACTTCCTAAGGCACAGTGAGCTAGGGATTCACGTCTCGATTCCCCTATCACCCTTAGGGAGACTAATCCCTAAGGGTAATTTGAATAAACAAAAACCAAAATAGAGGTGCTCAATCAGAGAACCTTAATAGGTTAGTTCTGTGGACATGATAACCCACTCTGAGAGAAACCTCTTTTAGCCCAACATATTCTGGAGCTCTATACATAAATTGAGTTCCAGGCAAAGACTAATTCATCATTAACACATTGAAAAATATGCATGGGCACTGTATTTGAGCTTGGAATCTAGTGTCCATAGTGCTTTCCCCAAAGCACCATGCAAGATTAAAAACTTGCAGACTTCAAATCTAAAGGTTTTGTGTGTGGTACAGGAGGGTGAGAGAAGGGTTGTGCATGTCAGGATGGAAGGTGTAAGCTTCTTTATATAGATTGGTTTTTAGTGAGGTTTTGAAGGTTCTGAGGCCGGAGGATAGGTGCAGCAGGATAAAAGTTCTGAAGTGAGAGGAGGTAACAAGAATTGTCGAAAGAAGAAGGTCCTTAGTAGAATGAAGAGGGTGAGTGGGGGAGTATTTGGAGATGAGACCAGAAATGTAAGGGGGCACGCTGTTGTTGGGGGCTTTGTAAATTATGGTCATAAGTTTACATTTTATTCTGGAGACTAAAGGAAGCCAGTTGATTGATTGACAGAGAGGTGCTGGTGACACTGAACGTTGTGTACGGTAGATGAGTTTAGCAGAGCATTCATTTTGGATTGAAGTGGATTGAAGTGGTGGGCAGGCCAGGAAGAAGCGAGTTGCAGTAGTCAAGACGAGAAATGATGAAAGAATGTATTAGAAACTTAGTTGTGTATTGTGTAAGATAGTGGCATATTTTGGAAATATTTTTTAGATAGAGAAGGCAAGATTTTGTTAGTGACTGTATGTGAGGGATGATAGAGAGGATATACTAGAGAGGAAGTTGGAGACGTGTGTTAGAAGATTGGGGGATATATCTGGTGCTGAGAGGCAGATTTGAGAGTCATCAGCATAGGGATGATACTGAAGCCCAAAAGAGTTTATTAGGTACCAAGTGAGGATGTATAGTGGGAGAAGAAGAGGGGGCCTAGGGCTGAGCATTGAGGTAAACCAACAGACAGAGGGTGAGGAGAAGAAGAGGTGCCAGAGAAGGAGACGCTTAATGTTCGATCTTCTAGATATGATGAGAACCATGGGAAAGAAGTGTCTTGAATGACTTTTGTTTGAGCTGTCTCAGACATTTGTGTGAGCTGTCTCTTTTGTGTTGGCGCAGAAAGCCGGATTGAAAAGTGTCAAGAAATGAGTTAGAGGAGATAAAGCTGATAAAGCTGATAAAGCTGATAAGGTGGTTGTAGACGAGCCGTGTGAGCCACAATGAGAGGAGAAGTTCATTGCGGATGTTTTCAATTTTAATGAATAAAATGTCTTCAACAATGAGACAGGAAGGGATGGGAGGAGGCGGTGTCCAGTCCAGCATGGGGAGTTGAGGAATCTGTATCAAAGAGAGTGACATGTCCAACTTAGGACTACTCCCTCTCATGGCGCCCAAAGGCTTGTTTATTTAAAAAAAATGTACAATAATAATCTCAAGAACTTCCTGATTGTGATTTGCTATACATATGGGGACCTTGCTGTGCTGCGCGGACTCTCTCTCTCTGTAACCTTAAAACCTCTCTGCAGGTTCTGAGCCTCACTCTCTATCTCTCTCTCCTGCTATGCTGCTGAGTCGATTGATTCAGTGGGGTCCCTCAGCCTTGTGTGATTAACAGCTGAATCTAAGTATAATAAATATTGCTATATTATTATTACCTGGTGTTATTTAACTTGTCAGAGTTGGATACAAGCACCACAAGCCAAGGGGACCTTTTGGATGGGAGTTTGGTAACTTCTCATCATTTTGGTAAATTGGGGTTGTCAGTTTTGGAAAACTGTACCACATTGTTACAGAGAGTTTTGAAAGTGGCGAACAGACGTTTGAGGTGGAGGAGCTGGAGGAGGGAGAGGAGCTCATGGGAGCAAAGAAGAGAGTTTAGATGGTTATATTGCTGTCGGGCAAGGTTGAGGGCATAGAAGTAGAGGCATAAAATAAACGTGTAGTGGAGAAAATGTGTTAAAGTGTTTGATTTCCTCCATAGCTGTTCAGCAGTGCGGGAGCACCTCTGAATGCATTGTGTTTGTGTAGTGTGCCATGATTATGGATGAGATCGAGGATGTCTGCATGTGGTTATGGGGGCAAGGATGTCAAGGGTGGAAGAAAGAGTAGAGTTGTAGTGTGAGGTGGCAGTGTCAGGGCAGTTGAGTTTGGTGATGGGGCTGAGAAGGGGTTGAAGCACAGTGGAGAGGTGTGGAGGGTCAAGTGCTAGCAGGTTTCTGTGGGTGATGTAGGCAGGGGTTGAAGAAGGGTGGTGAGAAGAAGGTGTGGTGAGGTTAAAGGTAAGGAGGTAGTGGTCAGATAGAGGGAGTGGGTGGATGACTTGGTTGGAGGTGGTGCTGAGATTGGTGAAAATAAAGTCAAGAGAGTGTCCAGTCCAGCATGGGGAGTTGAGGAATCTGTTAGTTGTGAGCAGAGGGAAGAGATGAGTGCAAGCAGTTTGGCAGCTGCCGGGGAGGTGGGAGTGTCAATGGCAATATTAAAATTGCCAAGTATAAGTGAAAGAATGCTAGAGGAGAGAAAGTAAGGGAGCCAGGCGGAAAAGTGACCAAGAAATTGAGAGGGTGGTTCAGGTGGGCGATAGATCACACCAACACATAGAGAGATAGGTGAGAAAAGGCAGATAGTATGAACTTCCACAGATGAGAATTAGAGGGATGGGACATGGGGTATGAGTTGAAATAAACAGTGAGTAAAAAGAAATACACCCACACCACTACCTTGTTTGTTCCCAGGTCTAGCAGTGTGACTGAGGTGAAGGGGATATGTCTCCAGCAGCCAGGAGAAGAAGGACTGAAAGAAGATAGGAGTGGGACTTATAGTAGTGTTTCTGCTTATGAGTGTTAGGGAGGAATGAGAATATGACTGGAGGAGGGAGAGGAGCTCATGGGAGCAAATAAGAGGGTGAGATGGTTATATTGTTGGGGAAATCATATGGAGAGGCTGCAAAGGAAAATCTGAGAAGAGGCAGTAGATAAAAGAAAGAGGAAAGGAAGAATGAGAAAGCATTGTGACACAGATAAGGAATAAAAAAGGTAAGAAGAGAAGTGAAAGTTAGAAAGATTTTTCATTTAAAGGGAGAGAGAAGGAACAGAGAACTGTGCGTGATTTGAGGCTAGGATGGAGGTTCACCTTCCAGCAGGACAATGACCCCAAACACACTGCTAAAGCAACACTTGAGTGGTTTAAGGGGAAACATGTAAATGTTTTGGAATGGCCTAGTCAAAGAAAATTTGTGGTCAGACTTAAAGATTGCTGTTCACAAATGCAAACCATCCAACTTGAAGGAGCTGGACCAGTTTTGCAAGGCGGAATCGGCAAAAATCCCTGTGGTAAGATGTGGCAAGCTCATAGAGACTGATCCAAAGTGACTTGTGACCCGTGATTGCCGCAAAAGGTTCTGGACATGTTCTGTAAATTAAATGATGCAAAATACAATCCATGTTAATTGCAGATTGTGAGGCAACAAAACACAAAAAAAAGCCAAGGGGGGTGAATACTTTTGCGAAGGCACTGTATAGTAATATAAATTCAGGTGTGGGGGAAAAGGGTGAGGGAAGGTTTATCAGAATGGCTGTGGTGGGTGAGTAGCTAAGATTTTACCTGGGTTGCATCATCTCCTCAGACACAAAGGTTGATAAAAAATTGACAACAAAGACAAATATATAAAAGGGTTTGGAAAAACAAGCATCTGAACAAGTGCACAAGGCTGTACGGTTCTGAGTCATGGTTTACCTACCCCCACCACCTATGTCTTCTTGAGCACTGTCATCAACGCTGGCAATCGTTACAGAGGAGGGCTGAAGAAGAGGTACAAGACTCAGTGAAACAGTCCACCTTCGCTTCAGACAAGGCATGGAGAAGTACCATACATCAGGCTGTCTTCTCTTTTGAGACCACATGCAGGGCTGGTCTTGAGGACAAAAGGAAAAATAGAAAATTTTTTGTCACTACAGCACCCAACCAAGAACAAACCTTCCTGTGCAACCACTGTGGTCAAGTCTGCCTTTCCCGCATTGGCCTCCTCAGCCACCTGAGAGCCTTTAGATGTAGATACCCCTCTTATATCTTTGTTCGCGAAGCCAAGCCTATATACATAGTTTAATATAAATAACTACAGTAATTATTTTTAACTAGTATACTCAATTTTGATTTATTAATGACAGACATTATGCCTTTGTTTCGAAATGGAAACGTTAGAGGAGTAAGAGGAACAGTGTATTTCAAAAACAGACAAAGATCTATATTTAGTTTTTTTTTGATATTGTCACTTTATATAGCCCATTGACAAAATAACTTCTTCTTCTCAAGCTACAGACAGACTGGCATTCCAATATTGAATCCCTCAAGATATTAGCAGACCTAGCTAATTTAAAAGATATTCTCTAAAACACTTGTATATTCAACCTTGCATATACACTCAAATAATTTTGTTTATTTTGTTACATTTATTTTGTAACAAGCATGCAAATTTTTTACTAAACTACATTGGTACTTTAAGTATTTGACAGTATGATGTGTTAATTGCTGTAATTTGCAGGAAATTATGGTATTTGCTTTTCACTTTAAATATTTACTTTAAATAGGTATAACAGCGGTTAACTTAAATTTGGCAATTACAAAATAAACAATTGAACACTTTAAGGAAAAACTGAAATCTATAACAAGATACAAATATTTATTACAACCTTATTAACCAAAGACAGCCTTCTCCAAAGTCTAGTGACCCCTGGGCATGACAGAGATCCATTGTATTAATCCAATCTGAAATTGTACAGTCCCAATTGAATTCAGCCCTGTCTGAGAGGGTTTTTGACTGATTATGACTGATAAAAGTGAGGTCCAAAAGGCTCACCCCTTGACCCCAAGATTCTGGTCATATCAACTGCTCCCCCCTTCTAAATGAAACATCCTGGTGAGCATCTTTATCAGATGATTGCTGGCATGCTGCGGCACTTAATCCAGGTGCAAGTCCTTGTCTTGGGCAACCAATAGTCCAAACATGTCCATAGTCCAAAGACAAATGGTAGTTAGGGATGCAACTCCAAGGGAAGCACTGGGTTGCAGTATTTTTTCCCCAGCTTGTACCCTTTGACCTGCGGTTATTTTGTATTGGTCTGTGGCTAGCTCCAGGACAGTGGTTATCTGCTGGAGCCCCATTGCTGGTTCACAGTGCATGGTTGGTTCTTCCAAGAACCTAGTATCCTGGTAGCTATAGCCCTGGCCTTCCACTTTCCATTATAGTACAGCCTTAAATAACCCCCGTGCCCCCGTCCAGAACCACACTTTCCAAATAATCCTTGCTCTCTGGGGGCAAACTATACTACAAACAGCTGTATGTTTGCAGAGCCTCCTGGTACCAAAATGCATCTTCTTCATCTTCACCTGTTTGGCAGGGCTCCTTCGTACCCTGGCCTGCCTTCTACAGCAGCTTCATATACCTGACTTAGAGATGAAACATTGGCTGCATCAAAATTTCTCACAGTGCAGAGTCCTTGACCCTTGTTCCAGTCCCCATCCTTGGCAGTGCTGATCATACACGATCACCTCTTTTCTAAATGTCTAATGCCATATGGTGAATTTATTATTTTTGTATTAATAACTTTTATTTGTAATGCACCAACATATTCTGTAGCTCAATACAGGGGATAAAAATCAAGGAAAAATACAGCATTTACAACCTTCCAAAAATGGAGGACCCTGTTTTGAGCTTAGAATCTTTGCAGAAAGTGCTTTTTCCCAAAGCATCCTAGAAGACTGAAAACTTGCCACTTACAATCTAAAGGAAATGGAAGGGACAGAAATCAGGGAAAGATTAAACAGATAAGGAATAAAAAAGGTAAGAAGAGAAGTGAAAGTTAGAAAGATTTTTCATTTAAAGGGAGAGAGAATGAACAGAGGTGAGGGCTCTAGCATTTAATATGTTGTCTGCCCCTAAAGGTGAGATAATATATGTAAGTAGGAAAGTCAGGTGATTGCCATTCCACTATAAATTTAATCAGAAATGTTGTTGGAGGGAGGGCAGGACTCCCAGAAATCAGCGTAACCAGTGAGGCCTACTGAGACCATGATGCAGGTAAAATTTGGGGCTGATGGTGTGTATGAAACTCCCAGAATTCAGTGTAACCAGTGAGGCCTACTGAGACTAGGATGTAAATAAACATTGGGACCGATGGTGTGTATTAAACTCCCAAAATTCAGTGTAATCAGTGAGGCCTACTGAGACCAGGATGCAGGTAAAATTTGGGGCTGATGGTGTGTATTAAACTCCCAGAATTCCGCATAACCAGTGAGGCCTACTGAGACTAGGTGCAGGTAAAATTTGAGGATGATGGTGTTTATGATAATCCCAGAATTCAGTGTAACCAGTGAGGCCTACTGAGACCAGGATGCAGGTAAAATTTGAGGCTGATGGTGTGTATGAAACGCCCAGAATTCAGCGTAACCAGTGAGGCCTACCTAGACCAGGATGCAGGTAAAATTTGGGGCTAATGGTGTTTATGATACTCCCAGAATTCAGCGTAACCAGTGAGACCTACTGAGACCAGGATGCAGGTAAAATTTGGGGCTGATGGTGTGTATGAAACTCACAGAATTCAGCGTAACCAGTGAGACCTACTGAGACCAGGATGCAGGTAAAATTTGGGGCTGATGGTATGTATGAAACTCACAGAATTCAGCGTAACCAGTGAGACCTATTGAGACCAGGATGCAGGTAAAATTTGGGACTGATGGTGTGTATGAAACTCCCAGAATTCAGCGTAACCAGTGAGGCCGACTGAGACCAGGATGCAGGTAAAATTTGGGACTGATGGTGTGTATGAAACGCCCAGAATTCAGCGTAACCAGTGAGGCCTACTGAGACCAGGATGCAGGTAAAATTTGGGGCTGATGGTGTGTATTAAACTCCCAGAATTCAGCGTAACCAGTGAGGCCTACTAAGACCAGGATGCAGGTAAAATTTGGGGCTGATGGTGTGTATGGTGAATCACCTCTATCTGGGCTATTACTGGACTACAGACCTCTACAGGCACTATGGAGGGGCAAGCAGGCACCTTTCTTATCTCTGCTTGGACTTCCTGCCTGATTTGTGCCTGGAGAGCTACCAACTGATCCATAGTTAGATCCTTAGACATAACAGCTCTCCACCTTTGGACCCTCCTGGACACCTCATTCTCCTTGGTAGCCATACTACTTTTCTTTACAGGGATCTCCTTGCCTGATACCAGACCATGGACTCTGATATCTCATTATACCTTACATGAGCTGTCTTTCATTTATGTCCTTTCCCCACCTCTGAACCTGCACCTCCTTTCCACTATCTTCCTTGAATGTAATACTCATATTATGGTCAGTCTTCAGCTCATATCTCAGTTGTGTTTTCTCTACATAATTATTACAGATGGGAGCAGTGCTAAGTCCATTACCAAGAGATGAGACCCAACAATCACTGAAAATTCCCTTTACAGCTCATTTATGTTATACTTCTGCATAAAATGTTTGAATAAGCACACTGAAATTATATGAGTTTATATGTGTAGTTTATCTTTGTTGTGTCCCCTTAATTCTAAGGAGATTGTGTTGTCCCTTTAATGTCATTACACAAATTCACAGCAGATGACACCGGGGTCTATTTTGTGAGATGTTTGTAAGGAGTTTTCCCTTTGTGGAATCTACCAAAAATACTGAGCAATCCATGGAGCAAAACCAATTTATCTTCCCTGTGGAGTGTTGAAAATATTCAGCCACAAATGTAATAAATGATGTGGATGTAGCACTCACGGGAACATGAACTGTGTGACTGAGAGATATTACATCAGACGTATGATTTGTTTCAGAATAACCTGTAGAAATGTAATTACCGACCGACAATTATAGAGGTTAATATGTTGGATTGTTATATAAACAAAGGGTTTTGGAGGCAAAACGTATATTCACGGCTGACATCGAGCACAGATCTGATGATTAATGACAGCTATGATATTATCTGTATGCACAGTCAAAGTTTTATTATTATGTGCACAGCTTTATTCTTTAAGTCTAAATAAGGGAAATTGTAGGGTACTGAACTCAGATATCAGTCTCACATAATTTTATTTTGCATTAATGTCAGTGAGGTACGAAAATTATTTATTCACAATACAGAACTTTTATTATATTACAGTGACGATATACCAGCGTATAATGCTGCACACAAGTCTCTATATTTTTGCTTTATATCTCTTTACACGGTTTTGTCCTGGTCTCAGTATGAAGAGTTCTGATATCATCTCCGCCTGGACACAGCCACTGATAAGGAATCAAGTCCTTCTAACACTGTCTTTAGTTTTACTATTTTCCCCTGTGGCTGGAAAGAGTTTCAATCCTTACTGCAAGCTAAAAAACTACTTTAAACCTGGAGGTTTTTACAAGCCTGGAGACATTATACTGGGAGGGATATTGCAACTGGAATATGCATATATTGGTATCCAGCAGACGTTCCAGATAGAACCAGTAGAGAGGCTCAGAGAGCACACAGTATTCAGGTATGTGCTCATGTGCAATATATTTCTTATCTCCTCAGTAAGCACTGGAATTATTATTTTTTGGTATTATTATAAGGGCTACAATTCGAGGTCTGCGTTGGTTTTGTTTGACAGAGTATTTGCCCAATATGAACAAGTTTCATTAGTATATAGAATTTAATGCCATTTAACACCCATTCTGGAAGAGATAGGCAAATATTTATTAAAAAATTCAATATATAAAGAAAAAATATTTTGTTCATCATAGTAACAAAATTAGTGTGTATGGGTCAAAAGCAAATGCTTAGGAATTGTGATTTTGCTTAGTAAAATGTTCTCCCGTGGCATAATATTTAGAGAAAGACTTTATTACTAGTTTGCTTCACCATCCAGAAGGAACATAAACTCCTCAATCTTTAGCTCCCAAATAAAGACACCATGATATACTTTATTTTTTATTAGATTTGAACTATAATATATGAACAGCCTTTATTTATACAATCCAAAGGTGTAATGACTGAAATCACTTACTTACAGTCTAGAAAAAAAAAGAAAAACTTTTATTTTGGGTAATTCTGTTTCCCTACAATTTTATGTGCCTAAAAACATATATTTTTTGGTGAACTTCAAAAAGTTTAAGAACTTGAATGATTGAAATAAAATAAATCAAGGGCAATATAAACTCTGTTCAAACACAAAATCTTGCATTAGTCAATTCTTAATCACAAATTGTTTTATAGTTATTGTTTCTAAATTAGATTCTCCTCACTGATGCAGACAAAAACTTGTAATTCATTTTACCCTGTATATTATTGTTTCTACTTAGAATTTGTACCCAACAACTGTATCATGATATCTGATTTGAATAAAATTATGTTTCAATTTCAGCAATAGTATTTCTTATTATCTGGGTTAATATTATATTTTAGTACTTTACAGAAACTTTTAAATAGTAATTAATTAAATGCAAATTTATTTACATGTTGATTAATATTTGTTTATAGCACATGGTGAAACTAAGCTGTTACCAATTATCTTAATATTTGATCAATATTTATGTAACCATTTCAGTTGTGCTATTACTTGCAAGTCAAATAAATATTTTACTTGAACACTGCACACGTCTGAAATATGTGTACTTTATGGGAAACCTCAAATAGAAATTGATGTAGCTACGATAAATACTCAGTAATGTAAACTTGAATTTAGGTCATGGTTAAGGATTAAATTAATTGATTAATGTATATCTTAATTCTGATTAATCAAGTATTTATTGAAGATAATTTATTTAAAATAATAACGTTATTGAGTGTTCTTCCAAATTGAAATTATAACAACTTAACTTTAAATTATTATGTGACATTAGAGTGACTTAAAATGCTATTATTCATCTCAGCTTGAAATTGCTAAGATTTATAACATATTTAATGATTATACCTCATGGTTGTAATAAAATAAAAGCAACCATTACCATATAAATTTGAAAGTCAACTCTAAAAGGAAACAAATGCAACTACTCAATAATAATATCTTATTTAATGTAGTAATTTATTCTCCCCTTTAATGCCTGTGAGTTTAGGCTATATGTTTATTATTATTATTATTATTATTATTATTATTATTATTATTATTATTATTATAGTTGCTATGATTGGGTCTTATAATATTTAGGTTTGTTTTTAATTGTTCATACAAATTAAGCAAACAACTACTATATTTTCAGACAATGATGCATTAATAGCCATATTTATTTATATAGTAAACTCTAAATCACTGATGATACTTGATTTTCTACTTCTCTATAAATTCAGAAACTATTCTCAGCTATTAAAAATTTAATTCCAAAAGGCTATTTTACAAATAAATTAAAGTATCTTATATATAATTGTATTAACTTTACTTGTGTATATCTTAAGGCCATATTCTATTAGTGCTCACAAATGCCTCAAACTCACAAATTTGGCTGTGGGTGTTTTTTTTAAAATAAATGTTTAGATGCATTCTATTGACACTAGGCCTCAAATACCGACCTCAGGGCTGAATTCGTAAACCCTGTCTTTTTAAGTCTGATTTCAGGGGGCGTGATCATATGATCTGACAATATTTTTAAGCAAGCCCGTAATTTACTTCTTAGACACAGACAATAGTAAATGAGACGTCATCATAATGTCAGTAAAACATGGAGTTTATACTTAAACTTCACACAGAGAAAATGAATTAATTAGTGTTGAGAATTAACAGCAATGTAAAAATCAATAAAGCAACTGTTCTAGTCCATGCAGGTTTCTTGATATTTTTAATTGCATATTTGTGGGTTTGAGACTGTTGTGTAATTAATCACATATAAAGTTCTCTGCAATACAGGTTGTTGCTAAAGCTTGCCGGCTCGCATATCGAGCACTCCGCAACTGCGCTTACGACTTTCGGACTGCAAATGTGAACCCGCGCACAGCGAAAAACATAAAAAAAACACAAAATAAACACAAAAATAAAATAAAAACATTACCCACAGCAAGGGGGGACACCCAGGATGTCTGGAAGTCAGATTACACCACGATTTCAGTACAATTTAAAAAGTTTACACACTCGAAAATCCCCTAAGCAGGAGAAAAAATGGCCGCCCAAAAAAACGAAAACGAGGCTAAGGACTTAAATTTACAACAGGCACTCGCAAAACTGAACCAACAATCAAGAACACTTCATGCGGCACGTAACACACATTATGTTGGACGTACCATACACAAAATCACCACCATTTTACATGCAACAAGTAACTACTTTCCGCAAATTGACGGCTGGAACTCAAATTGCGCATGCGTTTTGCGTTCTAACGGTTTCTACTTCAGCTCAAAGTCTATAAATACTGCACACTTTCCAGAAATTTCTAAATTTCTCCTCAGGTGATGAACAGTGTGGCTGGACATGTCACTGGTGGCGTTACTTCTGAAGCAACTTCATTATCATTTTAGAAGTTTAAAGTCTGCAAATTACACCAAATAGGTAAGCTATAATACATTAATTAATAAATCCATAATAAAAAATAAAATAAATATATGTTTTAAAATATTGCCAACTACAACCGAATTCATATATAGTAACATTTCAAACACAGATATATGTTTACGTGCCCGGAAATAATCTCAATTTAAAAAAAAAAAGGACAAATTTAAAAAATAACATAGCTTTTATTCATATATATTTTACAACATGATTTGGCTTTTACCTAAAAAATAAAGACACATATACAGTGGATATAAAAAGTCTACATAACCCTGTTAAAATGTCAGGTTTCTGTGCTGTAAAAAAATGAGAAAAAGATAAATAATTTCAGAACTTTTTCCACCTTTAATGTGACCTATAAACTGTACAACTCAATTGAAAAACAAACTGAAATCTTTGAGGTAGAGGGATGAATAAATATAAAAATAAAATAATAGGGTTGCATAAGTATGCACACCCTTAAACTAATACATTGTTGAAGCACCTTTTGATTTTATTACACCACTCAGTCTTTTTGGGTATGAGTCTATCAGCATGGCACATTTTGACTTGGCAAGATTTGCCCACTCTTCTTTGCAAAAACACTCCAAATCTGTCAGATTGCGAGGGCATCTCCTGTGCACAGCCCTCTTCAGATCACCCCACAGATTTTCAATCGGATTCAGGTCTGGGCTCTGCCTGGGCCATTCCGAAACTTTAATCTTCTTCTGATGAAGCCATTCCTTTGTTGATTTGGATGTATGCTTTGGGTCGTTGTCATGCTTAAAGATGAAGTTCCTCTTCATGTTCAGCTTTCTAGCAGAAGCCTGAAGGTTTTGTGCCTATATTGACTGGTATTTGGAACTGTTCATATTTCCCTCTATCTTAACTAAGGCCCCAGTTCCAGCTGAAGAAAAAAAACCTTAAAGCATGATGCTGCCACCACCATGCTTCACTGTGGGTATGGTGTTCTTTTGGTGATGTGCAGTGTTGTTTTTGCGCTAAACATATCTTTTGGAATTATGGCCAAAAAGTTCAACCTTGGTTTCATCAGACCATAACACAATTTCCCACATGCTTTTGGGAGACTTCAGATGTGTTTTTGCAAAATGTAGCCGGGCTTGGATGTTTTTCTTCGTAAGAAAAGGCTTTCATCTTGCCACTCTACCCCATAGCCCAGACATATGAAGCATACGGGAGATTGTTGTCAC
This sequence comes from Discoglossus pictus, assembly GCA_027410445.1. Classification (NCBI taxonomy): domain Eukaryota; kingdom Metazoa; phylum Chordata; class Amphibia; order Anura; family Alytidae; genus Discoglossus; species Discoglossus pictus. Next base: position 473,025,655 of record CM050164.1, read on the forward strand.
ATGTACCACACAGCCAGTACTTGCCAGATATTCCTGCAGCTCCTTTAATGTTACTGTAGGCCTCTTGGTAGCCTCCCAGACCAGTTTTCTTCTTGTCTTTTCATCAATTTTGGAGGGAGCTCCAGTTTTTGGTAATGTCACTGTTGTGCCATATTTTATCCACTTGATGATGACTGTCTTCACTGTGTTCCATGGTATATCTAATGCCTTGGAAATTCTTTTGTACCTTTCTCCTGACAGATACCTTTTAACAATGAGATCCCTCTGATGCTTTGGAAGCTCTCTGTGGACCATGGCTTTTGCTGTGGGATGCAACTAAGAAAATTTCAGCAAAGACCAACTAGAGCAGCTGAACTTTATTTGGGGTTAATCAGAGGCACTTTAAATGATGGCAGCTGTATGCTGACTCCTATTTAACACGATTTGGAATGTGATTGCTTAATTCTGAACACAGCTACATCCCCAGTTATAAGAGGGTGTGCAGACTTATGCAACCACGTTATTTTTATTTTTTATTTTTCTTCCCTCCACCTAAAAGATTTCAGTTTGTTTTGAGTTGTACACCACATTAAAGGTGGAAAAAGTCTGAAATGATTTATCTTTGTCTCATTTTTTTACAGCACAGAAACTTGACATTTTAACAGGGGTGTGTAGACTTTTTATATCCACTGTATATTTATGCTGCATTAAAATATTTCATTTTTTTTTTTCATTTTCAACAGACTCTGCCTCAACAGCGTCACTGAATAATTTGCAGTGTTACACGGTTTCACACGGACTGTCTTATCTGCAGAATTTTACACACGACAAAGAACAACAGGTAATATACAAAAATACATTTGCTTCACAAAAATAATATGCACTTACTAAAAAAAATATATACAAATTAAAAACCCATTTCTCTTTCTGTTTTTCAACAGACACACGAAGATTAGCAGCAGGGGACCCTCTGTCATTTATAGACAACTAATAATTCAATAAAGGTATAGTATAACAAGTTAAAAAAACAAAAAACTATCCTGTTTGCTGTGTGTCAATGTCAAAATGAAAAAAAAAAAAAAAACAGAAGCCCCTAATGCCAATAATGGTGCACACAAGAGGCTACTCCAACAAATGTTGTTAACACATATAAAATGCAAGAATAAATCCTGTTTTCTGTGCCCTAACCTATAAGCCTAAACCCAGAACCTAAAGCTCTAATGACAACAGTGGTGTAAACAAATAGGGTAGTACAACAAATAGTGTTAACACATACAAAATGCAAAAATAAATCTGGTTTCGTGTGCCCTAACCTATAAGCCTAACCCCAGAACCTAAACTCTAATGACAACAGTGGTGTACACAAAACATGATAGTACAAAAAATATACAAAATGGAATTACAAATCAGCTTTGGTGTGCTCTAACTATAATCCTACCACCACAACCTAAACATATCATGTCAACAGTGGTATACACAATACAGGATAGTACAACAAAGATGCTTAAAAAATACAAAATGGAAGAATCAATCCTGTTTTGTCTGCACTAACCTCTAAGCCTAACCGATAAACTAAACCTCTAATGACAACTGTGAAGTACACAACAGGATACTACAACAAATATTGTTAACACATACAACATAGTAGAATAAATCATGTTTTCTGTGCCTTAACCTATAAGCCTAAACACATAACCTAAACCTCTAATGCCAACAGTGCTGCACACAAAACAGGATACTAAAACAAATGTTCTTAAAACATAACACATGCGCCACTTTCTAAGCCTAACCCCATAACCTAAACCTAGCTGAATACATACAAAATCAAACTATCCTGTTTTAGATGCTCTTAGTACAAAAAAAAAGTTACATTTTAATGCTACATTTGCATCTCTCTCTTTCATTCACAACAGACACTGCCTGAAGACTCTTTGCATCGCTTAAGCAATTTCCACACAATAGATTTCAAGAAAAGAGGTACAGTATTACAAGTTAAAATACAAATAAAATACTGCTATTTAAACATATAAAATACAAGGACCTATCCTGTTTTATGTCTCACTTTGTGGAAACGTAGTGCAACCTAACTAACAATATAAGTGAAACCCCATAAGCGGAAACCCCTAATAACCACATTGCCACATGCAAAACAGGATAGCAAAAAAAAAAAATACCCTAAACCCTAATGCCAACAGTGTTGCACACACAATACAAAAACAAAATGATGTTAACATATACACAATTTAACAATATATACGCTTTTTCCTGCACAAACGTTTAAGCCAAACTCCATACCCTAAACACCTAATGGCAACAGTAGCGCACAAAAATGTTTATACTACACATACAAAATAGAAGTAAATATCATCTTTCATGTGCCACTTTTACAAAATACACTGCAACCTAACTAAGGGTCTCATTCAATTGCAATTCAGCCAATTGAATAGAGATTTATATAAGCACGTAGCCTATTTATTTTACAGAACTTTGTAGTTACTGAACTTCTATCCAAAAGTAAGGTCTTCACTAGCTAAAAACTTTACTAAAAAATATATACTCACTGCTTATATAGATCCTTATTCAATTGCCAATATTGAATAAGAAAGAAAATTTGACGACAAAAAAAACTAGAGCTGACAAACTAAAATCAAACCCCAAGAAGGCGACTAAAAAACAAAAGCATTCAGAAAATGTTCCTGAACAGATAAGAATTCGAATGATGATTTACACAGTCACATTGATATATCTTCTCACAATTGTCCTTTACTTAAATCTTTAACAATAGAGGTTCATAAGTGTGGTGATATGAATATTGTCTGTCAGTTTTGTGGGGCTTATCATTTCAAACAGGAAAGACCCAGAGATGGCGACTTAGTTAGTTGCTGTCAAAAAGCCAAGGTAAGAATACCACAAAGACAACATACTCTCAAGCCTATAAAAAATTGGCAGAAGTAGAAAAGGAACATCAAATTCATGCAGAAATACATAAATTGCCAATCCCAAAAGTCAATATGTTGCTTAAAAGAGATCACCATACTGATAAACAACGTTATAACTTGCCAATATCAAATGAGGTTGCAATGGTCTTTCAAAAAGACAAAGGAGAACCACCATTTCAGAGAGATATTAGAATATATCCCAAACATGAGGAGCAACCTTTCATTAATATAAGTATCTGAAGTATGAATTTGGATCCAATGACATATCCCATATTTTTTCCCACATGGGGAAGCAAGTTGGCAACCCAAATAAACCATTGAGAGTTACCCAAATTAAAAAAGTAAGTGTGAGAAATAATATTTCCATGCTTGAATTTAAAGTGGATCAAATTGCCATTCGAGATTGATTCAATCATTGATTCATATTTGCAAGTTGAGGCAAATCATTTAAACTTCATCAAATATCAACAAGATAAACTACGTATAGGCCAGTATTGGGGAGCCATCATTTTACCATCTTCTTTCCAAGGATCTCCTTGCAATATGCGAGAAAGATACAATGATGCCATGGCTATTGTAACTAAATCTGGAAAAACAGATTTATTTATTACATTTACATGTAATCCACAATGACCAGAGATTATACACAATCTGCTAATTGGACAAACTGCTTCTGATAGACCAGATTTAGTAGCAAGAGTCTTTAAAATCAAATTAACTGAATTAATACGTGACATAACCATAACTCAATTATTTGGCAAATGTCTGGCTTATGTTTATACCATTACTTTTCAAAAAAGAGGCCTTCCACATGCACATATTCTTATAATCCTTCAAGAGAAAGATAAATTGGATACTGGGGACAAAGTGGATTCAGTAATTATTGCTGAACTACCAGATCCAAGAATACATGGTAGACTATATGAGATTGTAACATCATATGATTCATGGACCGTGTGGAGATATTAATCCACAGTCTCCATGTATGGAAAATAAGAAATTTACTAAAGAATTTCTAAAAGATTATAGAGACAAAACTTATGCTAATTTTGATGTCTATCCATTATATAGTAGAAGAGAAGGAGAAACTGCCATTATTGGGGGCAAAAAGGTAGACAACAGACATGTGGTACCATACAATCAACATTTACTCATGAAGTATAATGCACACATTAATGTTGAAGCCGGCACTTCTATAAAATCCATTAAATATGTCTACAAATATATTTACAAAGGCTATTATGCAGCTACTATAGTGGTCAAAAGTGCAGAAAATAACAAACCCAATGAGTTAGTACATGATGAACTTGTATCTCATGTAGAGGCTCGCTATGTAAGTACGCCAGAAGCAAAATTTGAAATGCATGATCACTCGCATGCAGTATATAGATTAACTGTACATTTGCCACAAAGACATTTAGAGTATTTCCATGTTGGAAATTAAACAAATGCTTTGGCACAAAGTGGGCGCATCACTAAACTACACTAACTGCATGGTTTCAATTAAATTGTACTGACTTGGAGGCAAGGGAATTGTTATATATTGACATTCCATACCATGTTTTCGTTAATGGATTATGGCGAAAACTAAAAAGTTGTGGAAATAAAATAATCACAAGAATTTACACTGTAAGTCCAAGAGACCTTGAACGTTTCTTAAAATTACTACTTCTAAATGTACCTGGTGCACAAAGTTTTGAACAGCTAAGAACTGTTAATGACAGTTTATGAATCATTGCATTTAGCTGCGCGACACAGAAACTTCCTAGCTGATGATACAAATGTCCCGGCAATTTGCATTCATTTGTATCTTCTCAAATGCTCCAAATGCATTAGCTTTGTGGGACAAATTTAAAACAAATATGGCTGAAGACTTTTGCAACGATACAATGAGCCTATTGCACAATTAAAATCATTAATTGAAATCCAAGAGGTCTTTTTAACTCAATTTGTGCAAGTTTTAATCTGCCAGATCCAGGTCTCATAGAAGACATAAACTTTGAAGACACTCAGCTTCAAAGAGAAAGAACAGAAGAAAGACTTGCAACTTGAAATACATTACAATTGCAAGCATTTGATGCAATCAAAAATACCCTAGATGATGACGTGCTCAAAGAGCGTTATTTTATCTAAATGGACCTGGCGGATAAGGAAAAACTTATCTCTATAATTTATTGATGAGTTTTGTTTGAGCGCAAGGTGAAATAGCAATGCCATTTGCAACCACTGGAATTGCCGCACTTTTGTTAGAAGGGGAAGAACTGTGCATAGTGGATTTCAACTGACAGTTCCTATTTTGGAAACATCAGTGTCGGATATTCGAATTATATCATTACAAGCAAAAACATTTAAAAAAAGTAAATTAATTATAATAGATGAAGCTACAATGATGTCAAGCCATGCCATACAAAGTATTGACCGTTTGCTACGTGAGGTCATGGATAATAATTTGCCATTTGGTGGAAGGGTAATGTTGTTAGTTGGAGATTTTAGTCGAAACATGTATAAAGTCAAGTACACTATGAAAACTATTTATCCATCTTCAATTACAACAAAATATGAGATCAGAAGGAGAAAATTAGTTCAATTATTGGCTCATTAACATTGGAGAAGGAAAAACAAAGCGAATACAACATTTTCCCGCTGAGACCATGCACATCCCAGCTCATATGATTTGCAAACAGGATCTCATATCAGTTATATTCCAAAATACAATAATAATGAGGACTATGCAGAGCTTGCCAACAAAGTAATACTAAACATGCAAAAATAAGGATGCATTACTCCTCAATAATGAAATATAAAAAAATAAAAATGATCACAGTGCTGATTCTGTACTTGGGGATGACAAAGAAAGTCAGACAAACTTTTCAACTGAATTCATTTACTCATTAACTCCCTCTGGAATGCCACCAGATATTTTGCAGCTAAAGAAAAGTCCAATTGTCATGTTACTGTGAAATATGAACCCAAAAAAGGCCTATGTAATGGGACCAGATTAATTGTTCAAGAATTAAAGGACCATTTCATATATGCTGAAATTCTAACTGGTATACATAAAGGAGAGAGAGTTTTCATACCAAGAATAGATTTGGCACCAAGTGAAAGTAGCCTCCTTTTGGTACGTCAAAGGAGACATTTTCCATGAACATTAATAAATCACAGGGACAAACTTTCAAATCTGTGGGTATCTTTTTAAAAGAACCAGTATTTGCACATGGCCAGATGTATGTTGCATTCTCAAGATGCAAGAATCCAGAGGCTATTAAAGTTTACATTGAAAACAACCAAAGTCAAGGGGATTTATTAGATGATGGCCGCATTTTTACAAAAAACATTGAGGTACTTTAACTTTAATTCCACAAAATATAAAAATACTAGACATGGCACATAACACAAAAAAATAAATAAAATTCACCTCAACGACAATTTCCAATGAAAAAAAAACAACTAAAATTGAGCACAGTGGTTTCATTTCAAGGACCAACTTTTTACTCACTTGGGATTCTTTTAGATGACCACTATTTCAATAAGAAACTCTATAAAATGGCAACAAACATAGGGAACAGTGGTTTTACTTCCAGGAAAAAAATAGATATCTCTGGGACTCTTTGACGAGGACCGCTATTTAACATAGGAAACTCTATGTGCCATTTTCAAACAATAATTTAATCTCAAGAACAAATGTACAACAACAAAAAACAAAACAAATATAGAGAACAGTGGTTTGATTTCCAGGATGACATTTTATGTCACTTATACTCTTTTTAGAGCACCACTATTTCCATAAGAAACTCTATAAAATGGCAAAAACCATAGAGAACAGTGGTTACACCCCACGACAGCAACTTGATACATTTTATCAATTAATTTAATTTGTGAGCTATAGGTATGTATCTAATAGAATGTTGATTTTTTTTTTGTAACTAATTATTTTGCAATTTTTAGCTGTGTTCAAACAAATGGAGTTCTAAGGCCGTTTTTGTGTCTTTGGTTGGTCTGTAGTGATTGTGGGTGGGGAACTCATAATAAGAATGTGAGTAGCAAATAGAATCTGTCGCAATTTTCAGAGTGGTTTTAAGTTTGTGTAACTTTGAGAATTGGCCAGTAGAATATGTCCCTTATTCATCAAGTTAGATGATCAACCTACTCAGCAGGAACTGTGGTATACACTATTTCCTCAAATACTGTTAACGCTAACATTCCATGGAGTATTTGCCATTAATATACTTAATTTAATGTATTCGTTTGTTAATCATTCTAAACAGTTACTCACACTGCTCGATCATCTCTATGCCCCAATTTGGAAAATATTGACAACAGATATACCCAGTTATCTAAAACTTAATGTAATCACTTGCCGTTGAATTTGTTTAGTTTTGCTAATGGTTAATCAGTGGCTTCTCACACTGCTCGATCACCTTGATGATGATGTTTGTAAACGAATGACGTCAGAGATACCCGATGCGCATTTTGTCTGAGGTTTTTAGCCTCAACTCATACGTTTTTAAACTTTTTTAAGTTCACCATTAACAATGTGTTTTTATAAACTTCTGGCACATAAAATTGCAGGGAACCAATGAAGTTATCCAAAAAAGGTGTTCTTTTTTCTTTGTAGACTGGATTCTTAATTTATTTATTCTTAAAGTGGTTTTATATTTTGAATCAGACAGAATGAGTAACAAAAAGTTGTGTTTTTTAAGTAGAAACTTAAATTAAATTTTATGGCTTTATTTAAAGCTGGAAAAGTTATAAAAAACTATTAAACTATTTAAATTTTATTTTAGTTCTTTGTAAATTGTTTGTATTTTACATGTGGAACTAAACACTGTATTCACTTATTCATACCATCTCTTCCTGATGTACTGTGTATTTCATTTTATATTTAATGCAAACAATAATAAAAAAAAGAAAAATGTTTTGTACCAAAAAGTATGCCAAAGTTAAAGTGTTTTATGCCAAAATAGTCCCTTACCTGCTACAAAATACTGGTTTTGGTAAACAATTATGATAATATTGAAGGAAGAGCCTGGACAAAGTAAGTGTGGTCATGACCTTCACACCACAGGTAAGCGTAGTAGAACCTTGTGACCTCAAAGGATGCCTCCTACCTGAAGGATACTACCTATATAGATACTCCATATGTCTGGCTGAATGCCACTACAAATAGATAGAAGACTGAATTTTGTCCAGGCGCTCAAAATAAAGATCACCAACAAGTTCTAGTAGGTTTTTATAAATACCAGCAGTGTGGACAATAAACAGGTTAAAACATAGATAAAATAAATAGTTGCATACTCACTGCACTAAGAGAATAGTAGCAACATTATTTTATATTTAATGTTGAAATCATTCATAGGTATTTTATTGCCCCATTTATAAATACTAATGAGATCAATAAGACACATAGACAATATAATTAAGGGACAACAAACTGCCGTTTTGAATGGTTGAGAACATTCAAGTTTTTTGTTTTAAAATTATAACAAACACATATGACAATTAACATATGCTGTAAGATTAAAAGTATATTTAGAGGCTAACTATTTTTAGAGTTATGTATTCAACTTGAGTAGAGAAACTGTGTAAAATAACATTTTCAGGAGATGTGGAGATTAAAATACACAAATCATTTACATCTGTATCTGTACCTCAAAAAAATATTATGTCTAAAGTAAGAAGTTTTAACAAAGCAGTTTCTCAATTATGTATTGTTATACAAATACTTGAATTAGTGGTAAAAACAGAGAAAGTTAACCAGAAATAGAAGGGAACTACTGGGGATGTATGTATGGGACTAGTGGTCATTGTATCGGGATACCCCTGGCTAGGAGGATGAGAATCAAGGGGAGATGAAGAGGCACCTAATCATCTCACAAGTTTAGAGGCTGCATTCAAAAAACTGGCAAACAATGTCCCTTTAGTTGGGCATTTGGGGAGTAAAAAGACCCAACATCATCTCACTTAAGATTTCTACTGGCCCAGGTTTAACAGAGATGTCCCTCCATACTGGGACTCATGTGATCCCTGTTAGCAGTACAGAAAACCAAACGGGTACGCAGTCCCTATGCAACCCTTGCTTACTATGGATACCTCATTGCACAGGGTTGCTATAGACATTGCAGGGTCCTTAGCTAGATCCAGCAAGACAGGGAAGAAATATATCCTTACAGTTGTAGACTACAGGACTCACTAACCGAAGGCCATCCTCTGGCTAGAATTATAGATACTAACATAGCAGAAACCTTAATGGTCGTATTCTCCTCTGTAGCGTTTACCCAAAGAGATTCTGTCCGATAGGGGTACCCAGTTCATGGCTTATCTAATTCAGCAGCTATGTAGGCTATGGAGGAAGCACCTAAGCTCTTTGCCCTATCATCCCAAACCAATGTTCTCTGTGAGCACTTGAATGGTACCGTGAAAACAAATGTTCTGTGCCTTTGTGGAGCAGGAGGGAGACTGGGAGAAGCTACTAACATATCTCCTCTTTTCCCATTGGTGATTGATGCAAAAACTGTATAAAAATGTGTACTGAAAAATAGTGTAGGCTCTGTTTGGGACTCATATGCATGGTGTGTTTCATTTAGAGGAAATTATCAGAAATTAGTCAAAATTCATTTCTGCAACTTGTTCTGGTACCAGGTTGTCCTGAGACTGCAACTTGGCCATGAAACTGTAACTTGGCCTGAAAAAGCAGCCACTTGCCCCATCATGTGTGTGGGGATAAGGAACCTAACAGTCTGCAGCATTTGCACTTGGACCATCCATCCACTAGCACACTGGCTAAATGTATAACTAGTCAAACAAGATAGCTGCCCCAGGGTGTCTCCAAGAAAGTTTCCTAATTTGCATAACAATAAATTAAAATTTCAGTCTGTTTGTTTCACACATAAACTCTGTCTTCTCTAGCCATATTCATGGGTTAGGATCAATCTTAAATCCCAGTGTGCATAACACTGATTAAATGCACCATCATTATATTCACCCAAAATAACCAAAATATGATTAAAGGAGCTTCATTAAATTAATTATTATGCAAGTATCTGTATAATTATTTTTATCCTTTATTTGTATATTTAAATTATTAGAAAAGTGTCAACTTCTTTATTACCCAATTTACTATAAATTTGCTATAAATATGAAACTACAATGGCTATGATATTAATCAAAGACAAATGTGGTATTTTATCATGTTATAATTATGCTAAAGTATACCTAATCAAGGCGTTATTTAGATTTTACAATAAAACATTTGAAATGTAACCGATAACACTAGTTTCTATTAGTGAACCAAAGTAAGAACTCTCCCCAATATTAAACAAAAAAATATGATCTACAGGAATTAATTCTGACTGTGTACACAGGGCATTTTTAATAATATCACTATTTCATAATTAGTTTAGTACTTAGCAAAAGTTTTCAAAATAAATAAAATTTCTTACTCAATAATATTACCTTTTTACTTACCTTTCAGTTCTTCAAGTCTTTATCGGCACTATTTGGCTTTTATTTTTGCAATACAAGAGATAAATCAACGAAATGATATTTTACCCAATATCACTTTGGGATATGAGATCCATAATTCAAAAAACAATGAATTAGAAACATTAGGACGCACCATGTTAATATTTTCTGGAGGACGGGATCTCGTTCCTAACTACTTTTGTCACAGGAAGAGCGCCCTGGCAGCTTTCATTGGGAGCCTAGGTTCTACAAACTCATACATAATGCATCTCCTTACAGGACTGTACCATGTCCCTCAGGTATGTGCTTCATATGACTCAAACAGTTGGTGATTTTTCTCATGGATATTTATACTGTAGAAAAGTCATATTTGAACAAAATGCATCTTGTAGCAACTTTCAAGTTCATACATACTGTAAACCTTATCAACTGTATATTTTAGAAATAATTGTCCTTGTTTAAACCACAATTAACCATCTGCCCTGGAGTCCAGGTATTTTGTAGAAACAAAGTTAAAAGAAGTATTAAACTTAACTGGTACATCTTTTTAACATCTGGCAAAGGATGAACATATGTCATAACAATAATTTTGAAACTGGACATATATAGTGGTAAGATAAGATAGTAGTGCAGTAATTTAGCTCAGAAAACAATATACAATGAAGACTAAAATAGACTTAATCATTAATAGTAAACAATGTTCACACAAAAAAACACAAACAATTTAGGTTGGTTAATGGTAATAAGTGAATTTTTCACTTATATTTTATTCAGTTTGTTATGAAATAATGCATGTAGTTAGCAAAAGGAAAGTGAACAACTGCATTAGATAACCGAGATGGAAATTATGGATATACCATAACTCCCTTAGGCCTAAGCAATTATTAGGGGTAGCAGGAGAAAAGTTCTGAAGGTGGGAGTGACCAAAGGTGATAAGAGACGAGGAAAGCAGAAGGTCATTAGCATAGCGAGAGTGGAGTATTGTGAGACAAGAGAAGAGATATAAGGGGTGCACTGTTGAAGGATCATGCTTTTAAATTTTACTCTAGAGGCTATGGGAAGCTAGTGGAGAGATTGACAGAGAGGAGCTACAGACACTGGACATTGAGAATGATATAATATTGGAGTGAATACAGATGGGTGATGGGGAGGCCTGAAAGAAGCGAGTTGCAGAGGCAAGTTATGATGACATAATTGATTAGTTGTGTGTTGTTTAAGATAGGGACATATTTTGTACCAACTGTGAGAGGGTGATGCAAAGAAGAGGTCCCAGAGTAGGAGACACTAAATGTTCAATGTTCTAGAAGGATGTGAACCATGGAAGAGCTGTGTCATGGATACTAAGAGAGTTTGAATTAGAAGAGAGTGGTAAACTGTATCAAATGCAGCGAGAGATCCAGGATAATTAGAATATAGAACTAACCTTTTGACTTGGAGGTAAGCAAGTCAATAGTAACTTTTGGGAGAATATTTTCTGTGGAGTGTTCAGGCTGGAATTCAGATTGGAAGAGGTCAAAAACGAAGTTGGAGGAAATAAATTGGGTTTAATGTTTCAATTTTGTTTCAAATTTTTTTTATTTATGTATTTAGTGAACACTTTGGCACAAACGAGTCATTTGAGATCTCCAATTTTCTCGAAGAGATCTCTTGACCTTCCCATTCTTCTATCTTTTTAAATTGCTCGTTATAGAAGGTCTTCTTGTCTCTCCTTGTTATGCTCTGGAATAGATCTTCAGTTGGCCAAATCTTTTCCTGTTTCTACTACATTTCTTTTGGGGATATACTTTGTTGCCGGTTTCTTGCTAATGCTGCCGTTTCCTGGATAATGTTGCAAATTTCAGTTCAAAGTTCTTCAGGTATTCTATCTTCTATGTCTAGTCCTTTAAATCTATTATTTATCTCTATTATATATTCATTGGGGATATTGTTTACTTTGCATCTGCTTGGTCTGATGATTTTCTCTCTTATTCAGCTGTATTATGAACTTGGCAATAAAAAGTCGCAGTCAGCTCTAGGTCTTGTTTTGGCTTACTGTATAGTGCACCTCCTCCATCTTTGACTACAGTGCATGTTTTCTCTATTGTACATCTGGTGAAGTCCATGTGTAGAGTCGTCTCGGAGGCTACAGGAAGAGGGTGTTTAGTATGATCAGAGAATTATCTTGACAGAATTCTACTGATCTCTGACCTACTTTATTTTGTACTCCAAGGTCAAACTTACCAGTTTTTCCAGGTTTCCAGGTTTATCTTTTGGTTCCCTACTTTAGCATTGTAGTCTATGATGAGAGTAACTTAATTTTTGGTGTTAAATCTATGTTTAGAATATATTTATATAACTGGACAACTTCATCCTCTTAAGCATCTATGGTTGGAGCAAAAACTTGGATCACTGTGATGTTAAATGGCTTGCTTTGAATTTGAACAATAAATAACTTTAACTGTATAAATGTAAAAAAAAGGAAAATGCTGCTGGTTCTTTAACCACTTCCCTTCCAGGACTACTACACTATAAATCTTTTGTACAAAAAAAAGAGGTTGTCACATATAAATTAAGATAGGAGGAGAAGAAACCTGTGTCCCTTGAACTGCATGGAGCCCCGCAAGCAGCATATGCCCCCTGTTTCATAGTACCATAAATTAAATTATTGTTGTGGTGAACTACCTCCTCAATATATACACTACACATGCTAAGGATTTGGCCCCATGCTGATGAGAGGCAGGAACCTTGAAACAGCTGTACGTGAGTGGGATTCCTAGCTTATGCATAATCCAACATTAGCGTTGCTAAAAGCTATTTAATACAACAGGCATATGCTTAAGGGAAGCCATGTTTGATATGGTTATGGATTGCAAGACAAAGCCTTTGTGGGCACATTTGCATGTCCTTGCCAAGGTTCCCAGAATGCAGTGTAATAACTTTATTTCTTGGAATTCTGGGCATCAAACAATTTTTTTTTAACTTGTTTTAGACATTCAAATGTGAACACAAATGTACTATTTATTTACTGTACTACTGTATCGTGGAGGGCTTCTACCACTCTTTTTCCCACAATATATTAAATGATTACACTGGAAAGATTTTGTCTCAGAGCAAATAAGAGTTTTGCTATATGTAATTTATCCCACTGATGTTCTATCACCAATAGTATTTAAGTTACGTCCTCTTTAATACAATACACTGTGCTATATAACACATTCATACAGCATTAAGATATGTTACTTTTTCATCAGTAAAACCCTTGTATTATTTTTAATTGTTGTAAATTCTACTGATACGTCAACGTAAAAAGGGCCCAGAGTAATAAACAGTTGAGTTATATTCACGTGGAGCATGATGAGTCACGTGTTTGCTTGGTTACTGTAGTCAGCGCTCCTGGCCAGTTGGTGGAAAGAGTTAGTTCTTGAAACATCTAATGCTGTGAATATAATTATTTGTATGTATATTTTATGTTCAGAATAAGAAGTTGAATAATGACAAGAAATTGTATTAATCATCCGACTCATTTTGCTACATTTGCTGTAAGGTAATATTTAAAAATCCTAAACATGGTTTTACTTTATTATATTAATTGAACCATTGCACATTTATCTACATGTGTATGTATTATTTTTAATTTAAAACAATTTTATATCACATCAAGAGTCCTATTCTTTTGCATTATTGCTTGGATAACTATTATGAGAATATGATATTTTTTTATATTTACTATTATGCTATCATTATTTCTACATCACATTCACCCTTCAGTTTGGTCACTAGGGCCCTTAGCACAAAGGTATATGAACTTTATTTTAGTATTTTGGTTTAGGACATTGAAATGTTAAATGGTTTGGAGTGGCATAATTATATTTATCAGGCTATACTTACCCAAATCATATGCCGCTAATATGATATTTTTTTAGATCATTTTTGTATAGCTAGGAAAAGGCTAAACTACTTGTTGTAGCTAAATATCTTGTTTACTTAGCTTGTAGATTTATGTGTGCTTTAAGGATTATTTTTTCTATTATTAACTTTTATTTGTAACGCGCCAACATGTTCCGTAGGGGATACAAAACAAGGAAAAATACAGCATTAACAACCTTCCAAAAATGGAGGACCCTGTTTTGAGCTTAGAATCTTTGCAAAAAGTGCTTTTTCCCAAAGCATCCTAGTAGATTGAAAACTCTACACTTACAATCTAAAGGGAATGGAAGGGACAGAAACCAGGGAAAGATAAAACAGATAAGGAATAACAAAGGTCAGAAGAGAAGTGCAAGTTAGAAAGGGATGCTTAGTTACTATTTTAATGCTACGATATTACAGTACCAAAGTATAGCATGGGTTAGAAGATGATAATGCATTTACTTGGCATATTTGAATATGATAGTGCTAGAAGCTATCTTGAGAGGAAGTTATTTTGGATAATGGAGTAACTCGCACATGTGTGTACATCTATGGTTTGCTGCATGTTTATAGTCATCTGTACATCTCTATTAATTATGCACCTTCATAATTATTTTAAATGGAACGCCATTCCTTTATGTACTTTACTCCATTATTTATTTTCTATTTCTTATTCTATTATGTTTTGTTTAATCCATTGACACACAGGAAATAAATTATTTAAAACCCCAGGTTGATGCAGTGTTTTTCTCAATAGCAAACTTGTCCTTTGATAAAACTGCTTTTATGCAGTGAAACAGCTGTCAGGTCTTACAGCTATAGCTTGTAGGGCTCCATGCCCTTCATATAAGAGGCTCCCTTCATGGGAAACCGTTTCTTCTCCTCCGATCCTAATTTATACAAGCAACAATTAACCATGTTGCGTGTGACCACCTCTCTTTTTGTACAAAACATTTAAAGTGTAGCAGTCCTGGAAGGAAAGTGGTTAAAGGACCAGCAGTACTTAATGATTTTACATTTGTACAAAAAAGGGTTCCAATTTTACGTATTGTTTGTACTCTATTGGTGTTAAGGACTGGGACATAATTCAGAGTTTTTTTTTCTTGTCCTAAATTCAATCTGAATTAATTTTGTAATTTTACCACCCTTTGTTAGAAAATGAAGACTACTCTGTCAGCCCCATTAAATTTGAATGCCATAGCGGCTTCTGCAAGAGGCTGCGTGCTTGAAATTCAGCTGCATTAAAGGGCTATTAAATTCCACCATGCCGTAAGTTACGGGCCAGTTACGGGCCAGAGACGCAAGCCCGTAAACCATTGTTTGTATGTTAGATGTGCGGCCGCGAACATGATCAATTAGTCATACCCGTAGTTACTGTTTTAGATGGAGCCAATGGCAAATTAAATCATCATCTTTAGGTCACTGAAAAATGGAGGTTAGATTACAAAGCTTTATGGGTTTCAATAACAAGTTTCGGTTGGACCCACATTCCAGAAATAATGCAATATTAATGAATCTGTAAATATGATATTCAAGTCCATACGAGTTGCATTATATGTATTAACACATTGATTGCCGGAATCAATATAACACAGAAATTAAACATTAAATAAAGTATTTTATATTGCAGATCTGTGAGCTTGATAATATTGTGCTATTAATTTTAATACCTAACATCACTTTCCCCTTTAGTTATAAGTACAGTAGTGTGGGTATATTTGCATTTACAGTGCATTTACGGATAGGACTTTAACCCCCTAGCGGGTCCTCTCTAGTACATCTTGGCATTTGCGGGTTACGGCATGATCACCAGTAAATTTATTGCAATTTAATAGAATGATTGTAACGTAACAGTTATGGGCTTGACAGAAAAAAGTATTTGCGGCCACGGAGTTCAATTTTCAACATCCCATATGGTTTTTTCGCCCTTACCACGCAAGTCATTGGCGGGTTGCTTTACGGGGCCAATTTAATAGCCGCAAGTCTTAAGAGCAACATTACAGGCTATGGTTTTACATGCTGAGGGAATTTAGTAGGGCTGTATATCGTCTGCAGGATTTTTGTCAATGGTAGAACATCTGATGATTATCTGATAATAGTTCTAACATTCCAGGATCCTCTACTGAATTGTTCTTTGCAGAAATAACTGGCCTGGTTATCCTCTCATCTTTGGCCCAGCATCTTTATTAGATCTGCTCTTACTCTAACCTGAGGGGCACATCTTCCAATGTATATCATAATGCCTCTGGCTGTGCTTGTCCATAAAGTTGTTTTAGCAAAGTCACTGGAGTGGATTGCCAGTACCTTCTCCAGTGGACTGTGATTTGTCTGACTTCTCTACTATGAGCTGCCCATCTTGGGTGACCCTACATGTCACCATGTCACCTCCCTGGATCAATACTCTCTCCCTAATTAATCAGGATAACCCTGAATGACATTTTTAATTATCCAGTCCACTTTTAAAGTAATCTATCGAATCCGCTGTCACCTCTCTTTTGGTAGAAAAGTCCACAGATTAACCATCATTATTGTGAAGAACCCTTTTCTTTATTTAAGGTGACATCTTTTTACTTCTAACCTCAAAGGATGTCCTCTTGTCAGTTGAAAACCTCTTGGCACAAAAAGCTCACTTGACAAATCTTTATACTGACCCTGGATGTATTTATATAATGTAATCATATCTCCTCTAATTTTTACTACAAAAAATAAGTGTAATTTGGTTAGTGTTCCTTCATAACTTAGCCCCTCCATCTCCATTATTATTACTTTTGTAGCTCTTCTCTGTAAATGTTCTAGCTCTAAAATGTCCTTTTTATGAAGTGGTGCCCAAAATTGTACTCGGTATTCCAAATGAGGGCGTACTAGAGATTTGTATAGGGGCAGAATTATATTTGCTTCCTTTGCTTCTATACCCTTCTTAATATATGCTAATAATTTTTTTTGCCTTTGCAGCTGTTACCTAGGTCGTTGTCCACAGGTACTCCCAAATCCCTTTCAATATATGATACCCCTATATTTGCTCCATTAAGTTTATAAATTGCATGGCTTTTTTTCAATCCCAGATGCATAATCCTACATTTATTAGTAATAAATCTCATCTGCCATTTAATTGCCCATTTCTGTAATTTATGCAAATCCCTTTAGAGACAAAGTACATCATTTTCTGATTTAATTACCTTGCACTACTTTGTGTCATCAGCAAAAATGGAGACACTACTTTCCAGTCCCACCTCTAAGTCATTAATAAATATGTTAAAAAGGAGAGTCCAATTGGAGTATGTTCCATTTAACACAACCCTTTGCTTCCTGTCTTTTAGACAGCTCCTAATCCATATGCATATATTTACTGCAATTCCTGTATCTCTTAGTTTGCACAATAGTCTCCCATGTGGCACTGTATCAAAAGCCTTTGCAAAATCCAAAAAGACTACATCCACTGAGTTGACTTGATCCAGGTTCTTTCTAACCTCCTCATATAAACTAATTAGATTTGTTTGACATGACCTATCCCTTCATAAATCCATGTAGACTCTTACTTATAATCCTGTTCAAATATACATATTCTTGTATATTATCCCTTATTAACCCTTCTAAAAGCTTTCCCACTACAGAAATGAGGCTCACTGGTGTATAATTCCCAGGATTTGCTCTTGCTCGCTTTTTAAATATAGGTATCACATCTGCTTTTCTCCAGTCATCTGGTAAAGACCCTGATTGAAAATCTAGAAAAAAAAAATATATTGGTTTTGCTATTACAGTACCCTTGGATGTATTCCATCAGAACCCTGGGCTTTATTAACATTTATTTTTTCCAACCTCTTTTGGATTACTTAACTTAACCAATTGTTTGGCAAAGGTAGTGTAGCCCCATTATGTTGCAGTGTCCCAACCACTGAAACCTCCCTTGTATATACCGAAGAAAATAACCTATTTAGCTCATGTTTCTTCTACTGGTCGATAATTTTCAGATGGTCTGTGTCACATTGTAATGTTCCTATAGCTTCCTCACCTTCTTCCCATTAGTATACCTAAAAAATATTTTAGGGTTAGTCTTACTCTCTTTTGCAATTAATTTTTCATTTTCTATTTTAGCCAGTCTAATAGTCCTTTTGCAAGTCTTGTCGATTTTCTTATAATCCTGTAAAGCAGTCTCTGTCCCCTCTTGTTTGTATAATTTAAATGCCTGTTTTTTACTCAGTATCTAGATCTTTTAAGGCACATTGGATGGGATTTACTCCTTTTACTTTTATCCCCACACGGTATATGCCAATGTGTATGTATATTTAGTAAGGATTTGAACGTTGTCCATTTATGTTAGGTATTTTTACCCAACAGTTCTCTGTCCCAGTCTATACTTTGTATTGCTGTACTTAGACTGTTAAAATCTGCCCTTTTAAAATTAAGAGTTTTTGTTGGCCACTTAAAAGTTTGTTTTTTTCATTCAATTTGAAATGAGACTGTGTTGTGATCACTGTTTCCCAACGGTTGCCCTATTGCATCATTTATTACCATATTGATATTATTTCTGATAACTAAATCCAAGATAGCTTTATTTCTAGTAGGCTCTTGTATAACCTGGGCCAGATAATGATCTCTGAGTGTACTCAAGAACCTGCTCCCCTTAGCTGAACTGCTGGTCACATTTATCCAGTTTATTTCAGGGTAATTAAAATCTCCCATTATTAGAACTTGCCCATGTTTAGCTGCATTTCCAGTCTGTAACAATAATTGTATTTCCTATCTTTTAGCTATATTTGGGGGTTTATAGCATACTCCTACTAATATTCTTTTAGATACCCACAAACATTCAACATTACCGCTAGTTCCAGCATAAATATCTTCTCTGACTATAGGCTTAAACTCAGGCTTAACATACAGACAAATCCCTCCTCCCCTTTTTACCATTGCCTCTATCTTTCCTAAATATGTTATAACCATCCGGATTAACAGTCCAGTCATGAGATCCATCCCACCAAGCTTCGGTAATGCCTATTCAATCCCATTTTTCATTAATTGCTATTAATTCTAACTCTCCCATTTTTCCTGGCAAGCTTCTGGCATTAGCGAGCATACACCTTATGTTATGAGTCTGTAGTTCTGAAGTGCCTGCCACTGTACTTGAGTTACTTAGTAATACCTCCCCATTGACTATACTACCTCTCTCCCCATCTCCTCCCCTATGAATTGTTAATCATCCCTTATGCCCTCTACACTTTCTACCCAATTACTTCTATCTCGTCTCTCCCCCCCCACTAGTTTAAAAACTCCTCTAGTCTTTCTAACATCCTATCCCCTAGCACAAAAGCTCCCTCATCATTAAGGTGCAATCCACCCCTGCTGTAGAGATTGTACCCAAGTGAGAAGTCAGCCCAGTGCTCTAAAAACCCAAACCCCTACTAAATGCACTACTTTTTAAGCCACGCCTTAACCTCCATAAGCTCCTTCTGCCACCCCTGGGCTAGCACGTGGCACTGGTAATATCTCAGAAAATACTACCTTGGGGGTCCTTGCCTTCAGCTTATTCTCTAAAATCATTCTTTAGGACACTCCATCTTCCCCTAACTTTGTCATTGGTACCAATATGTACCAAGACCGTGGGTTCATTTCCAGCCCCTCCCAATAATTTATCCACCAGATCCACAACATGCCGAACATGAGCACCCGGGAGACAGCAAACTGTTTGATTGCTGGGATCTGGGTGACAAACCACCCTGTCTACCTTCCTAATAATAGAGTCCCCAACAACCAAAACCTGTCTGTTGCTCTGCCTATTCTTCCCTCCAACTCCTCCAGTAGAACTGTTCTCCTGGCTGTTAGAGGGAACAGCTCTATCTAGCATTGCAAATCCTGAATGGACATCCCCAACAGTTTCACTCAATCTGGCAAATCTGTTGACGTGTGCCAACTCAGAACTGGCCTGCAATCTCCTCCTGTTCCCCTGCTTTCCCTTGTTACTTTAACCCATCTACCTGCTTGTGCTCCGAGAGCACCAACCCCCTTTCCAGTGGAGCAATATCAGTAAGTGCTGCAATTCTCATCTCCAGATCTCCAATTTGAGCTTCCAGAGAGACAGCATGCTCACACCTCTCACAAAGGTATGGACCCTGGATCATCTGTTTCAGTATTGCATACATATGACAGGATGTACACGGAGTGAGGTTGCTACTGGACTGACTCATAATTATTATTATTGTCTACAAAAATTTAGCGTGAAAAATAGAGAATATAAAATAATATATTTGTATAAAGTTTTGTAAAAAAAAAAAAATATATATATATATATATATATATATATATATATATATAAATATATATACTAGCGACTTGCTATTCAAAAATGACGGGGAAAAAAAAAAGTGTGGAAATGCTGTTTGTCACACAATGGGAGTCTGCTGTGTGCCTCAACTGCTCGCCTCGCCTTTGCTGCTCATTGCACCCTAAGTCCTACAAGTTATCTCGCTTTGCCAAACTTGCAGTTACAAAGCGAGGTGAGCCGTCTACCACGCGGTACTTGCAAAAGGGAGGAAGACGCTCATTGCACTGCTCGCCTTGCATAGCGAGGCGAACAGTTGAGGCAGGCAGGACTTAAGCTGCAATGAGCACCAAAGGTGCTGATTGCACTGCTCACCTTGCCAAATGAGGCGAGCAGTTGAGGCCCGCAGGTTTTAGTTTCACGCTAGTGCGAGCATCGCAAAGCGTAAAGGCACATACGGTAGGTGGGAGGAAAGGGTCGCTGAGGGGCTCACAATGAGCACCGCGATTGGGAGAGGCTTGCAATGAGAGCTGAAGGTGCTCATTGAGAGCACCGCAATGAACGCCAAAGGAGCTCAGCATGGAACTTGCAATGACCGCCGAAGCGAGGGGCCGCATTTGCAATGCAGGTCCTCGCAAATCACTTAGGGAATGAGGCAACCTTAACGTAACAGACACCCACATGCACTAAGAATCCCACTATAACGGCCGACCCGCGCGCAACTAAAAACAGTGAAAACATACCAAATACTCATAAAAAACGACATAAAAAGCTTACCCATAACAAGGGGGGGGGGGGGGCACCCAGGACCTCTTAAGTCCAAATTCCCGAGTTCAGACACATGAAAATCCCCTAAGCGAGAGAAAAAATGGCCACCGAAAAAAAATGAAAACGAGGCTAAAAGACCCAGGACCGCTCAGCCACCTACAACTTACCCAAGTAGGGATCCGAGATAAGCTTGGAAACCCGGATTAACCGCAGGGGATCTGAGATAAGCTCCGAGCCCTGCATTAACCCCACATTAACCATTGCAGTGGGGGTCCCGATTGCACGCAATCGGGGACCCTCGCTGCAATCAAAATTCTAAATTCCCGCATTACAGGTCCTTAAAGGACCGTAAAGGTCCTTAAAGGCCTTGTTGTAAAAGAAAAAAAAATTACACTGTCACCCTGTCAATCATGGGGGTCAATACGGACCCCCATAAAACCGTCATTAACCCTGTCACTCATGGGGGTCAATAGAGACCCCCATAAGCCCTTCATTAAGCCTGTCACTCATGGAGGTCTATTTAACCCCATCAGTCCCATAAGGGTATATTAACACCATTATGGGACAACACTACATTAACCACATAAGTGCCATGATGGTCCTCAAGGACCATCAGGACACTAAGTATAAACACTATACTGCACTAGACCCCCCCAATAAAACATTAAATATCAACTAAACAGCCTCTACACTAACCTATTAACATCTACACTACCTACCCACTATTAACCCCCACCACTCTAATTACAGAAAATAAAAAAGCCTAAAGTCACCAAAAAAATGTTCTACATTACATGAAATAAAAAGCCTAACTCGCAAAAAATAAATAAACTACATTACACAAAATAAAAAACCTAAGCCACAAAAAATAAAAAAGGAACATTACAGAAAAAAATAAAACATTAGAACCCTCTCACTACAGAAAAAAAAATACACACCTGAAAAGGAAATACATACAATACAAATACATACAATACAAATACATACAATTACAATACAATTACATACAATTACAATACAATACACTGCTATCTAATATACATCACACAATCTATCTAAATAAATAGCCTAATCTAATATACATGCTATCTATATAATAATACATTCCCAATCTCTCTAAATAAATAACACAATTTAAGATACAATACATCCTATGCTATCTATATAAAACGCATACCCCTAGCTAACATACAATAAATGCTATCTATATATTAACTAATCTAAGTCTAAGCTAAAATAAAATAATTAAGACCACTTACCTTTGCAGATGTCAATTAGGATCAGCCACCTACGAAAAAAATAAAAAAATAAATTAGTGCAACACGTTTACAGTTCTAAAATAAACATTCTATACATTCTAAAAATTCTACTCACCTTTCTGGCATGTCCCTTCCGGCATTCTTTAAATCCTTCTCCGGCGCTGCACCTGTTAAAAAAAACACAACATTATTAGACATACATCAAAATAAAAAAAACATAATCTGCATTATACTTACCTCCCCGCGATGTCTCCGGCCTCCTCCAGATCCTCTTCTGCCACGGCCTGTAAATAAAAAATAAAAAAAAATAGATACTTACATCCGCACTCCCGGACATCCCCGACGCTAATGAGGCTCCAGGAGAGTTTTCCGGAAGAAAATAGGCAATGGCGCCTTCTGATTGGGTGAATTTGATAGACAGCGTATTCAACCAATCACAAAGGGATACACCTTAAAATCCCACTCTGATTGGATAATGCACCTCATTGATCTTTATGTAAACCAATCACAAGGCGCAGATGCCTTCAGCCAATCACAATGGAATACACCCCCACAGGGTGATTGGTTGGAGCCCCTGCGCATTCTGATTGGTTGCACTGACAACAGCCAATCACAATGGAATACACCCTCACGTACTGATTGGTGAAGGATTTGCGCATTCTCATTGGCTATTGTTAATATCAATCAATATTACAGCCAATGGGAAGGCGTCGATGTCTTCACCAATCAGTACATGGGGGTACATTCCATTGTGATTGGCTGATGGCAATAAAGCCTTAGGATTGGTTCAAATAAAGATGGAGAGGTGTGTTATCCAATCACCGTTGTATTTTGGGGTGTATACTTTTTTCATTGGTTCACAAATGGGGTCTTCTCATTGGCTGAATTTGATAGACAGCTTTTTCAGCCAATCAGAAGCTGCCATTGCCAATTTTATTCTGGAACACTCCATAGGAAGGTCATTAGCGTCGGAGACATCCGCCAGGGCGGATGTGTGTTGTTTCTTTTTTTTTTTTTTTCTTCATGCGACGAGGCCGGAGACATTGCGGAAAGGTAAGTATAATGTAGATTGTGTTTATTTTAATTTGGTTTATGTTTACTAATATAATGTTTTTTTTTACAGGAGTATCGTCGGACAAGCAAAGATGAACGACGGAACATGGAGGACGTGACATGCTGTAACGGGACATGCTGGAAAGGTGAGAATAATATTTAGAATATTTAGAATGTTTAGAATATTTACAATGTTTAGAATGTTTAGGTATTTCATGTAAACGTGTCATTTTTTAAAATCTTTTTACTGTAGGTTGCTGATCTGAAGAAACATCTCAAAGGTAAGTGGACTTAATTATTTTATTGTAGTTTACAATTAGGGTAGCTATATATATATATATATATATATATATAGCATGTATTGTATATTAGATAGATAGATAGATAGATAGGGGGATGTATTATTAGATAGTATTGTATATTACATAGTGGGATGTATATTACATTATATAGTGACATGTATAGTACATAGAGGCATGTATATTACATAGGGGTGTATTGTATTTTATTTAATTGTATTGTATTTTATTTAATTGTATTGTATTGTATTTTATTTAATTGTATTGTATTGTATTATATGCATGTATTATATGTATTTCATTTTCATGTTTTTATAGTGACGGGAGGTTGTAATGTATTTTTTTTTTCTGTAATGTTCCTTTTTTATTTTTGGTGATTTTAGTTTTTCTTATTTTATGTAATGTAGATTTCTGCTTTTTGAGGAATTTAGTTACTTGAGGCACACAGTACACTCACATTGTGTGACAAACAGCATTTCAAAACTTTCTTTTATTGACCGTCATTTTTTGACGGGCAAGTAGCTAGTCACATATATAGTTGTGATTATGCGAGCTGTTGCCAACGGTGCTCCATGCCAGCAACTGCGGACCTCGCAAAATTTACGTAGTTACGAAAGGAAAATACGAGACACGGTATGACCCATTACGACCTCGCAAAAAACGTCCGAAACCCACACATATGAAAACATGAAAGACACAATAAATACACACAACAAATACATAAAAAGCTTACCTACAGAAAGAGGGAGCACCCAGGACCTCGAAAACTAAAGTAACAGCTCAATTTAACTCAAAATATAAGAGTTTAGACACTCAAAAATGCTCTAAGCGAGAGAAAAAATTGGCGCCGAAAAAAACAAAAACGAGGCTACAGCAGTCTAAAGATGCAAAAACACCACCAAACACCTATGAATTTGCCGAAAAACACCTACAAGATTTAAAAACAAGGACGCAACCTGCGCGACCCCAAAAACATTACAAACACAATAAATACAAACAACAAACACATAAAAAGCTTACCCTTAGCAAGGGGGGGGGGCACTCAGGACCTCTGCAAGTCAAGTTACACTTCGATTTAAGTAAACATTTTGGAGTTTAGACACCCGAAAATCACCTAAGAAAGAGAAAAAATGGCCACCGAACAAAACGAAAACGAGGCTAAAGGACCCTGAACACGCAAAACACCAACATCAACACGCAAAACACCACCAAACAACTACAGATATTCCGAAAAAGTCGGATGACATCGAAAACGAAGGACGCTAAATCAGCCACAGCCGCATACCACACATTAGCCGACATTTTAGAACAATAACTTACACAATGCGGAAGTACACAGCTACGCTAACGGATTTGTTTTGACCACATACACTATTACATTCCACACATTCATCACGCTTACACAGCAGCTCCACAGCACTAATACTGCAGGAACATCAAAACAGATTGCCAGCTCTTCAACAGAATGCTTCCTGCGTATATTACTTCAAAATAGGTAAAGTATATTACTTTATTAATCTATTATTTATTTTATTATTATACACCGAACAGAATTAGCTCACTTGCAATTTCATTGCCGTCATTTTTTGAAGGGCAATATTCTAGTGAATAATAAAAATGGGGGAAATTCCTATTTGGACAACCCTATTCTCCAAAATTAGTGAAATACTGTGATGAGATTAAAATGATTTTTAAGGTGAACTTCCTGTGAAGTAATAAACAGGAAATACCTAAAAAATTACGAATGAAACTGATTAAAGTGACAGTGCCAAAAGGACATAGAGATACCTATCAAATGAATTGGTCAAATTAATTTAGAAATCTAATAAAGAAGTGAAGTACTATCCTTCTGTGCACTAGAAAAAGTACACACAGGCCCAACACAGGCCCAAGGAAAGAAGGTATTGAAAAAAAGCTATTAAAAACAGAAGCCCAATGGATTTATAAACTAAAATCCCAAACAGCAAATGGGTTAAATTTGCATGCAACCTCACTCCCAGACGTCCTGGCTGTCCCCCCGTGCTGTGTGTGATGTTTTTGGTATGTTTTTTTTTTTTTTGTATTTATTGTGTTTTTCATGTTTTTGGATGTGCGTGGTTCGGCCTTTAAGTTCATATTTTTTGCGGGTCGTATTTTTTTTTCTCTAAGTGGCAGTTTCCTTTTCAAAGTGTTAC
Organism: Discoglossus pictus; assembly: GCA_027410445.1. Taxonomy (NCBI): domain Eukaryota; kingdom Metazoa; phylum Chordata; class Amphibia; order Anura; family Alytidae; genus Discoglossus; species Discoglossus pictus. The sequence continues at coordinate 473,051,728 of CM050164.1, forward strand.
AGGCCATAATTCTTGCACTATGAATTGTGTATTTGAGTTTTGTGTTGTTCTGTAGGTCAGATGTAATTTTTTTGGGCAACTTTTGTCAAAGTGCTACGGTCTGGCATTGTGTATTGTGTATTTGAGTTTTCTGTTGTTGTGTAGTCCTGTAGGTAGGTCTTAGGGATGAGTGCCTATGGCGCTGGTCTTGACCAGCGAAAGGAGCAGCTTTGGTGCTCCTTGCCTGGCCGCAACCATGGCCCTCGAATCGTGAGCCCGCAGTTTTACCATTGCGTTACCAACGTTTTTTTGACAAGCCCGTGCTGTATATGTGATTACATATATAGTTATCAGTGTTTGTAACATTTGCGATGTTGGTAATACACTTGCGAGCCTCGCAAAGTGAGGTGAGGCATTGACAAGAGACTTATGCTACAATGAGCGCCAAAGGCGCTCATCTGCGAGCCTCGCAAAGGGAGGCGACCCGTTGAAGCACGCAATACTTAGGCTGCAATGAGCGCCTAAATCGCTCATCTGTGAGCCTCGTGAAGCGAGGCGAGCCATTGAAGGACGCGTGACTTTTAGGTTGCAATGAGCGCCGAAAAATAATAAAAAAAAAAAAAAAACACATAGCACAGGGGGAGAGCCAGGAAGCCTGGGAGTGATGTTGCAAGCGATTTTGAGCCATATTTTTTGACACTTGAAAATTGACTGAGAGAGAGAAAAAATGGTGGCCGAAAAACGTAAAAATTAAAAAAAAATTAAAACACGCAGAACTTAGAAAATACACAACGGTGCAAACAGTAACACTTACTTTGGATGTTGAAAATATAACCAACGAGGACTAAAAGCCTCACATTGTAAGTCAACCAGCATTTCCAGCCTTACAATTTAATTCCCGTAGTTTTTAATGGGTAATTTCCTAGTATATATATACATACCGTATATATAATACACATACACACGCACATCTAGCATATATACGCTAAGAGATACTGGATAGATTACAAAACAGTACAGGTTCTCTGGAACTGCTTAGTTATGCTGTGATATATTATCTTAGATTATGATGAAACAACTCCTAAATGAATGTGAAACTAAACAACTTGAGTATATTGCTTTTGCATAAACCATACATTTGTTATGTAGTAAAATGTGTTAATTGTTTGACCACTCTTGAATCAATTACAAGCTGCACATGCACTGTACATTATATTCTCAATGGATTCAGCATATGGGGCAACATCTATGTACCCTTTTCCCTGCCAGTGATAACATGTGCAATAAACAAGAGATAGATAGATAGATAGATCTATTGTACATACAACATTTTCTTATATGATTATAATCTATTTATTAAATTATGGATGTTATATATTTATATAGCTACAAAATTGATGACCCCATTAGAACAGTCATATGCATATTAACAATAAATGAACACTGGTTAACCTACTGGTGATGGCCTCTGCTGAGGGTCCGTAAAGGCATCCAGTGCACCTTGGAGGGCCTGCAGGGAATCTGGTGCTTACTGGGGGGCCTGCAGGCGATCTGATGCACTCGGGGGGGGATCATTAAGGGGTTCCCTGCTGAGCCTGTGGTGAAGAGCTCCTGGCAGAGCATGTGGTGAGGAGCTCCTTGCAGAGTCTTCAGTGAGGGGATCCCTGCAGAGCATGTGATGAGGAGCGCCCTGCGGAGCCTGTGGTGCAGCTCCAAATGGTGTGGCAGCTCAGATAGTGATTGAGGGGTTGCCGGCGATCAGATAGTCACTATAGGGCCTGCATTTAATCCGGTGCACCCTCAAGGCACTGCATGCAATCAGATGGTCCCTTGTGGGCCTGGAGCTTATGTGGTGCTCCTTTTGGGGCTGCAGGTAATAGGATGCTTTCTGGAGGGCATGCAGGTGATTATGGTGCTCCCTGGGGGGCTACAGGCGAAAAGTTGCTTTATGGAGGGCCTGGAGGCAACATGTGCTTCCTGGGGGGGCTGCAGGCGATTGGATGCTATGGAGGGCCTGCAGGCGACATGGTGCTTACTGGTGGGCCTGCAGGCCACCTGGTACCCCTTGGAGGGCCTGTAGGCGATCTAATGCTGCTTGGGGGGCCGCATTAGGGGCTCCCTGCAGAGCCTGTGGTGATGGAGAAGCTGTATATTTAAACTATGGGGCAGCTCCAACTCATGTGCACTCTTGAGCACCCAGCATGAAAAGAAGTGCAGAATTTTACCCTATCGGCTGGGGATGGTTCGTCTTACCATCCTCAGCCTAATGATAAATCTGCAACTCCTCCCAGTCAGCTTGATTCGTAGATGCTATGCAGCAGATTAAAGAGCATGTGCCAATCGAAATTGGATTTAGACCAATTGTCACATGTACTATGATCTGGCTGGCTGGAGAAGTAAGATTTAAAATGACAACAACCACATATATGAAAACATTTTTTTTACATGTTATACATCTTTTTTTTATTTTAATATTGATGGGTTTCTACATTTAATTAATCTGTATTTAATTTTGAAGAAGTGCATAATTTTGGGAGGGTGGTTGCCCATTTGCCCTAATGCACCAGCCGCCCCTGAAATACCCAATACCCAATAAACCAAATTTATTTTAGTTACTCCCCAGCTATCTGAAAATATAAATGCTATCTTAAGTTCTTAAGTAAGATTGTTGTGTTTTAATCATCTTCTTCAGTATGTCTGTTTTTCTTATATTTTGTCCGTACACTTTTTTCTTTTTATCGCCATCCATGCCTCAAAACTGTACACACACAAACACACACACACTTTTATATATATATATATATATATATATATATATATATATATATATATATATATTTACAGTGCCTTGCAGAAGCATTCACCCCCTTGGCATTTTTCGTGTTTTGTTGCCTCACAACCTGGAATTAACATGGATTGTTTGGGGGTTTGCATGATTACTTACAGAATTTAATTTACAGAACATGTCCATACCTTTGAAGATGTTTTTTTTTTTATTATTGTGAAGCAAACAACAAATAGGAAAAAAATAACAGAAACAGTCAATGTGCATAACTATTCACCCCCCTATAGTCAATACTTTGTAGAGCCACATTTTGCGTCAATCACAGCTCCAAGTCGCTTTGGATTAGTCTCTATGAGCTTGCCACATCTTACCACTGTGATTTTTGCCCATTCCTCCTGGCAAAACTACTCCAGCTCCTTTAAGTTGGACGGTTTACGCTTGTGAACAGCAATCTTTAAGTCTGACCACAGATTTTCTATGGATTGAGGTCTGGGCTTTGACTAGGCCATTCCAACACATTTACATGTTTCCCCTTAAACCACTCAAGTGTTGCTTTAGCAGTGTGTTTGGGGTCATTGTCCTGCTGGAAGGTGAACCTCCATCTTAGCCTCAAATCACGCACTGAGTGGTACAGGTTTTGCTCAAGAATATCCCTGTATTTAGCACCATCCATCTTTCCCTCAACTCTGACCAGTTTCCCAGACCCGGCTGCTGAAAAACATCCCCACAGAATGATGCTGCCACCACCATGTTTTACTGTGGTGTTCTTTGGGTGATGTGATGTGTTGGGTTTGCGCCAGACAAAGTGTTTTCATTGATGGCCGAAAAGTTCAATTTTAGTCTCATCAGACCAGAGCACCTTCCTCCATACATTTTGGGAGTCTCCCACATGCCTTTTCTCAAACTCAAAACATGTCATTTTGTTTTAATCTGGCCACTCTGCCATAAAGCCCAACTCTATGGAGTCTATTGTCGTCCTATGTACAGATACACTAGTCCCTGCTGTGGAACTCTGCAGCTCCTCCAGGGTTACCTTAGATCTCTGTGCTGCCTCTATGATTAATGCCCTCCTTGCCCGGTCCATGAGTTATGGTGGCCAGTTTGCTGTTGTGCCATGTTCTTTACATTTAGTTATGATTGATCTGATGGTGCTCCTGTGGATCATCAAAGATTTGGATTTTTTTTTTAATAAACTAACCCTGACTTGTGCTTCTCAACAACATTGTACCTTACTTGTTTGGATAGTTCCTTGGTCTTCATGGCAGTGTTTGGTTAGTGGTGCCTCTTACTTAGGTGTTGCAGCCTCTGGGGCCTTTCAAAAAAGGTGTGTATATGTAATGACAGATCATGTTACACTTAGATTGCACACAGGTGGACATCATTTCTGAACGTTCCACCAGAGCTTTTTATGGCCTTTATAACAAAGGTGGGGAATACATATGCACCTGCCAATTTTCTGTTTTCTATTTCTAAAAAATAGTTATATGTATATATATATTTTTTTATTTCACTTCACCAACTTAGGCTATTGTGTTCTGATACATCATATAAAATTCAGATTAACAAAACATTGAACTTAAGGCTGTAATGTAACAAAATAGGTAAAAAGGCAAGGGGGGTGAATACTTTTGCAAGGCATTGTATGAGTCTCATATCAGGGTGACACATTCCAAAGGCTAAGGTCCAAAAGGTGGTAAAGATCATAGTAAATATTCCCTGAGGTTTCATTTTTAAAAAGGACATTTCTCAAATGTTGAATGTTAACACTAGCAATATTACAGTTATTCTCTCTTGCAGATCAGCTATGGGTCAATGGATCCAGTGTTTACTGATCGATTACAATTTCCATATCTCTTTCGCACGGTTCCTAATGAGCATCATCAACATCCAGCTATCATCCAACTACTGCGACACTTTGGGTGGACTTGGGTGGGAATATTGACTTCAGATGATGACAGCAGCCAACGTGGAAGCCAAGAGTTAAAAGATATGATAATCAGAAATGATTTTTGTGTGGCTTTCTTACTCTTACTGAGTTCAGATGATTACACTGTAATAGACGATTTAGTTAAGAGAGTGGGTAAATCATCTGCCAAAGTTATAATAATTGCGAGGCTCGCAAGTGATGAGTGCCTTTGGCACTCATCACCCAAGTTCTGTGCTTGTTAATGCCTTAACGGATCGCCTCGCTAAGCACAACGCAAAGCGTGACGACGTCTCGTAGTTTGACAATTTTAATATGTGATAATTGGATATGATATTACATTATATGCATTTATATAGCGCACACACACACATGTATATGTACGTACAGCATGCAGTAGTCGACGGCACTTTAAGTGACAATAACCCCTTTTTCACTGCAACTCTTTCAGTCCAATTTAAATGTATGCATGAGCACTTATTCCCCTCAGTTCGGGCTAGATCCTGGTCCACGTCCCAGGTATCACATTTGCATATCTTGACAATCTGGCCCTCAGTTCAGGCTAGATCCTTGTCCACGTCCCAGGTATCACGTTTGCATATCTCGACAATCTGACCCTCAGATTAGGCTAGATCCTGGTCCATGCCCAGGCATCACGTTAGCATATCTCGACAATCTGGCCCTTAGTTCAGGCTGGATCCTAGTTCACGTCTCCAGTATCATGTTTGCATATCTCAACAATCTGACCCTCAGTTCAGGCTAGATCCTGGTCCCCGTCTCAGGTATCACGTTTGCATATCTTGACAATCTGACCCTCAGTTTGGGCTAGCTTTACACCGCATAGCCTTGCCTCAGATTCACGGTCCATATACCCCAAGCTCAGTCCTGGCCCATGCCCCAGGTACTATTATATCTAGACTATCTGGGCTCATTTTGGGGAGCTGAGTCGCTCATAAGCTACCCCTCGCTGAAAGAGGGAAGCCGGCCACAACAAGAAGGCCGCCACTTCCTCTAACCTTACTTCAACCTCAAATCATTTCGGCCTAAGCTCTTCCTTGTCTCCTGGCCTTCTCCAAGCTCCAAGTTGCAAAGCACCATCCTTGTCAGCACCCAAGGTAACCGCTTCTCAGCTGTCACTTCACATTTTACTGCAAGCCACCTGCCACCTAGATAGAGACCTCATGGGTCAGCTGTCACTAGATAGAGACCTCATGGATCACCTGCCACCTGAATACGGACCTCATGGGTCACCAGTCAGTGGAGTGGATAGAGACCTCATGGGTCTCCTGACACACAGTTAGAGACCTCATGGGTCAGTGGATAGAGATCTCCTGGGTTACCTAAACAGAGACTAGTCAGTAGATAGAGACTGAATGGATCACCAGTTGCAAGATAGGGAACTAATGGGTCACCTGTCACCTAGATAGAGAGCCCATGGGTCACCAGCCATTAGATGGACACCACATGGGTCACTAGACAGAGACCGCATGAGTCACCTGTCACTAGATAGTCATCATAGGTCACCTAGACAGAAACCACATGGGCCCGCCCACCATCTATCCATCCCCATGTCATGCTCATTCTCTTTTTGTCCATTCATCAGTGCGACACACCATAGGTGTCCTCCAATATCTGCCATTCCTTATTTACTCAACCCAGTCCCAGACACTTTGCCACAATGTAATTCATCCCATGGCTTGTCCCACTCCTTAGTACTACACTTGTCCTCCTAGGTCCCCCTTAGGGACCTTGCCCTCTCATTACCCATTCAACTACATCACACCTCATCGAACCTCGCTTCCCATAGAAGCCTGGATCCCTCTCAGATATTGTAACACCATAAAAACCTACATGTCAGGAATCAAATTCTAATCACCACTCATCGCCCCATTGACAGGTCCATTCTAGCCTCTCCGCCATGAAAGCTTTCTCTAGAGGTTTTGGCTTTCTGCGCTACTCCTTCCATGCACCAGCCAATTGACGGTCCCATTTTAACCAACTCCTCCAAATCTTGTCCACCAACCCATTCGGTCATGCCACTTCCATAACCATTTCAGCAGCCCTAATGCTGGACTTCTACCATCTCCTAAGGCCTGGAGAGTTTACGACCTCTCAAAATAACCCCTTTCACCATCCATACCACCAAGACCAGCAAACACCCAGTCACCAATACTTTATATGCCACACACAATATCTGGTGCCCAGTATCCAACAGGAATCTAATCAAATCCATAAAAACAGAACTGTCACTCCACCCTCTACTTAATATCTCTAGCCTGCCTCTTTCCACTACATCCTTCATACATTACATCCGTCTCCTATTAATCAAGATAGGTCCAAACCCATACTTATTCCCATGCCGTTCATTTCGCATAGGTGCAGCTGCCTGAGCCTCTAGAACTAACACTCCAGCATACATAATCCAATTGATGGGCTTACATTCCATATCCCATCCACAAATCCAGACAAGCATTCCAAAATCTAGCCAACTAAAACCTATCCCTACAATTTTTGTCATTTTTGACCTCTAAACATGCTAACAAGGGGCCAGGTAGCATATGCCAACCCACCAGCTACTGATCCAGACTCGAAAGGTTCCAACTATATATATACTGTGTATATATATATATATATATATATATATATATATATCTATATATATATATAATCTCAGTATATAATGTGGCCTTATTTTATTAAATTATGACATGTAGTGATGAAGATGAGGATAGTGGAGTGGAGGAGGTGGCTGGTGGCAGTCTGCCCATAAAAATAGACACATCTAGTCCAGGGAAAAAGGGGGAGGAGCCAGATCCCAGGGAGGTGGTAATTCGTGGGATGGAGAGGCCTCAAGGACAGTTCAGGGAGCAAAGGACACCCATCCACAGTTGGGAGGGCAAGAGGCTAAAGGCAATTTCATGGCCATGAACTACACGCACCTGGAGTTTGTGGTCCTCCTTGGGGACATCAGTGGATGCCCCGTTATCCTTGAAAGGGGAAGGAAGTTAGACCCGGGCCTAGGGCCCAGGCATGGAAGAAAGTTGCAGCCGCAGTAACAGCAGTGGGAACAGTGGATGTGAGGTCTGTGAAGCACCGCTTTGATGATATCAGGGCCAAGGTGAAGAGGATGATAGCCAAGGAGGACAAGCAAGCTGAAGAACCAAGTGGTGGCCCCAGAGTGACTGTGTGTAATGAGTTGGAGAGGGTGGCCAGTTGCCCACCGCTGGAGCTTCAGCAGGATCCAGCCTCCATGTCAGGTGAATATCACATACACCAACATGCCACCACATGTACATCACACACACTAGACATGTACAAGGACACTGACATATCAGCTTTATGGAATTAACAAGGGATAAATGGATGCATCATTAAATCCATGAAGCTGACAAATCACTGTTATTCGTGGGCACAACAACAGAAATCAACTAATAGAGAGTCCATGAGAGACTGAAGCCGGGATCGAGATAGCATTTGGAGCCAAGAACAATCGGGATCAAGAACCAAAGATATGATCACATCTAGCAAATGGTAACTGGTAACTATAGTTGCAATAAAGTGAATCATCTAGGTTCAAGCCTAGATGTCACATAGTTAGGAATGAACAGAAAACAATGTATTATTCATCATACATCATTCATCATACTAATAACATATACCTTTATTTTCTCTCTTTCAGCTTTAAGGAGGTCTGGGTGGTGAGCCAGAGGCGGGGGCGTTAGCTCCATTGGAACAGGAAGTTGGCATGCAAGCCACCGCCCAGCAGGAACCTTTGCAGGGGGAGGAGGAAAGAAGTGGAGCTGAGGGCCCTGTTTTATTGAAGGTTTATGTCATCTGGGCAGGACCATCGTACTCACTGGCAGCATTTGTCCCCACTGTCCCCGTCCTCCAGAGACTCAGCATCTCACCTGGGCCCTCCTACTGGTTTACCAGCTGGCCTTGACCCCATCTCCTCCTCCCATAACCAATGCGGCAGACTGGCTACCACCACAACCAGGCCCAGCAACACCACCCGCATGGAGCCAGACTCCATCCAGGCCCCTGACCCTCCCCACAGGGACACCACCATCACTACTTCCTCACCCAGCAACGTCCCAAGGACCTCCATCTCCTCCAATCATGCAGAGATCATGAGCAGCCTGGCCAGGCAAAAAAGGGAGGAGAGGAGGAACCATCTTTTGATAGAATCTTACCTTGCCGGCTGCTCAGGATGGGGGTGCACATCCACAGCTCGGCCACTCCTCTTTTCCCCCATGCCTTGGCCAAGGCCACTGCAACCAGCACCACCACTGCTCATGCTGCTACCTCCTAGGGGGATGCCTCACCCTGCCCCCCCCCCAAGGAGATGGCGGCCGCCCACAGGGATTGAGGCCCTGATGCTAGGCAAAGGAGGATGTACAGTAGGTCTGAACATATGTTTTGTGCCTTCTCAAAAGCACTCCTTTGTGACAATCTATTGGTCAAATGTTAACCTGGCTACAGAGTCTTGGATCTTGGTCTATGTGATGGTGATATTTTGTATGAAAATGGCTACCTCATTACATGGTCCATGATCCTCTTCTCTGTGGACACATATGGTTGTGTGTAACATTTCACCAATTGATGACCACCGAGGAATGTTGTTGAGAAGAGATGCTGCAGTCCCTGTATTTTTAAGGCCTTCTTTTGCAGGTGTTTGTTTTAGGTACAATTCAGGTCCATGAAGGCATCTTCAGCATCTGCAAGCATTGTGAAGGAAACTAAGTGTAAGATTTTGCCAGTGCCTCTCAGGTAGACATTCCTTCAATGACAGCCCCCTTAACATGTAGCTCCAACAATACTGTATTAAAGCTATCATATAGCCAGATATCTAAGAGATGATTGTTAATAGGTTAAATGTAGACTAATACTGCTATAGAGGTGGACTTGCAAAGTCTCAAAATGGCATGTTAATGACAGCCAGAAGTAATATATGCGCTAGTGAAGCATGTGATGCTTATTTAAGACTATGACATTACCCCCTTTTTCCCAAAACAAGCCTCTTGCCCTCCCGGAATCGGCCCACACCACACCCATGATATTAATGCACAGTCTTGTACATTTCTGACTTTGTTCTATGTATGAAATAAAACTTTGTTATACCGTTCTCGCTGTGTCAGTGTGTTTTCAATTGATGGGGGTTTTGGGACATCCACATTTATCACATTCCTACATCTGTAAACTAATGGCCCCTAGTTACTATGCAATAAATTAATAAGAATATCATAAGATATCATAATATATAAAAATAAAGGGTTAATAAACATGCAAAGTCCAATTTGTGATACTGTTGAGTATCAAGATTCCCCAGAAGGCCTGATGACAATATAACAGGTGAAAATGTGAATTGATTGATAGCAAAACACCTAATGGGATGTCACCAAATGATAAAGGGAATACATCTGGGTACATGGCCACCAGCAATGGCGTGGGACTTTCCTGGATGGGTGTAGAGGATATTAACCCTGATGGAGGTGAGTTGGCTGTTGCTCCATATGCCTCTACACTGCTTCCATGTGTGTTTGCAGCCCTTCCTGATGGGTTAGAGTAGATTAGAGTGGTGTATGTTCTCTTGGTCCCCTTCAGGATTGCTAACTGGTGGTGGTGAAGGGACTTGTGTATCTTAATGAAGCTGTGAGCTATAACATGTAGGGCCACAGTAGGTGGGCAGGTCATAGCAGAAAGGGCAGACAAACCACAGTCCACTGGAGAACTAACTGGCAACCCACTACAGTATCTTTGGCATGCAAACATTGTGGAAAATCACAAACAGAGATATAGCTAAATGTGCTGCAGTCCATAGGATCACAGAGATTCAGACATGACTGAAGGACTGAACAACAGGAATCTGCTCTGTAAGTCAGTGCAGAGTTATCTGTCTGTTGCAGTAATCAGTGATACAGGTGAGAGTGGGTGTGGTTTGGTCTGTGTAAGTTATATCTGTCTGCATTTGTGTGAGGTTCTGTTTGATTCCGCTCTGTAATTCAGTGCAGAGTTTTCTGTCTGTTGCAGTGATCAGTGTACAGGTGAGAGTGGGTGTGGCTTGGCATGTGTAAGTTATATCTGTGTGCATTTGTGTGAGTTTCTGTTTGAATCCGCTCTGTAAGTCAGTGCAGAGTTTTCTGTCTGTTGCAATAATCAGTGTACAGGTGAGAGTGAGTGTGGCTTGGCCTGTGTAAGTTATATCTGTGTGCATTTTGTTGTTTTCTGTTGAATCACTTCTGTGGGGCAGGGCAGTGTTTTCTGTCCTGTGCTCATTTATCATTGTACAGGCGAGTAGGTGGGGTCTATTTTAACAAGGGAAGTGAGAGCTTGGGAGCTTGCAATCATTTCTAGTGTAAGTGTAGTTGGTGTGTAGGAGATTAAATAAAAGGAGGAAATCCAAAGAAAAGGGGTATTATAAGAAAAAAACAGAAAACAAACGTATATATTTTTTCTGTTTTGTTTGGTTTAAAGTGTAGAAAAGAAATCTTTATACAAATACATTGATTTGTTTTCTCACTGTATTTTTGTAACTGATAATCATGAGTCAGTCCACTGGTAACCTCACTCAGTGTACATCCTGCCAAATGTAGGCACTACTGGAACAGATGATCCAGGGTCCATACCTCTGTGACAGGTTGCCTCTCTGGAAGCTCAAATTGAAGATCTTGAGAGGAGAATTGCAGCAATTAGTGATACTGCTCCACTGGAAAGGGGGTTGGTGATCGCGGAGCACAGTTTAGCAGGGCCTAGTATGGAGGGAGGAGCTGGAGCTAGTGAGGATGTCCAGGGAGGCAGCTGGGTTACAGTTACAAGGGGAATTAGGGGGAACAGGAGGAGGCAGGCCAGTTCTGTGTTTGCAAACACCAACAGATTTACCAGATTGAGGGAAAATGTTGGGGATGTCCATTCAGGAATGGCAATGCCAGATAGAGCTGTTCCCTCTAACAGCCGGGAGAACAGTTCTACTGGAGGAGAGGGAGTGCAGAATAGGCAGAGCAACAGACATGTTTTGGTGGTAGGGGACTCTATTATTAGGAAGGTAGACAGGGTAATTTGTCACCCAGATCCCAGCAATCTAACAGTTTGCTGTCTCCCGGGTGCTCGGGTTCGGCATGTTGTGGATCGGGTGGATAAATTATTGGGAGGGGCTGGTAATGAACCGGCGGTCTTGATACACATTGGTACCAATGACAAAGTTGGTATTGGTACCAATGACAAAGTTAGTGGAAGATGGAGCGTCCTAAAGAATGATTTTAGAGAACTAGGGAATAAGCTTAAAGCAAGGACTTCCAAGGTAGTATTTTCTGAGATACTACCAGTGCCACGTGCTAGCCCAGGGAGGCAGAAGGAGCTTAGGGAGGTTAATGCGTTGCTAAAAAATGGTGCACTGCAGAGGGTTTGGGGTTTTTAGAGCACTGGGCTGACTTCTCACTTGGGTACATTCTCTATAGCAGGGATGGATTGCACCTTAATGATGAGGGAGCTTTTGTGCTAGCGGATAGGATGGTAGAACGGCTGGGGGGGGTTTAAACTTGTAGGTGGGGGAGGGACTATATAGAAGTATTGGGGTATATAGGGTAGAGAGGGAAAGGGATGAATTAGTTACCCATGGGGAGGAGAAGGGGGAGGGTTACAATAGAAAGTAGGGAGGTATTAATAGGGGCCTCAAATACAGTGGCAGGCACTTCACAATGGCAGAGCCATAGAGTGTATGATTGCTAGCGCAAGAAGTTTGCCTGGGAAAATAGATGAGCTAGAAATATTAGCAGTACAAGAAAAATGGGGCTTAATAGGCATTACGGAAACATGGTGGGATGAATCTCATGACTGGACTGTTAATCTGGATGGTTATAGCCTATTTAGGAAAGATAGGGGAAATGGTAAAAGAGGAGGAGGGATCTGTCTGTATGTTAAGCCTGAATTTAAGCCAATAGTCAGAGAAGATATTTATGCTGGCACTAACGGCATCATTGAATCCTTGTGGGTTGAGCTAAATAGTGGAGGAGCTAATTCTAAATGCATATTGGTGGGAGTATTCTATAAACCCCCAAATATAGCTGAAAGTGAGGAAATACAATTATTGTTACAGATTGTTACATAATTACCCTGAAATAAACTGGATAAATGAGACCAGCAGCTCAGCGAAGGGGAGCAGGTTCTTGAGTACACTCAGGGATCATTATCTGGCTCAGGTAATACAAGAACCTACTAGAAATGGGGCCATCTTGGATTTAGTCATCACAAGTAATATTGATATAATATCAAATGTAAAAATAGGGGAACCTTTGGGGAACAGTGATCACAACACAGTATCATTTGAGATTGAATACAAAAAACAGAGTGGTAAGGGGCCAACAAAAACTCTAAATTTTAAAAGGGCTAACTTTAATGGGCTACGGGCAGCAATACAACATATAGACTGGGACAAAGAACTTACAGGGAAGAATACTGAAAATAAATGGACAACATTCAAATCCTTACTAAATAAACATACTCATCAGCATGTACCATGTGGAAATAAAATGAATAGGAGTAAATCGCATCCCATGTGGCTTAACAATGACTTAAAGATCATGATGGGGAAAAAGAAATATGCATTTAAATTATACAAGAAGGAGGGAACAGAGGCAGCTTTATGTGACTATAAGGAAATCAACAAGTCTTGCGAAAGGGCTATTAGACTGGCTAAAATAGAAAATGAGAAGTCAGTTGCAATTGAAAGTAAGACTAACCCTAAAATATTTTTTAAATATATTAATGGGAAGAAGGCCAGGAAGGAATCGATAGGATCATTACAATGTGACACAGGACATGTGATAATTAGTGACCAGGAAAAGGCAGATGAGCTAAATAGGTTCTTTTCGTCGGTTTACACAAGGGAGGTACCAGGGGTTGAGACACCGCAACATAATGGGGCTAAACTACCGTCACTAAATAATTGGTTAACGCAGGAAGAAATCCAAAAGAGATTGGAGAAAATAAGTGTTAATAAAGCCCCAGGTCCTGATGGAATACATCCAAGGGTACTGAGGGAGCTGGGTTCTGTAATAGCCAAACCATTATATCTAATCTTTCCAGACTCACTCACTACAGGGTCTCTACCGGATGACTGGAGAAAAGCAGAGGTGATACCTATATTTAAGAAGGGATCTAGAGCAAGTCCAGGGAATTATAGACCAGTGAGCCTCACTTCTGTAGTTCTGTAGAAGCTTTTAGAAGGGGTAATAAGTGACAGAATACAAGAATATGTCAATTTGAGCAGGATCATAGGTAGCAGTCAACACAGATTTATGAAGGATAGGTCGTGTCAGACCAATCTAATTAGTTTTTATGAGGAGGTTAGTAGGAACTTGGATCAGGCAACTCAGTGGATGTAGTCTTTTTAGATTTTTCAAAGGCATTTGATACAGTGCCACATGGAAGACCAGTGAGCAAACTAAGGGATACAGAAATTGCAGTAAATATCTGCTCATGGATCGAGAGCTGGCTAAAAGACAGGAAGCAAAGGGTTGTTGTGAATGGAACATACTCTGATTGGTCTAACGTGATAAGTGGGGTTCCTCAAGGTTCAGTATTAGGTCCTCTCCTTTTTAACATTTTTATTAATGACATTGAAGTAGGATTCGAAAGTAGTGTCTCCATTTTTGCTGATGACACTAAGTTATGCAAGGTAATAAAATCAGATAATGATGTACTTTCCCTACAAAAGGATTTGCATAAATTAGAGAAATAGGCGGCTAAATGGCAGATGAGATTTAATACAAATAAATGTAAGGTTATGCATTTGGGAAGGAACAATAGCCAAGCAATCTATAATCTTAATGGAGCAAATCTAGGTGTATCGGATATTGAAAGGGATTTGGGAGTGCTTGTGGACAACCACCTAGGTAACAGTGCTCAAAGCCAAGCAGTAGCTGCAAAGGCAAATAAAATATTAGCATGTATTAAGAAGGGTATAGAAGCAAGGGAAGCAAATTTTCACTATACAAAGCCCTAGTACGCCCTCATTTGGAATATGGAGTACAATTTTGGGCACCACCTCATAAAAAAGACATTTTAGAGCTGGAAAAAGTACAGAGAAGGGCTACAAAACTAATAAGGGGAATGGAGGGGCTAAGTTATGAAGAAAGACTAACAAAATTAAACTTATTTTCGCTAGAAAAAAGGCATCTACGAGGGGATATGATTACCTTATATAAATACATCCAGGGTCAATATAAGGCTTTGACAAGTGAACTTTTTGTAGCAAGAGATTTTCAACTGACAAAAGGACATCCTTTGAGGTTAGAGGAAAAAAGATTTCACCTTAAACAAAGAAAAGGGTTCTTCACAGTTAGGGTGGTTAAACTGTGGAATTCTCTACCAAAGGAGGTGGTGACAGCGAATTCAATAGACAACTTCAAAAAGGGGATAGATATATTTTTGAATAAAGAGGGCATTCAAGGCTATCCTAGATAACTAGCGAAGGAATATTGATCCAGGGAGAAATTTGATCGCCAGTTTCTGGGGTCAGGAAGGAATTTTGCTTTTTTTTCCCCTTATGAGACAATTGGCAAAGTTTCAATGTTTTTTTTTTCTGTTTGCCTTGCTCTGGATCAATTAAAAATTAACAATTAATAATAAATAGTCCACATTAAAAAGATCAATAAAGATCTAAAAAGGTTGAACTTGATGGACTAACTCTTTATTCATCCTCCAATACTATACTATTAATAATTATTTAATCAATAATTTAATTAATAACTAATCTACATATTGCAGATCAGAGAAGATCTTAACAGGTTGAACTTGATGGACTGAAAGTCTTTTTTCAACCTTAATTACTGTAACTATGTAACAAATTAAATGTTCCCCTGGTACTTGATATATGTGATGTTGCAGTGTAATTTGGCCACTATTGTGATGGGTGAGATGTATATCAGATGATCTTAGGGTCCACATTAGAGCCTCTGTGAGTGAGAAAGGGTTAATGTCAGTTATTTTCTTGTATTTGTGTTGCAATGTAATTACAGTGCCTTGCAAAAGTATTCTTTTTTGTTTATTAAATCTCAAATCTGTGTTGTGATCACTGTTTAGCAAAGGTTGCCCTATTTCAACATTTGATACCATATAGATATTATTTGTGATCACTTAATCCAAGAAAGTGTAATTTCTAGTAAGTTCTTGTATAACCTGGGCCATATAATAATCCCTGAGTGTACTCAAAAACCTGCTCCCCTTCGCTGAACTTCTGGTCTGATTTATCCAGTTTTTTTCAGGGTAATTAAAATCTCCCATTATTAGAACCTTCCTGTGCTTAGCTTCATTTCTGATCTGTAACAATAATTACATTTCCTCACTTTCAATTATATTTGGGAGTCTATAGAATACTCCAACTAATATTCTTTTGGAATTTGTTGCACCGCTATTTAACTCTACCCACAAACATTCAATATTACCGCTAGTTCCAGCATAACTATCTTCTTGACTATAGGCTTAAATTCAGGCTTAACATACAGACAAATACCTCCTCCTCTTTTACCATTTCTCATGACTTTCCTAAATATGTTATAACCATCCAGATTAACAGTCCAGTCATGAACAATCACTAAGGTCAAATACTTCTAAATTTGGGGTTAGCCACAAGACAATGGTTCAAAGGGGTATTACTTGACACCACTTGCCTTTCATCTATTGAATCAAGTGTTTTAACTGCTGTTTTGGCAGCCTTGCTAAGAATATTTGATGAATTAGAGCTTCATTCAATTGCAAGCCCGCAACTCGCTCGCAGACAGCTGCATGTCTGCAATTGAGTTACAGGCTCTCAATCCCTTCCGTTTTCGATGCTTTTAAATTCTGCAAGGGCGAAACTCGCTGCCCGAGATCAAAAATCGGAAACCCAGCATTCCAAAGTAAGCAGAGAAGGGCTTGAGAATGCAATACTGTAGCTACGGCTTACCATGAGACAATAGGAAATCAGACTGTCATCTTGACAGCAATGAAACCTGTGGGTGCTCCTGCAGGCTCCCTAAATGAAACCCTGCTGCAGGGTCCCCATCGGGACCCCCGCAGGGTCCCAATGTAACCCTCATGATGTAGGGATCCCAATTTGGACCCACGCAGTTTCCGCACATTAACACTTGCAAAGGGGGGTCCTGATCGTGACCCCCACTACATTTAAAATTAGCAAATTCCTGCAGTAGGTCTTTAAAGGGAACGCAGCACACTAATGCGCAATACCGGCAGCAGGGGTACTGTAAGTACCCCTGCAGCAACAAACATTAACCCCCGCCAATGCTTGTGGTCCACATCAGGACCCCTGCAGTGTCTTTTTATTAACCTTTGCAGCGGGGGTCCTGAATAAGACCCCCACTGCATTAAAAAATTAACATTTTCTGCCGTAGGTCCTGACTTTAAAGATCCGTAAAGGATTTGTGATAATTAAAAAAAATGTAACCCCTACCAGGGGAGGGGGTACTATAAGTACCCACCGGCACCTAAAATTAACCCCATCATGCATGGGGGGCAATAT
This sequence comes from Discoglossus pictus, assembly GCA_027410445.1. NCBI lineage: Eukaryota > Metazoa > Chordata > Amphibia > Anura > Alytidae > Discoglossus > Discoglossus pictus. The sequence goes on from CM050164.1 coordinate 473,068,930, forward strand.
AGACCCTCATGACACAATAATTAACCCACACTATATAGACCCATAAAGGACACTATTACCCCTATATTAACACTATAAGTGCCATTAGGGTCCCCCAGCACCCTCATGACACAAAGTCTAAGCACCACACTACACTATTAACCCTAACAATACCCCATTAACCCTAACTATACCCATTGATCCTTACTATACCCAATAAACACCATTCTTTAAACCCCCTCTAATTAACCCACACTCCCTATTAACTCCCCTGTACCATATTAAACCCCCTCTACACTATTTACCCCTTCTACCCTCTACCCTATTCTATCAACCCCCCTCTACCATATTAAACACCCTTTACCCTATCCTATTAACCCCCCTCTCTACCCTATTCTAAGTCACAGAAAATAAATAAAACTAAATTGCACAAATAAAAAACCCAAGTTACAGAAAATAGAAAAACCTGCCAGTAAGGTTGCATGCTAATTAAAGTACAATTTAACAAGTTTCAAAAATGTCAAATCGTCTGAGGAAAAAGTGGGGGACGAAAAAAAATTAAAATGAGGCTACACAACCCCAAAATAAGCAAAACACCGCCAGGCACATAAGACTTTTGACAGGAACGTACAAGTTACAAAAATACACACTTAGGAAGCATTGAAAATGCTCCAGACCTACGTAGCACATAGACAAACAACGTCATTTTACAACTCTAACACATTACGAATCAAAAATGGAGCTTTACACAACTAAACCAACAGTTTGTCCTCGCGCACGCATATTTCTAATGCACATCGTGGACATTGATGACACTTTCTCCTCAGAGCAGCAACATGCCAACTGTACATTGTCTGATTGGCTGAAATATGATTGACAGCATTTTAAGCCAATCAAAAGGCGCCATTTCTAAATTTCACCGGAGAATGCAAGAGAACCCTCATTTAATTTTTTAGCCCATCTGTTGTTTTTTGAGGGGCCCTGCTGGGAAAGACATTGAGGAGGCCCGGGGCATCGCTGGATGGGCATTTGGGACAGGTAATTGTACTATTTAGAATGTATTGTTGTACAAGTTGTATTTATTTATGTATTATTTGTAATGTGGTTTTTTTTGTAGTGTTGCCGGACCTGTGGACATTTTTGGATTGGGCCCTTGTCTAGGGACGAAGCACAGAAGACCATTGTCGCTGGAGGGGCATTTGGGAAAGGTAAGTGGTCTAATTTACCATATTCTAGTTTTAGCAGGGGGAGGGTTGTTTTAGGTGAAATGTAGGTGTTTTATTGTATGTATTTACGGGTTTGTATTGTATGTATTTAGGGTTTTTTATTGTACAGTATGTATTCAAGGGTTTTTATTGTATGCATTTAGGGTTTTTTATTGTATGCATTTAGCGTTTTTTTATTGTACGCATTTAGGATTTTCTGATTGGATACATTTGAGTTTTTTTATTGTATGTATTTAGGGTTTTTGATTAGATGTATTTAGGATTTGTTATTTCATGTATTTAGTTTTCTTTTGTATGTGATGTATGTTTTTATTTGGTGTAATGTAGGCTTTTTGTATTTTATGTAACTTAGGTTTTTTATTTTGTGTAATTGAGTTTTTATTTTCTGTAACTTAGGATAGGGTAGAGGGGGGTTAATAGGATAGGGTAGAGGTGGGTTAATAGGGTTGGGGAGATTAATAGGGTAGAGGGTGGTTAATACGGCAGAGGGTGGGTCAATCGGGTAGAGGGGGTTAATAGGGTAGAGGGGGATTAATAGTGTAGGGGGGTAATTAGTTAGAGGGGGGTTTATAGAATGGTAGGATAGGGAATGTGGATTAATAATGTATGTTAGGGGTTAATGGGGAAGGGGTTTATTGTATTAGAGTTGGGGTTAATGGGTTCATGGAGTATAGTTAGGTTGAATAGGGTATAATTAGGCCCTGGGACTGGGAGCGAACTAGGTATTAAGGTTGGCTACTGGAAATGTCTACTGGTTTCCCTTAAAGTGGTACTAACCCCAAAATATTTTCCTAAGCCCATGTAATAGTTACACCCCAAAATACACTCCACAGCCCAGGGCATATAACCAGAGATTTGAGGAAAACATCACATAATAACATAAACCAGCAAGTAAGATAATACTTTTATGGTCATTGTAATAGCCCTTAGGACAGGTAGCCACATATTCTGTGCACATCAAAGTCAGGTTGCCAGCTTCAAAAGTCCATGTGTCCTGGGGAGTGTTGACAACTGAAGATATGTAAGATAACATATATAAAGATATGAGGTATTGTATATTATTTGTATTATTGTAGCAGTGGGACATAAAGCCATGATCTAGGTTTAGTCCAGAATTTAATGTGTCATCCTCATGAATATGTTTTCCCAAATGTTTCTTTCTCTTGATGTTTTAAATTTCCTTTCAATGTAGTCACTTTCAGATCCTTAAGGTTGTGATTTGGGCTGTATAAGTATTTTCCTACTAGTGTGTCAATCTTCTTATTGTTGACTGTATAATATTGAGGGTTCATTTTTTTCAGAGGGTTTTAGATGTCTCTCCAGTTTACCCCTCTGTAGTATATTTCAAGTGATACAACATTAAAGGAGGCACAGTTGAAGAATTCCCAAATTACATATTCTGTTTATCTATTGGGTATTTTGATACTTTGTGTGTGGATATTATGGACCACATTAAATTCTAAACTCTTAAATAAGAAGTTTGAACATAAGGGCTGCGTGCTTTACATTTTACAATGTTACAACGCTATTAAATTAGAAGGGCTGAGAGCAACAAGCGAGAGACACGATTTCCTAAACCAGTTAGCTGCCATTGGACTCGCGTGTTCACACGTAAACAATTAATCAATTTCGCAATGACGGGTTGAGATTGAGCCAATGGAAAAAGAGATCGTAAGCGTTACGTCACTGAAAAAGGGGAGGGTAAATTTCGAAGTCCTACGTGATCCAAATCCAATTTGCGATCGGTTCCAAAGGACATAAATAATGCAATATTAATAAAGCCACAAATATATTCTATTACATGCGCGTTACAGTATGAGTCGTAACACATTGATTGCAGGGGTCCATATGACACATGAAATATTCATGAAATAATGTATTTTTCGGGGCCGATTTGCGGGATTGAGAATGTTGTGCCATTAATTCCTAACATCCCTTTCCCTGTTAATAGAAGTACATTAGTGTGACGTGTTGTAAATAACCCCCTTTGCGGGTGCTCTCTTGGCCATTTGCGTGTTACGTTCATTCTCGCTAGTTGCACATTGCACTTTGATTAGGGTTAACGTGGCTCTCCGCGTAGCCTATTCTTGGCCTCATTATCAAAGTCGGACGCGAATCCTTGTACGCAAATTGGACTAAGAGCATATTTGTGAGCTACGTATTGCAATGCAACTCTAATTTAATCAGGCCCTATGTGAGCAGGTCTCAAATGTTTTTTTTTTTACAGGGGATGTTCTAGTGCTTGTTGATAGTGGCATGAGGTTTCTAATAATAAGGTTCTTCAGATTTGGTGGTTGTCTGTAAGAGAGAAAACGTGCCTCTGTGAAGATAATTTTTTGTCTGTTATCCTTTTGGAGAGTTGGTTGTAAATCCTTAGAACAGTGGTATTTGTACTTCAAATTGTTCAAGGGATCTGTATTTTATTATAGGAGGAGCACTGTAAGATTTCTCAGCTGTTAAGCTTTGTGAAGGTACATAAGTTGAAGCATTGTCACACTGACTAACATATACTTTCTAAATTCAGGACATTTGTAACAAAATAATACCATAAATATACTTTTCGTACTATAAAGAGAATTTCTTACACTAACTTGTGACTTTAAACTTACTTTAGATCCTTTTTAAGATCATGTGTCTGCACTTGACAGATTTGAATAAAAGTGCAAACCCTTTAAAATTATTTCAAATGTAGCTCTACTATGTATATGGAATATACCAGATAATTAAAAAAAAAGTTATACTTATTATGTAAATTCAGAATACACACACATAGGTTATATATTTGTTCAAATATAACTTATAAAACAAAAGTAAGATCTGCTATAATCCATGCATTATCGCCACTCCATTTTAGCTCACTGACCAAAATATGTTTAGAGTCCCTTGTAAAATGTCTAATTTAACCACTAGATGTTGCAAAAATGGATCTAATTATTAAGATAGTGGTTCTAACAGTGATCCAATTCCAGAACCCATAGGGTAACCCTAGATAATTAGATAATCCAAATCAAAACTATTCAAATTAAGCTTATGGACCTTAGGAAAGTGATGAAAATAAAATGTAGGTAGGAAACCTGTAATTGGTATCCAGCTATTACTGAGAGGGTGGTTCCTTATTTGATCTTAAAGCAGTACAAAGAGTTAAAATAAGGAATATTAAAATAGAATAACAATACAAAAAAGATGAAGATAGAGAAGACATTTTAAACAAAAATAATTCAAGCATTGATCTGTTAATATCACAGTGTGGAAATTTCTGGTAATTCTAGTGGTCTACTTTGAGAAGACATTTTGACATTAATATAGCAAGGAAACATATGGACAGATCAAGGCAATGATTACATTAGATCAATATTAACATATTATTAGGTGCAGTAACAAATACATTTGTATGTTCTAGAATTGTAACTATATTTACTTAACTATATTTATAGCTTAACTATTACCTGAGGAATGTTCACTTTACATCATCATCCAAGGAGGAGGTGTACTTTAATAATGAAGGCGAGATACCTGGACAGTATGACATCATAAATTGGGTTACCATGCTTAATAATGGGATAGACTTGAAAAATGAGACTTACGATGATTATAACGCCAATGGATTTATAGTCGGAAGGTATAACGCCTTAGCACCACTGGGAAACCAACTAATTGTCAACAACACTAATATCTTGTGGAATCCAAAGTTTGATGAGGTAAAGAGAATCTATTGCCATATATGTATCTGAAGTAAATGCATAGACCATGATAATTACCATTTAACTTTGTTAACATGTATGATAGAGCTAAATAAATATTGCATTTTGTAATTTTGTATCATTATTATTAGTCAAATGCCAAATATGTATTCAGAAGTTTACAACTATCATTCTATAATAATTAAATATATAACTGCATTGTATATAAGACACCCATTGTTTCAATCATTCTATACTTTAAGTAGCAAATACATACAATAAAGTAAGTAAATAGGTAAAAACTGCAACTGTGAGTACATGCTAAATGTTTACCAGTGCTCATTGAGAAAGATCCAAATTAGGGTTTGAAATATTTGTTTATATGTTTTGTTTTTTATGCTCTTAATAATGAGCTTTTACTATTTGTTATATTCTTCTTTTATTTCTGAAAATTTATCTATTACTGTATTGGGTGTTCTTCCCCCCGTTTTTGTAGCTGTAGTTCTAGTTTATTAGTATCACATTGGCACACATCACTCTTGTGTAAATGAATGAAGGACTGTGAGGTCTCCCAAACAAGACCTATCTCCAAGTGATACTTATTCAAGGTCATCCAGCCATGTTTTCCAGTTTACTTGGTGCAGGATTATTTATAATCATCTCCACATCAACAAAGTGCATGTGGTATTTTGATTGCAATACCTCCCTTCTTCTATGCACTATTTATATACCTCATATTATTGAGGATCTGAAATGTGATTGTGATACTTACTGCATTATATATATTTGTCTAAATAAACTTACCAGAAGAAACTATACTATCAAGATCACTTTGCACTTCTTCCCCCCAAATCCTCTTCTTTTTTTTTTTTACTAGAGAAAAGCAGAGGTGATACCTATATTTAAGAAGAGAGCAAGAGCAAATCAGCAAATTATAGACCTGTAACTTTACTTCTGTAGTGGCATAGCTTTTAGAAGGGTTATTAAGGGATAAAATACAAGAATATGTCTATTCAAACAGGATTATAAGTAGGAGCCAACACAGATTTATGAGGGATAGATCATAGCAAGCAAATGTAATTTGTTTCTATCATGAGTTTAGTAGGACCTTGGATCAAGGCAACTCAGTGGACGTAGTCTTTTTAGATTTTGCAAAGGCTTTTGATACAGTGCCACATGGGAGACTATTGTTCAAACTAAGGGATACAGGAATTGCAGTAAATATATGCTCATGGATTAAGAGCTGACTGGAAGCAAAGTGACGTAGTAAATGGAACATATTCAGATTGAACTACTGTGGTAAGTAGGGTTCCTTAGGGTTCAGTATTAGGTCCTCTCCTTTTTATCATATTTATTTTGACTAATAAACAAACGACTTTGAAGTAGGATTGGAAAGTATTGTCTCCACTTTTGCTGATGACACTAAGTTGTGCAAGGAAATTAAATCAGGAAATTATGTACTTTCCCTCCAAAGGAATTTGCATAAATTAGAGAATTAAATGGCAGATGATATTTAATATAAATATATTTAAGGTTATACATCTGGGAAGGAAAAATAGCCATGCAATTTTTAAACTTTTCTCCTTTTCTTTTTTTATTGTTTTTAACGTACATTACAACAAAATTACATCCAACAACTTTCATATCAAGCCATCAGCGTAATTAACAGGGACTATTATTAGCTTTCAAGGAAGGAAGAGCAAATCAGAGACAAAGAGACAAGCAGAAAATACATCAGCTCTTATATATCACAAGTTTTCTACATATAAATACCAAAGATGCCATTTTATAAATATATATGCACTTTTCCTTGATACAAATTAAGACCATTCTTTCTCTAATTCTCTATTCCTTACTATAACAGATTTAATTTCTGGCCAAGACGGAATCTGTTAAAACGTTATAAGGAGCCATTTGTAGATCAATAATTGTGGAGTAAAGGGAATGTATTTTCTTTGAATCTTTGGGATTTATATTTAACCTTGGTTCCAAAAAGGTTTCACCTTTTTGCAATCTCACCACAAGTGTAGGAGTGTTCCAGGTTTACCACAACCTTTCCAACACAAATTAAATTTTTTAGCATCATTGTTTCTGGGACAAATGCCATCTCTAAATGTTTTTTTGTTTTTTTTTATTCCAAATAGGAAGTAAAAATATTAGATCTTTTAACCAAGCAAAATGTATTCTCCATCCATGCTAACCCCAGATCTTTTTCCCATGCTATCATTCCAGAAGATTTAGTCTGCTGGAAGTTACCCTCTGTTACCTTTTGGTATTTCAATATTAGATGAGACATGCTTTCAATGTCTAATAATTTTTCAAATGCAGTCAATTTGGTCCAAGTATTACTTGTATATCTCATCCGTATCATAGTTTTATTTAACATTAAGAATTACAGACATGAAAGATTTTTTCTACAGTATTTCTTACAACGGCTTTCCTGATCTATAGCCATCTTAAATTCCAGCCTTGGAACTCCAACATGGAGCTCTTAAACCTAACCTTGCTTCAAATTCTCCCAAGTTGCATTGCTATTAAATTAGAAAGGGTCTGTAAGCTGCGAGGACACAGTCTATTTCGTAAGCCAGTCTCCTCTCATATTGGATCTGCTATAGTGCTACTATCAATTAAGCAATTAAGTAGCAAACGGTCTAAATTAGCCAATTGCAGGACAGATTGCCATCAAGTCTAATGAAAGCCTTTGTGATCACATGTAGGCTCTCGACATCAATGCTTGCTGCGATGGTCTCAATCAAGACCTCCGTGGCAGTTAAAAACACAAGCCCTGCCAACACAAGCCGCTAACATTAACCCCTATGCCGTGGGTCCCCATTGGAACCCCAGCAGTGTCCCCATGTTAACCCGACCAGTGGCGATCCTGATCAGGACCCCCGCTGTATTTAAAAATTAAAATTTCCTGCTTCAGGTCCTTAATGGGCCCACGGCACATAATTGTACATTAACCCCTGCAGAGTGTGTACTATAAGTGCCCCCTAGGCATTTCAAATTAACCCCATCACTCATGGGGGTTTATACAGACCCTCATGAGATTAGAATTAACTCCCTCAGTCCCATAAGGGTGTACACAGACCTTTAAAGAATCATACCTAACCCCATCAGTACCATAAGGATCTATACAGAGCCTTATAGGACATAAACTAATCCTAATATATAACTATACAACTATAAGTGCCATGAGGGTCCTCCAGGACTATCATGACACCAAGTCTAAGCATTACCCTACACTACACTATTAGCACCCTAATAACCTAATAAATCTAAATTAACCCCATCTAAGAAACTAATCCTACTTAAACCTCCCCATACTTAATTAACCCTATCACTAACCACTCAACCCCTATCTAGACCAATTTAACCCCATCTAGTCCTATGTAACCCTATCTAGTCCTATTTAGCCCTATCTTATGGAGGTCTATACAGAGCCCCCATAAGACTCTAATTAACCCCATCACTTATGTGGGTTCTATACAGACTCCTATAAGTCCCCTATTAATCCCATCAGTCCAATAGGGGTCCATATAGACCCCTATATAACACTAATTAACCCCTATAATAACACTATAAGTGCCACAAGGGTCCTCCAGGACACTCATGACACAAAGTATAAGAACTAAACTACACTATTGACCCTAACCATATTCCATTAACCCTAATTATAACCCATTAACCTATACTAAACACTCTTAACCCTATCTGGACCCAACAACCCTATCTAGGCCTATTTAATTCTGTATAAGCCTATTTAACCCCATCTAGGCCTATTTAGCCACATCTCTTATGGGGGTCTATACAGACCCCCAAAAGCCTCTATTTAACCCCATCGGTTAAATCTATAAAGACCCTTATGGGACAATAAGAACCCTAGAAGAAACTACATAAGTGCCATGAGGGTACTCCAGGAATCACATGACACTTAGTACAAACACTACAGTACACTACATTACCCTACCCCCCAAATAAACCAATACATCTAAAACTGCCTGTCACTAATGAACCCCCTACTCCCTATCCTAACTATCCCCCTCTACCCTAACCTATTAACACCCACACTACCTACCTAACCCCCAATTTAACCCCCACACCACACTAATTACAACAAATAATAAAACCTAGAATAAACAAAATTAAAAAACCTACATTACAAAAAATAAAAAAAATAGATCAAGGAAAACAAAAAAAATCGACATTATAAAAATAAAACAGCACCATTACAGAAATAAAAAAAATGAACATTATCAAATATAAAACAAAGAACATTATATTATCCAAATTAATTTTTTTTTTTACATAAAATAAAAACCTACTTTACTGAAAATAAAAAACCTACTTGACTGAAAAAAAAAAAACTACTTTACTGAACATAAAAAACCTAAGTTACAGAAAATAAAAAAGGCATACATCATATGCAATAAAACATGCATTACATGCACTAATATCCTAACTACATATGCTATAACTACATTAGGCACCAAGGTGTGAGCCTATCCGAATTGGATACACCTCTACATTCCATTCTGTTTTTTTTATGAATGATTGACTGTTCCATCAGCCAATCAGAAGGCTTTATTGCCTTCAGCCAATCAGAATGGGATACACCCCATAAGGTGTATACAATTGTGATTGGCTCCAAGCATCTACATCTTCTAATTGGCTGATGTAACAGTCAATCCGATTGCAGCCAAGACGCAGATGCTTGGAGCCAATTAGAATCAAGGATGTATCCCATTCTTATTGGCTGAAGGCAATAATGCCTTCTGATTTTGTATTAATCATTTGTAAACCAAATACAAAATGAACATTATAAAAAATAAAAAAAAGAACATTATCCCAAAAAAAAAAAAAATAAATGACATAAAATAAAAAACCTACTTTACAAAAAATAAGAAAACATACTTGTAAGCGTCTGGAATGCAAGGCAACCGTGACCAACCAAGACACTTCTTTATGCCATTATTGCATTTTTGATTTGTGGTACTGCATAGACTGCACAGACTGCATATGCGCACACCTTTAACAGGCATGCAGCAAGCTCCAGGGACGCAGTAAGCGCACTAAACGTTTGCTAACCAAGAGCAAACCTGTATCTATGCCTATGCCATTGTTTCATTGAATGCAGACATCTTTTTGGCAGTAATATATACATTTTTCATGTTCAGCCTGCTCTCCACACTATTGGGATTATACCATCTCCTAGCCCTATTTTTTCATAGATAGAGCTTTTTGCTTTTATTTTATATATTTTTATTCCCCTGAGGGTGCACCTATGATTCCATTGTGCTTATGAGGAAACACCCAATGATATTTATTTGCAGTGTTGTTTTCCATTTTTATTAACCAGTAATAAAAGATTTTAACTATATTAACAATTAACTATCCCACCATTAGGGACTGTATGTTCTTCTCATAACTTTTAATCAAATAAACATTTAGAGAAGGCCATGTAATTAAGTCTTTTGTTCGCATTTGGCAGCTTCACCATTGTGACTGTGGAGAATAACAATAATAAAACTTTATTTTAATTGCTAACACAAAACATAGAACCAATAAAAGAGAATTCCCAATTTTAAATCAACATATATTCCTAAGCTATATGTTTTCTATGTTATGTGTAGTTCTACATTTGTCTTGGTCAAGAAAGGTAGTGGCAAATACATTCAAATAGAAAATCTTTCGACCGGGACTCTTGGCTCTCTAGTCAATGCTTAATACAGGCCAAATTACTTTGTCAATGCTTCTTAACTAATGTCCCAAATATTTTCTATTGAATATTGCTACAGAAGAACAAAACTGAGTCTAAATCCCTGTATGTGCCGTGGTTTATAATACCATGCCTAATGTACTCAATATTGACATCATTGGGAAGAATAAACTTTATATACTGCACCTTAGTTTGTGATCAGTGAACGGTATCAAGTTATTACAATTATTTTTGATCCTTTTATACAGTTCCTTTAATAAACAACCTTTCAGTATGGCTGCATCTTGGAAGCCCATTTGAAATTACATGGTAGAAGATTATACTACTTAACAGTACACACCTTATAATAACGCAGACAGAGTCACCGCAGAGAGAGGAGTCTGAAGAAGAGGAGTCAGAGGAGGAAGGTGGCTTTGAGGAGGTGGAAGACCAAACACAGCAAGTGCCCCAGGGGGCTTGTTGTCACCTTTCGGGGACCCTTGGTGGTTGGGTGGAGGAAGAGACCTTCAATGACATCAGTGAGGAGAAGGAACAGGACATGGCTAGCTTGGTATCCAACCTTGTGCAAATGGGGAGTTTGCGGTTGTGCAAAGGGACTGTTTGCGGTTGTTTGCGGTGCATTAAACGGGGAGATTGGTCTGTTACTGTGAAGCGGGTGCAACCCTTCAACTACCTGATCGATACAATATCATACCTGATGTTTTAAAGCATATTATTCCAAACAATTTAGGAGTGTTAGGTGATTTATGCCCTTTATGGCTTAAAACCAGACTCTGCATCAATGTAATTTTCCGTGAGAGTTTTGCCATGGATCCCCCTCCATCATGCCACAGTCCAGGTGTTAGTCCCCTTGAAACAACTTTCCCATCACTATTGTATCCAGAAAGAGTCCCTGTGGGTTTTGAAATTGGCCTGCCCATTGAAGTCTATGGCGGTTCGCCGGGTTCGCCGTTCGCGAACATTTGATTGAAGTTCGCGTCTGATGTTCGCGAAACGAAAATTTTATGTTCGCAACATCACTAGTATCAGATATTGAAAGGGATTTGGGAGCTTGTGGACAACCCCCTAGGTGCTCAATGGCAAGCAGCAGCTGCAAAGGCAAATACAATAATATCATGTAATAGCCAGGGAAGGCAATACAATTCTGCCACTTTAAAAATCCCTAGTACACCCACATTTGGAATATGGAGGACAATTTTGGGCACCAAAAATACATTTTAGAGCTGGAAAAAGTACAGAGAAGGGCAACAACCCTAATATGGGGAATGGAGGTTTTAATTAAGGAAGAAAGACTAACCAAATTAAACTTCTTTTCTCTAGAAAAAAAACATCTAAGAGGGGATATGATTACCTTCTATAAATACATCCAGGGTCAATACAAGGCTTTGTCAAGTGAGATTTTTGTGCCAAAATGTTTTCAACTGACAAGAGGACATTCTTTGAGATTAGAAGTAAAATTATTTCACCTGTGTAATTCTCTACCAAAGGAGGTGGTGACAGCGGATTCAATAGATAACTTTAAAAAGGGATTGAATATATTTTTAAATAAAAAAGGGCATTCAGGGTTATTCAGGATAATTAGAGAGGGAATATTGATCCAGGGAGGAGTCCGATCACCACTATCTGTGGTCAGCTAGGAATTTTATATTTTTTCCCCTTTTGAGACAATTGGCAACATTTGGGGTTTTATTTGAGACAATTGGCAAACAATTGGGTTTTATTTTCTGTTTGCCTTACTCTGGATCCATTAACAATTAACAATTAATCCACATATTGCAGATCAGCGGAGATCTGAAAAGGTTGAACTTGATGGACTAAAAAAAAAAGTCAACCTCAATTTCTATGTAACTATGTAACTATGTATGGAAAGGTAATATATTTATTCTATTGAACTGCATATCTAGAAGACATTGACATGGATATTATACTGAAATATAGCATGGAGGGAAGAGAATAGGTTAGTTAATTCACACAGGAATGACCTATTTTATGCCTGGGATAGAAGAAAAACACTAATGTAAGGTGATGAGTCTGGCCTGGAGCAAGAAGAACTAATTAACATAACAATACTAACTGTTACTCGTCCTGGTGAAATAACAACTCTGGCATGATGATTTTATGTGATGTTAGAAGGGTTTTATAAATTAATGTCTGTGGTCTTAAAAGAAAGACTGTTTAATGTAATTATATTATGGACCTAAAGTTGTCATTATAATTCCACATTTTAGATTTGAACTATTTATGGGAAAGTATAACAATACTATAATGATGTATTTCTAGCAGCACATTAACATGTATAGGTGATGTATTATCTCAATTGTGGAACAGCTGCAGTTGGTGAAGATGAGTTGCTGATGTCGGGAAAAAATCCACTGAAGACCCTCTCACAGACAGTCACCAAGAGAAGGAGACATCAAGTAATGTCTCTCGGCCTGCACCCTATTGAGAAAAACAATATGACTGACTAACAGTACAAAAATATGTTTTTATAGGTTTTTGACAAGAACTGGATATGCTTCCTTATATGGTCATGATCTTTTGTCAAAAATAACACACTAATATTTACCCTTATTAAATGTCAGAATGGCGATTTTATTTAAAGGTCAGTAGACAGATTTTCTGTGATATGGTAAACAAAATTTGCAACTATTGACATCAAAACCTTTGTTTATGCTACTTGAAAAATATGTGAAAACATAACAAAATGAACCATTCATTAATATAATTAAACATTATAGCTAAACACTAAGTATAATGACTCACTGATTATAAACCTATAGAAGATATTATTATGATTAATATACTTGTGGATCCAATATAATAATTAGCAATAAGTCTATAACATCTGAGCAGAACTCCGCAGGCGTCAGACATTGCTGTTAAATATATGCCCATGCTCCCCACCACCCCTCAGGGGCCAGGAGGAGCGCATGTGCATTCAAGATGCACGGCAATATTGGTAACTTGCGCATGCAACTAAATTGCTTCTAGCAAGTAATGTTTATTTGCTGTATGCACTGATTCATACAGGTGAGTAGTCAGAATCTCATTTAAACTGGGGAAGGGGCGAACTTGTGAGCAAACGTACAGTGCAGAAAAGAAAATATTTTTTTTTTGTAGACGATAACTATGAGTTAAACCAGTGACAACCTCACTTAGTGTACATGCTGTCATATGTATGCATTACTGAAACAGATGATCCAGGGTCCATACCTCTGTGACATGTGTAAGCTTAAATTGGAGAACTGGAGAGGAGAATTGCAGCACTTACTGATATTGCTCAACTCGAATGGGCGTTGGTCCTCACTAAGCACAGTTTAGCTGGGCCTAGCATGGAGGGTGGAGATGTAGCTAGTGAGGATGTCCAGGGAGATATCTGGGTTACAGTTCCAAAGGAAAGCAGGGGGAACATGATGAGGAGGCAGGCCAATACTGAGTTTACAAACACCAACCGATTTGCCAGATTAAGTGAAACTGTTAGGGATGTCCATTTAGGAATGGCAATGCCAGATAGTGCTGTTCCCGCTAACAGCCAGGACAACAGCTCTACTAGATGGGACGGAGGGCAGCATAGGCAGAGAAACAGACAGGTTTTGGTGTAGGGGACGCTATTCTTAGGAAGGTAGACAGGGTGGTTTGTCACCCAGATCCCAAGAATCAAACAGTTTGCTGTCTCCTGGGTGCTCGGGCTCGGCATATTGTGGAACAGGTAGACAAATCATTGTTAGGGGCTGGAAATGAACCGGCAGTCTTGATACATATTGGTACCAATGACAAAGTTAGTAGAACATGGATTGTCTTAAAGAATGATTTTAGAGAATTAGGTATTAAGCTTAAGTAAGGACCTCCAAGATAGTATTTTCTGAGATACTACCTGTTCCATGTGCAAGTCCAGAAGGAGCTTAGGGAGATTAATGTGTGCTAAAAATGTGGTTCATTAAGGAGGGTTTGGGTTTTTAGAGCACTGGGCTGACTTCTCACTTTGGTACAATCTCTATAGTAGGGATGGATTGCACCTTAATGATGATGGAGCTTGTGTGCTAGGTGATAGTATGGTAGAACAGCTGGGGGAGTTTTTAAACTAGTAGGTGGGGGAGAGAATAGATGAATGTTATGGGGAAGAAGGTGTAGAGGAGATAAGGGATCAATTAACTACTTATGGGGAAGAGATAGGGGAGGGTTAGTATAGTCAATAGGGAGGTATTACTAAGTTACTCAAGTACAGATGCAGGCACTCCAGAACTACAGGCATTACTGAAACATGGTGGGATAACGTCATGACTGGACTGTTAATCTGGATGGTTATACCCTAGTTAGGAAAGATAGAGGAAATGGTAAAAGAGGAAGAGGGATTTTTCTGTATGTTAAGCCTGAATGTAAGCCTAGTGTCAGAAAATATATTTATGCTGGAAATAGCGGTAATGTTGAATGCTTGTGGGTAGAGTTATATAGCGGAGCAGCAATTTCCAAAATGATATTGGTTGGAGTATGCTATAAACCCAGAAAAATAATTGAAATTGAGGAAATGCATTAATTGTTACAGATTGGAAATGTTGCTAAGCATGGGCAAATTTTAATAATGGGGTTTTTTAAATACCATGAAATAAACTGGAAAAATTAGACCAGCAGTTTCGGCTAAGGGAAGCAGGTTCTTGAGTACTCCCAGAGATCATTATCCGGCCCAGGTTATACAAGAACCTACTGGAAATGAGGCTATCTTGGATTTAGTTATCACAAATAATACTGATATGGAATCAAATGTTGAAATAGAGCAACCTTTGGGAAACAGTGATCACAACACAGTCGAATTTCAGATTGAATTAAAAAAACAAAACTATAAGAGGGCCAGCATATACTCTAAATTTTAAAAGGGCTGATTTTAAGGGTAGGGTCTAAGGGTAGCAATACAAAGTATAGACTGGGACAAATAACTGATGGGTGATAATACCTAACATAAATGGGAAACATTTAAATCCTTACTAAATATACATACTAATCACTATATAATATGTGGAAATAAAAGTAAAAGGAGTCAATCACAGGCAGTGTGGCTTAAAAAATAAAATAAAGATCAAAATACATAGTAAAAAACAGTCATGTTAATTATACAAACAAGAGGGGACAGAGACTGCCTTAGGTGACTATAAGGAAATCAACAAGGTAGCAAAAAAGCTATTAGACTGTCTAAACTAGTAAATAAAAAAATAGTACCAAAGGAGAGTAAGACTAACCCTAAAATATTTTTTAAATATATTAATGGGAAGAATGCCTCAAAGGAAGGTAATGGAACATTACAATGTGAAACACGCTGTCTGATAATTAGTGACCAGGAAAAGGCAGATGAGCTAAATAGGTTTTTTTCTTTGGTATATACAAGGTAGGTACTAGTAGTTGGGACACTGCAACAAAATGGGGCTTCAATATCTTCACCAAATAATTGGTTAACAGATTGGTTAATACACCCAAGGGTACTGAGGGAGCTGGGCTCTGTAATAGCCAAGCCGTTATACGTTTTTATTTCATCCCCCAGTCCCCATCTTGAAACCTCTCCTGGCATTTGCTAACACTGCTACAAGTCCCAGTCACCATCTTGCAACCTCTTCTAGCATTTGCTAACACTGCTACATGGTATCTACAGCCATCTCAATGATTCACCTTTTACTCTAGTGTATCCTCCTGTTACATAAATTATGAATATTCACACCTGATATTTTTTTGTTCCCATAATAACTGTATTTATACTTTGTTAAATTATAAGCTTTCACACTGTATTACTCTACCACCATCTCCACAGCCCCTCACACCATCACATCTGTCTGCACCAAATGCTCCTTTTAAATGCTTAAATACTGGGCTAGTCCCTCACTATAACTCACTACTTCTATATTTCAGCCCCCAGTCACCATCTTGAAACCTCTCTAGCTTTTTCTAACTCTGCTCTCTCTGCCCTGCCCCCCATAACCACACGCAGACACCCTCAATCTCATCCACAACCATGGCACACTACACATTACATTCAGAAGTGCTCCCGCACTACTGAATGACTATGGAGGAAATTACGCTCCACAGCAGATTTCCTTCACTGCAAGTTCATGCTACATTCCTACTCCTCCGCCCTCAAACTAGCCAAACAGCACTACTTCACATCACTAATATGAACTCTGTCCTCCAACCCCAAACGTCTGTTTGCCACTTTCAATACCCCACCCACCACCTCCTCCCATCCCTTCCTGTCTCACGGCTGAAGACTTTGAGAACCATTTTATAGATAAAATTCATACCATCCGCAATGAACTCTCCTCTCATCATGGCTCACATGCTCCACTATCTCAACTAACTAACAATACCCAGTCTACTCCTCACCCCATTGCCACAGCCACTTTGAACTACTCTACCCCTGCAACAGAGGATGAAGTCTCCATTCTATTATCATCCTCTCGCCCCACTATCTGTCCTCTGGATCCTATTCCGTCTAAGCTCATCCCTCCCCTCTCTACTACACTAGTCCAAGCTCTCACAGACATCTTCAAACTTTCCCTAAACACTGGCATGTTTCCATCATCTCTAAAACATTCCCTAATTACACACACTCTCAAGAAACCCTCATCCGATTCTGATGTTGCATCTAACTATAGCCTTATCTCTTTACTTCCCCTGGCTTCCAAACTGCTAGAACGGCTCGTCTATAACCACCTTAACAATTTCCTCTCCTCTAACTCTGCTATGGACACCTTTAAATACGGCTTTTAGCCCCAACACTTCACTGAGACAGCCCTCATAAAAGTCACCAATGACCTGCTCACCACCAAGTCTAAAGGCCACTTTTCCATTTTGCTTCTTCTGGATCTCTCTGATACCCTTTGACACAGTTGACCATCCGCTTCCACTCCACATTCTCTCCTCCCTCAGCATTCGAGACACTACTCTCTCGTAGTTCTCATCACTCCTCCAAGAATGATTAATTAGCGCTCCCCTTCTTTGGCACCGCTTCTTCTCCCCACCCCCTGTCTGTTGGCGTACACCAAGGATCAGTCCTAGGCACCCTCCTCTTTTCCATCTAGTCACTTGGTACACTAATAAACTCTTTTGGGTTTCAGTATCATCTCTATGCAGATGACACTCAAATCTATCTTACAGCACCAGATCTATCCACCTACTATATCCTCTTGGATGTCCGCCCAGCAAATAAAACTCACATGTCTAAGACTGAACGCTTAATTTTCCCACCCTCTACTACAGCTTCGATTCCTCACATCTTTCTCACTGTCAACAATGACATCATCACTCCCACCTCCCAAGCCCATTGTCTCAGGGTTCTACTGGACCCTGCTCTCTCTTTCATCCCTCACATACAGGTTCTAACTAAATATTGCCTTTTCCATCTAAAAAAACATATCCAAAATCTCCATTACCTCACACAAGATACTACTAAGATTCTAATACACTCTCTCATCATTTCTTGTCTCGACTATTGCAACTCGCTCATTGTTGCGCTTCCCACCACTCATCACTCCCCACTTTAATCCATAATGAATGCCTCCGCCAGACTCATCTTCCGTACACATCTTTCATTGTCGGAAGCTCCTCTTTGTCAATCACTCCACTGGCTTCACTTAGCCTCCAGATTAAAATTTAAAATCTTGACCCTTAACTTATAAAGCCCTCAACAACAGCGCACCCCCATACATCTCTGCTCTCATCTCCAAATACTCCCCCACGTGCCCTCTTCGTTCTACTAATGACCTACTTCTTTCTACCTCTCTTGTCACCTCCTCTCACTTCAACCTCCAGGATTTTTCTTGTGCTGCCACCATTCTCTGGAACTACTCGCCTCGCTTCACCAGACTATCCTCCTGCCTCAAATCCTTCAAAACTTCAATAAAAACACACCTCTGTAAAGAAGCCTATAACCTTCTACCCTAACACGCTCAGCACTACTCTCTCCCTACTGAACCACATAAAAACTTCAACTTTCAGATTGTAAGACGACAAGCTTTAATCCTGCAAGTTGCTTTAAGGAAAGCTCTATGGACACTGGATTCCAAGCTCAAAGATAGGGTCCTCCATGTTTGCAATGTGTTAACAGAGCGATTAAATTGTACAGAGCAGCAACCAAAGGGCCAGGGCTGCAAGCTTGCAAACCCTTCCCGTGCCCGCAAGCTGTCAGTGGGCTGGAATAGATGTATTCTGCTGTTATAACCCAATCCCGTAATTTTGAAGTACAATACAGTCCTCAGAGCCAATTAAAAACCAGATCCTGGAAAATAATTGATAGGGGGAGATAATAAAGCAGCGTTCCACGTGTCAATGAGTTGACTGTGGAATACATGCAAGTATACTGAGAGAACTTGGTTCTTTAATAGCCAAATCATTATATCTAATTTTTCAAGATTCACTCAACACAGGGTCGCTACCAGATGGCTGGAGAAAAGCAGAGGTGATACCTATATTTGAGAAGGGAGCAAGAGTAAATCCGGGGCATTATAGACCTGTAAGCCTCAATTCTGTAGTGGGAAAGCTTTTAGAAGGGTTAATAATGGTTAATTTACAAGAATATGTCTATTCAAAAAGGATTATAAGTAGAAGTCAACATGGATTTGTGAGGGATAGTTCATATCAAACAAATCTAATTAGTTTCAATGAGGAGGTTAGTAGGAGATCAATGCAACTCAGTGAATGTAGTCTTTTAATATTTTGCAAAAGCTTTTGATACAGTGCCACATGGGAGACTATTGTGCCAACTAAGGAATACAGGAATTGTAGGAAATATATGCACAGGGATTGAAAGCGGGCTAAAAGATAGGAAGCAAATGGTTGTTGTAAATTT
The DNA here is from genome assembly GCA_027410445.1 of Discoglossus pictus. Taxonomy (NCBI): domain Eukaryota; kingdom Metazoa; phylum Chordata; class Amphibia; order Anura; family Alytidae; genus Discoglossus; species Discoglossus pictus. The sequence goes on from CM050164.1 coordinate 473,088,361, forward strand.
AACATACTCAGATTGTAATAATGGGGAAAGGGGGTTTTCAAGGCTCAATATAAGTTCCTGCCCTTTTTAACCTATTTATTAATGACTTAGAAGTAGGACTGGAAAGTATTGTCCCCACTTTATGATGACACTAAGTTGTGCAAGGTAATTACATTAGAAAAAGATGTACTTTCCCTCCAAAGGGATTTTCATAAATTAGAGAATTAGGCAATTAAATGGCAGATGAGATATAATACGAATAAATGTAAGGTTATGCATCTGGGAAGGAAAAATAGCCATGCAATTTATAAACTTAATGGAGCAAATCTAGGGGTATCAGATATTTTTTCTGTTATCCGTAGGGAGGAGAGAGGAGAGGAGTGGAGAGGAGAAGAGGAGGAGACGCGAGGAGGCAAGAGAGGAGATAGAGGTGGCCATGGGGAGTTTTGGCGAGGAGGAGGCAGAAGAGAGTGGAGGAGGAGGTTGAGGAGTCAGTGGAGAAGGAGGAGGTTGAGGAGGATGTGAATGGAGGAGGAGATGGGAAAAAGTGCAGCGAGGAGGTGGGTGAGCAGGTGCTCATATTGATAGGAAAATCGTCCAACGTGTCAGAAGAGGGGGAGGGGTCTGATCCCAGGGGAGTTGGTAGTGGGGATGAGGGACAGGCCCCAGGGACTGTTGAGGGAGGACAGGATCCCCATCCAGTCAGGTAGGCAAGAGGCTGGGGGCAGGCAAAGGGCCCTAAATGACTCTCCCAGGATATGGTGGTACTCCTGTGTGCTATGCGTGAGAGGCCCGCTATTCTGTCATGGGGTACGGAAGTTAGGCCCGGGCCTAGGGCCCAGGCATGGAAGAAAGTATCAGTTGCAGTAACAGCAGTGGGCACAGTGGAAAGGGATGTGAGGTCTGTGAAGCACAGGTTTGATGATGTCAGGCTCCTGGCAAGGAGGAAGATGGCCAAGGAGATGGCCTCAGCAACAAGTGGTGGCCCGGAGTTACTGTCACCTTTATTGAGTTGGAAAGGGACCTCTAGGACTCACTGATCCAGGTGTCCGCCCAGAAGGGCCCAGCCTCCACATCAGGTGAATCCCATACACCAACAGGCCACGACATGTACATCATACACACTACACATGTACAGGATGACGAACAAGGACACTGACATGTCAGCTACATGGAATATACAAGGGATAGATGGGTTAGTCATGAGTCATTAAATCCATGAGGCTGACAAGTCACTGTCTTTGGCGGGCACAACAACAGTAATCAACCAAAGCCAGTCCATATATGGGTATGCCCAATGCAGAGTATGCAGTCACAGACCGGAGCAAGAATCAAGAAAGCATTAGGAGCCAAGAATTATAAAAATCAAGACACAACAAAGATCACAGCTAGCAACTGATAGCTACTCAGAGTTGCAGTCAAAGGGACAGTTACCTCACTCTAGATGAGATTCATTGTGTGAAAGAGCACATCATTTGACAATAAAGTTTTCTATTGCCTTATTGTTATTTAAATAAAAACAGTTAAACATATTCGATCTAAGGATTGTCTACGGACACAGTGCAGATTAACAGCCTCTGCCTTAGCGAACATTTCACATATTATGGTTAACTGCTTACAAGAATGTATTCAGCCAGCAGTTAAACACTCAATTAACATGAAATATTCTGTTCTGTCACACAATTAAGAGAACTAGATGTCAAATAGTTAAGAAGGAACTCAATAGAATGTTTTCTTCAACATCTTTAACACATATCCCTTTCTTTTCTTGTTTCTCTTTTTCAGCTTCACAGAAGTCTAGGTCCACTGGTAAGCCAGAGGAGGGGGCATTGGCTCCATTGGAGTTGGAGGACACGGAGTAAGCCCAGCAGGATCCAGAGTAGGGGGATGAGTGACCAGCACAAGCTATATTCCCTGTTAAGGAGAAGGAGAGGAGGACTTCACCTGGGCAGTGGGGTAACTGGCAGGACTGTATGCCACCCCTGTGGCCTTTCGACCCCACTGCCCCCCAACTCCCGCAGCTGCAACTATCACCAGGGTACACATATTGGAGGGATGACAGGTGCATGCCCCTACCTTCTCCTTCCCCCTGCAGTTAGTCGGCCTAGCTCCCACCACAAGATTTACCACACAACCAGATTTGAGCCAGTCACCGGCCAGGCAACAGCCCCTCCCCACTGGGCCACTACCTCTGCCACCTCCTCCGTACCCCACAATGGGCCCTGCAAACAGAACTCCATCCCCACCACCACCAAGCCAGGCTGCTCAGGAGGATGGGGTGGGCCAGAGCATGGTCCTCAGCCCCCCCTCATCCACCGCGGAGGCGTCCCGCAACCCAGCAGCTCGGTCCCTCCTTTCTTCCCCCCATGCCACCACCACCGCCACCAGAACCACCACTGCTAGTGACACTGCATCACGGGGGCATGCCTGCCCCTGCGCCCCCACCCCCAGCACCTGTAAGACGGTGGCTGCCCATGGGAGATTGGGGCCCTAATGTTAGGAGCAGGAGGATGTAGGCGCTGCTCATATTTTTGTGCCTTCTCAACAGCACTCCTCAATGACAATCTATTGGTCCCAATGTTAACCTAATCAAGCCTGGCTACAGAGTGTTGGATCTTGGCATATGTGATGGTGATTTGTTTTGTACGCAGATGGCTACCTCCCATCACATGGTCCATGATCTCCTTCTCTGTGAACACGTAGGGTTCTGTAAAACATGTCACCAATTGATGGTCACTGAGGAATGCTGTTGAGATGAAGAGATGCTGCAGTCACTATCTAATTTTTTTTTTTATTCATTGAATTTTTATTAGATGGAAATCACATAAAGTTACAGATACTATATACCATAAGTCTTGTTTACATCTAGAATATATATATACATTCATTAAGTATAAATATACTTCTGTCCACAATAAAACATTAGCTTCATTAAAGTAAAGACAACTGTTCCATTTTTAAACAGATATGATTCCCTACAGACTATCCCCATTATCTAGTGTTATTATGCCCTATTGGAGATAACGTTTTTAGTGCTTTAATGTATTACATAGTCTGCATGGGAACCACCTCCGTTCATATTTTATTTTATCATCTTGCAACATTTTAAACATGTAACTATAAAACAAAATTGGTCACCATAGTTACCTACTTTACAAGATTAGATATTCCCAACAATCCTTTTTCCTTTGCAGTATTACCGCTCTTTCTAAAGTAGCCGCTCCCCCTATTTTCCCCTTTACACCATCTTGGGGTATAACACCAGTATCTATCTAGTTGGTCTTCCCTAAATTTCAACCACACACCCAACACTTCATTAAATGTATTAATTGTATCTTCCAAAGAGTTGGAAATGCATTAATTTATAGTAATAAAAATCCAATTTATCCATGATGGATTGAAAATTCAGATCCCTCTGTTTCCACTGTGTAGCTATATGAGATTTGGAAGCTAAATATAAAAATGTAAAGAGTCTATGTTGCGCTTAAGAGAGTGACGTCACCGGTATCCCTAGCAAAACGGTTTCTATAGTTTCCTGTATTTGAAACTTGAACAGCTCAGAAGCCACTTGAGAGATCCCTGTCCAGATTGGTCTAACCCCAAGACATTCCCACCATATATGTATAAATGAGCCGATGGTCTTACAACCCCTGAAACAATTTGGGTGTACAGAGCGCTTCCATTTCACTATTCTTTCAGGGGTAAGATAGGTGCGGTGTAATACTGTAATTGTGGTCTCCAGTATGCTATGATTTAGAGAGCATCTAGATATTCCTCCAGGAGATCCTCCATTTTTCCTCCTCCCAGCGTATTCCCATATCTGCCTCCCAATCTTTGATATAATTATCTTTAATTGATAACTTTGGCAAGTTGAATATATCATAGATTCCACTAATTATTCCCTTTGCTATGGGGTTGCTAATGCATATCCGAGACAACCAGGTCCTCTTAGGAAGACCCTGTTTTCTAATCAATGTCTCAATAAAATGTCTAAGTCCTGTAAGGGTAGATGGAATGTGTCAACAATTTGTTTATTGTCTAGAAGTTTACTATGTTTTATCCAATTCCCTAGCCTATTTAGGCAGTTTGATTTCAACCAACCATTTGATGTAAAACTAAGAGCTTTCGGGGCCCCAGGATGATTAATTATAGGGGTCATGGGTGAAGTTTTTAAAAACAGGGCTTAGTTTCTCGCCAACTTCCAGCATTGTAATGTATGGTTTACAACGGGATGTCTCAGCATGTAAACCCAGTCTGGGATTTTATCCAGCCAAATGAGGGTGTCTCATGTCAATGAGTTTAGTAAGTGATCCTCCGTAAAAACCCATGCCAGCTGATGATTAGCATTAGAGTGGGGAATTCGAATCAACAAGAGCTGGAATCAACTATCTTTTTTACGACCTTATTTTGTAGCTGTTAGGTTTTTGTTTTGTTTTATGTACAATTCAGGTCCATGAAGGCATCTTCTGAATGAGCAAGTATTGTGAAAAAAATATATGAGGTTTAAGGTTTTCACAGTGCCTCTCAGATATTCCTTCAATGACAGTACCCTTTAACATGTAGCTCTCACAATTTTAAACCCATCATATAGTAAGATATCTAAGAAATGTTGTTTGCTTAATGTAGACTAACACCACTATGGTGGTGGACTTGCAGAGGCTCACAATGGCATGTTAATGACAGTCAACATTAATATATGTTCTAGTGCAGCTTGTTATCCTGAACTCAATATCAGTCTGAATACAGATCCTTGTGTCTTCTGTAAGTACCATTGAATCTGGCTAAGGACCTTTTATATCCTCTCCATATTAATGGGTATTCTCCCATATTGCTGATATCATGAGTATCATTTAATATGTGCTCAATCAATGTTGATTAACAATATCATATGACGAAGGTGATAGTACACCTTGACCACTGGCGCTGGTCACAGCTAAGCATTTATTATGGGATGAAACATCATTATTAATGATCACTGCCTGTGAGTTATCCTGAGAACTAGCTAATGGTTAGTAATGCTTGCAAATGGGAATCAGGTGAGTTGGTAAATTGTTACAGTTATATTATTTAGCACTGTACTGTACATGCATGTTTATTAATTTTTTATTCTCCTCTACCTTTTTCTTTATGATTTTTGTTTTGTGATCACACTGTATGTGTGAAACTGGATTGATTACACAGTCCAGAGGTTAAGCATCTGTTTCATTGAGCAGACCTAGACAAGTTGTAAGTGCTATGCACATTAATGGTTTCTTCATTTACATGGAGTGACTTCTGATGATCCTTTTATTCATCAGATACCGGTTGCAGTGGTGTAGTGACCACAACCTGGTAGGTGCTTTGCATCATGCTTATTCTAGACTATGATATTACCTCCTGTAGGTATCCCCTTTTTCCCTAAGAGCCTATTGCTTTCCCTGGACCCGCCCAAAACACACCCATTATATTAATGCACAGTCTTGTCCATTTCTGATTGTGCTCTGTGTATGAAATAAATCTTTGTTATACCGTTCTCACCTGTCAGTGTGTTTTCAATGTTTGGGGTTTTGGGACATCCACATACATCACATTTGTGTCACATTCATGTATCAGTAAACTAATGACCTCTAGTTACTATGCAATAGGTTAATACATATGATAACAATAATAATAATAATACTAATAATAATAATATTATCATAAGGTATCATATAATAATATATGTATCATATATAATAATAAAGGGTTAATACACATGCAAAGTCCAATTGGTAATACTGTGAAGTTTTAACACTTGACAGGCTGACTGCCTGATAGGAATATGACAGGTGATAATGTGAATCGATTGATAGCAAAACACTTAATAGGATGTCACCAAATGATAAAGGGTATATACCTTGACACTTGGCCACCAGCAATGGCGTGGGACTTTCCAGAATGGGCGTAGCAGAGTTATCCCTGATGGAGGAGAGTTAGCTGTTGCTCTGCACAGTCTCCATGTGTGTTTGTGGCCCTTCTGGATTGCTGCCTTGTGGTGATGAAGGGGCTTGTGTACTTCAATAAAGTTGTGAGCTATACAATGTAGGGACACTCTAGATAGGCAGGTCATAGCAGAGAGGTCAGACAAATCACAGACCACTGGAGAAGGAACTGGCAACCCAGTAGGTTTGGCATGCAAACCTGGTGGAACAGCACAGGCAGGCCTACTTAAAGTTCTGCATTCCATAGGATCATAGATCATCAGACATGACTGAAGGATTGAACAATAAATATTAAAATGTCCCCCTGGTACTTGACATATGCCATGTGGAGGTGTAATTTGGCTACTATTTAATTTCCAAATATAGATGTGATGAGCTAGATGTATATGCAATTATATTTATATTCTAGTGTCCACATTAGAGCCTCTGTGAGTGAGAAAGGGTTAATATGGCAGGCAGTTCCATGCTTTTGTGTTGCTTTTTAATCAGGTAGTGTGTCTTTAATTGCTTTATGTATGTTGCAGCATGGCTTTTCATATTGGTATATGCATGTCCATTTCAACATATGATGAAATAAAATAAAAAATGTTAATGCCTATTTTTTATTTGGGGATTATTGTGCAACTAATTGGAATGTCTTTCATTGCTTTCCCCATATTGGTGTGTTTTTATTGTCTTTTACAGTATTAAGAACTTTTCTGTAAACCCTTTGAGGTCCTATTTAGAGGCCATAATATTTTTGGCTCCATTTGACATTTACAGGTTTGAACGTCAGTGTGTCCATCGAGATTTGTAGCAATTTAATAGCGATTTGCGATAGTAACATTTACGGGCTTAACAGATCAAAGACTTAGCTGGGACGGAGTTAAGATTTTCATGTAGGATTTTTCTGCCTGTAAACTGCAGATCATTTGCGGGTAGCTGAAAGAGGCCTATTTAATAGCCGTAACTTTTGCAGGCTTTATGGCTTTTGGGAACTTGATATCGCCCAAGTTTAATAGGGCCCTATGTCTATTTGAACAGGATATAAGAAGGAGTCAACATGGATTTATGAGTAATAGGTTATGTCAAATAAATCAAATTAGTTTCTATGAGGAGGGTAGTAGGAACCTGGATCAAGGCAACTTAGTAGATGTAGTCTTTTAAGATTTTGCAAAGGCTTTTGATACAGTGCCACATGGAAGACTAGTGAGCAAACTAAGGGATACAGGAATTGCATTAAATATCTGCTCATGGATCGAGAGATGGCTAAAAGACAGGAAGCACAGGGTTGTGGTCAATGGAACATACTCAGATTGGACTAATGTGGTAACTGGGGTTCCTCAGGGTTCAGTATTAGGTCCTCTCCATTTTAACATATTTATTAATGATTTAGAAGTGGGACTGAAAAGTAGTGTCTCCATTTTTGCTGATGACACTAGGTTGTGCAACATAATTAAATCCAATGGGATTTACATAAATGAGAGGAATGGGCATCTAAATGGCAGATTAAATTTAATATAAATAATTGTAAAGTTATGCATCTGGGAAGGAAAAATAGCCATGCAATTTATAATCTTAGTGGTGCAAATCTAGGGGTATCAGATATTGTTAAAAAGTAGAAGGGTTTGATGGCTCAATGTGTCAACAGTAGTAATGAACTTATCATAGGGTGCTACCAAGGGTCAAAGACATATAGACAATACATTAAAGAGAAAGATTCCCTTTTTGTTAGCTCACACCTATTAATCCCAATTCTTTACAGAGACCCAATTATAATAAAACTCAAGGGTTAGACGTAGCAACGTGAGACGCGTGTTAGTGACGTCATCGCGAGGCGTCCTAACCAAGATCTCCACGCTGAGGGAGCAGCACAGAGTCTCTAGAACACAGTGATACTAGAATAACTTAAGAATAGAGTCAGAAACGGTCCTAGGAATTACTCTGCTCTCCTAACAGGCTCTAATTACAAGAAAATAATTATAACAAGGACACTCTAGTGATGGGGTCTCTGTAAAGAATTGGGATTAATAGGTGCGCACTAACAAAAAGGGAACCTTTTTCTTTAATTTATTGTATCAGATATTGAAAGGAATTTGGGAGCACTTATGGACAACCACCTAGATAACAGTGCTCTATGCCAAGCAGCAGCTGTAAAGGCAAATACAATATTAGCATGTATTAAGCAGGGTAAAGAAGGAAGGGAAGCAAATATAATTCTGCCACTGTACAAATCTCTAGTACGCCCTCATTTGGAATATGGAGTACAATTTTGGGCACTACTTCATAAAAAGGACATTTTAGAGCTGGAAAAGGTACATAGGAGGGCAACAAAACTAATAAGGGGAATTGAGGGGCAAAGTTATGAAGAAAGACTAATTAAATTAAACTTATTTTCTCTAGAAAAAAGGTGTCTAAGAGGAGATATGATTACATTATATAAATACATCCTGGGTCAGTATAAAGATTTGTCAAGGGAGCTTTTTGTGCCAGGTGGTTTTCAACTAAAAAGAGGACATCCCTTGAGGTTAGAAGTAAAAAGAATCCACCTCAAAGAAAGATAAGGGTTCTTCACAGTAAAGGTGGTTTATGGTTTATGTGGAATTCTCTACCAAAGGAGGTGGTGACAGCAGATTTAATAGATAACTTTGAAAATGGACTGGATGTATTTTTAATTAAAATTTAATTTTAATTAGAGAGAGAGTATTTATTTAGGGACGAGTCTGAACGCTTTTGTTTTTATTTCTCTTTGCCTTCCTCTGGATCAATTAACAACTAATCCACATATTGCAGATTAGAGATCTTAAAAGGTTGAACTTGATAGGGTAAAAGTCTGTTTACAGCCTCAATTGTTATGTAACTATGTAACTATGGGAATTGTTGGTCTGGGTCAAGGGGGTGAGAGAGAGAGACAGGAGAGAGAGAGACAGGAGAGACCATGTACGTGGTTATGTACATGTTTTTTAACATGTATGGTTTGCACTGTAAATGGATCACTTCCTCTGGCAAGGCAATATCATCATTCCCTCCTACTGATGAAATTCATGGCCAATGTCCCCCTCTGTTAGCTGCTGCTGTCTTGGTTGTCATGTAGATCCCATTGAGCTCCTGATCCACATCTTTGCCCATGAACTGCTTTAACCTCTATATATCCATGAATATTATGTAGCCTGTATGGATGGCATTCAAAAGTACAAATAACTCCTCTCGGTTATTTTAAGTTCCTTTGTAGCCTCTTTCCCCCCTATCTGTTTATGGAGACCTTTGCTGAAGCTCTCCTCCTTTTGACTTGAGGACTGATGATCAACCTCCTAAAATAGGCTGCATTTGTACGCAATGGTCAGGTGATAATCAATGTTATACTTTCTTAAGCTCACTACATTGCATAAAATATAGCATTTGTTTACAATATAACGAAATATGGGTTAAGAAATTTAGCAACGTTTTTTACATGTAGAAATTTATTTATTACTAACACACAGGCTTGAAATTTCCTACAATCACAGAGCGATTCAATTAAACAAGCTCACAATTTACAGGCCGAAAGTCGAAACCGTAAACCATGCAGTCATAAGTAGCATTTTAGAGCATGATCATGATCAATCAAGCAAGGCCATAACTACAGATTTACATTTGCCATTTCCGAGTGTGAAAAAATGTATGGCCTTGAAGAATTGTAGCAATTGAATAGCGATTTATAATTTTAGCGATTGTAACTTTAGCAGGCTTGAAAGATCAAAGGCTTAGATGGGCTGTAAGTTACGATTTTGACAACCGCAGGGATTTTCAGGCTGTAACCCGTAGATCGTTTGCAGCTCACTAAAATACGATCAGCAAATTAGTTTAAGGGCTCCATTACAGACTCCAGTAACTTGTATTGCTTAATTGAAGAGGAGCCTAAGGGCCCTATTAAATTCCAGCCTCGTAAATAAGACGCTTCTACTCAAATACTACGTACTGCAAAATTTCTCAAAGTTACAATGCTATTACAATCGCCCTGCTTCGAGCAACGTGTGAGCTACGCAGCAGGGCCGTACGTATCAACACTGCCAAAATGTATATGAGGAGTGACAAGCTGCGAGATGATCTTGCAGGCTCCCGCACCTCAGCAATTGCTGCAGGGTCCTAAACGGGACCTCCGCAGCAGTCCCCCACATAAGCCCTGCCGTGGGGGTACTCCAACTACCCACTCGGCACATATAATTAACCTCCCTCTATGCGGGGGTCCCCATCGGGACCCCCGAAGTGTCCTCACATTAACACCTTGCTACAGGGGTCCATCAGGACCCCTGCATCCCCCATAAAATAACCCCTTGCTGCGGGAGTCCCCGATCGGCACCGATCAGGCCCGCTGCATTTAATACTTTTAAATTCCCTGCCGTGGCTCCTTAAAGGGCCCGTGGCACACTATTACTAATCCCGGTCGCGGCACCTAAAATTAACCCCCCTCTATGCTGGGGGTCCGCATCGGGACCCCCCAAGTGTCCCCACATTAACCCCTTGCAGTGGGGGGCCCCGATCGGCACCGATCATGACCCCGCTGCATTTCAATTTTTAAATTTACAGCCTCGCGGGTCCTTAAAGGACCGTAAAGGTCCTGAAAGGACTCACACTAAAAAATATTAACCCCAGGCAAATAAAATTAACCGCATAACTCATGGGGGTCAATACAGACCCCCATAAGGCCTTACTTAACCCCATAACACATGGGGGTCAATACAGAACGCCATAAGGCCTTAATTAACCCCGTCACTCATGGGGGTCAATACAGACCCCCAGAAGGCCTTAATTAACCCCATAACTCATGGGGGTCAATACAGACCCCCATAAGGCCTTAATTAACCCTATAACTCATGGTGGTCAATACAAACCCCCATAAGCACTTAATTAACCCCATAACTCATGGGAGTCAATACAGACCCCCATAAGGCCTTAATTAACCCCATAACTCATGGGGGTCAATACAGACCCCCATAAGGCCTTAATTAACCCTATAACTCATGGGGGTCAATACAGACCACCATAAGCACTTAATTTACCCCGTCACTTATGGGGGTCAATACAGACCCCCATAAGGCCTTAATTAACCCTGTCACTCATGGGGGTCAATACAGACCCCCATAAGGCCTTACTTAACCCCATTACTCATGGGGGTCAATATAGACCCCCATAAGGCCTTAATTAACCCCATAACTCATGGGGTCAATACACTCCCCCATAAGCCTCTATTTAACCCCATCAGTCCCATAAGGGTATTATGACACCGATCAGGCTGTTAAAACCCTAACATTAACCACATAAGTGCAATGACGGTCCACAAGGACCATCATGACAATAACTACAAACACTACACTATAACCCCCAATAAACCATTAAATCTAAACTACCCCCCCTACACTAATTTATTAACACTTACACTACCTACCTACACTACCTACCCCCTAATAAACCTCCCCACCACTCTAATTCCAAAAAATAAAAAAACCTACAGTACAGAAAATAAAAAACCTAAGTCACCGGAAATAAAAACCTACAGTACAGAAAATAAAAAAAAACATACATTACAGAAAATAAAAAAATACATTTCAACCCCCCCCACAGAAAAAAAAAATTACACACCTGAAAAGGAAAGACAGACATGCACAATACAATACATACATACAATACATTACATACAATACATTACATTACATACAATTAGTGATGTCGCTAACATCAAATGTTCGCGAACAAACGAACATCGGCGAACCGCCATAGACTTCAATGGGCAGGCGAATTTCAAAACCCACAGGGACTCTTTCTGGCCACAATAGTGATGGGAAAGTTGTTTCAACGGGACTAACACCTGGACTGTGGCATGCCGGAGGGGGATCCATGGCAAAACTCCCACGGAAAATTACATAGTTGATGCAGAGTCTGCTTTTAAGCCATAAAGGGCATAAATCACCTAACATTCCTAAATTGTTTGGAATAACATGCTTTAAAACATCAGGTATGATGTTGTATCGATCAGGTAGTGTAAGGGTTACACCCGCTTCACAGTAACAGACCAATCTCCCCGTTTCATGCACCGCAAACAACCGCAAACTGTCCCTTTGCACAACCGCAAACTCCCCATTTGCACAAGGTTGGATACCAAGCTAGCCATGTCCCGTTCCTTGTCCTCACTGATGTCATTGAAGGTCTCTTCCTCCACCCAGCCACCAAGGGTCCCCGAAAGGTGACAACAAGCCCCCTGGGATGCCTGCTGTGTTTGTTCTTCCACCTCCTCAAAGCCACCTTCCTCCTCTGACTCCTCTTCTTCAGACTCCTCTCTATGCAGTGCCTCTGTCTGCGTTATTATAAGGTGTGTACTGTTAAGTAGTACTATTCCTATCGGTTTTATCCCTGTTACGTCCACTATTAGGACACGTGTATATGGCATGGATTTTTGGAACAGGGAGATGGAAAAAGATGCTTGGTCGGACCTCCTACTTCGAATTTGGGGCACTGCGCGTGCAATGTAATGTGCCACCAGATAGGACTGGTGTATTAAGTTGTACTATTCATTCCTATCAGTTTAATACCTGTTACGTTACCTATCAGGGGACGTGTATATGGCATGGATTTTTGGAACAGGGAGATGGAAAACGATGCTTGGTTGGACCTCCTACTTTGAATTTGGGACACTGCACGTGCAATCTAAGGTTCCACCAGATAGGAGAGTTGTATTAAGTTGTAATACTCATTCCTTTCAGTTTAATACCTGTTACGTTACCTATCAGGGGACGTGTATATGGCATGGATTTTTGGAACAGGGAGATGGAAAAAGATGCTTGGTCGGACCTCCTACTTCGAATTTGGGGCACTGCACGTGCAATCTAAGGTGCCACCAGATAGGAGTGGTGTATTAAGTTGTACTATTCATTCCTATCAGTTTAATACCTGTTACGTCAAATATCAGGGGACGTGTATATGGCATGGATTTTTGGAACAGGGAGATGGAAAAAGATGCTTGGTCGTTCCTCCCACTTTGAATTTGGGGCACTGCGCGTGCAATCTAAGGTGCCACCAGATATTAGTGGTGTATTAAGTTGTACTACTCATTCCTATCAGTTTAATACCTTTTACGTCACCTATCAGGGGACGTGTATATGGCATGGATTTTTGGAACAGGGAGATGGAAAAAGATGCTTGGTCGGTGCTCCCACTTCGAATTTTGGGCACTGTGCGTGCAATCTAAGGTGCCACCAGATAGGAGTGGTGTATTAAGTTGTACTATTCATTCCTATCAGTTTAATACCTGTTACGTCACCTATCTTTCCACCCAATAGCACCTTCTATATGTCATCAACCAGCCTGTGTGTATTTAGAGAACCACACTTTAAGGCCCTTAATCTGGGACAAGGTGGCTTGGCTATCAGAATTGCCTCAGAGCCTTAAAAACTCACCAAACCCCGTAATCAGACACTCACTATCATACTGGAAATGGGCCAAGAAACACACGGGTTTGTGCCCTGGATCCACCCAAATGACCCCAATTCTTGACCACCCTCAGGCCCCGAAACACATAAGCACAACATCACAACACTGGTGGAGGTCAAGGAAACTAGATAGACTGGGAGACTGGTTAGTTAAGGTCCAGATACTCACCTATGATGAACTGAGGGACAAAAATGAGCTACCGCTGTCAGAACATTACAATTACTGTAGGCTGAGACTGGGCTGTCCTGCAATTTACTGTAAATAAGCTGCATTCGCATAACTGTATGTTGTATTTGTGTTAAAATAAATGTATGTTGGTTTATGCTCTGCAGAATATGGTCCCAGACTAGTGTAGCTACTTGGCATGGGAGATAATCCTGTTACAGATAAGGAAGTCGATGGTCTAAAGTGTTTTCATTCTCAGAACATAAGAACAAAGAAGGCTGATCTAATCATTATCTGATTATATCAAAGTTGCCTCAGGGAGGTGTGACTCACCTATTGTCCCTATATGTGTATTGTGTGGCCAACTATGGAGAATATGTGAAATGTCTGTGTGTTATGTGAAAAAGATAATTTTACTAACTTTTGAACCCCTGGTCTGATTCATGCCATTTTTTAATATGTTGTTCCCCTGGGTGAGAGCTATTAAACGGTGCTGGACTTAAAGGTGTACCCTCTGGTTTTGGGGTACATCCAGAATGTGGTTAAAATTGTGTCTGTTTTAATTGTGTTACCTGTTATCTGAGGGGGGGAGACGTGGGGGTTGAACCATGTATATAATTGGCTGTGATAATTATGTGGGTGTAGCCCTTCAGAGGGCACCATTGCATAAAAGGAGATCCCCAGTCATTAAAGAGTAGTTCTGCTCCTGAAACTGTGTGTCGTCCAGTGATTGGGATTGCGGTTGGGATATTGCTATTATTTTACCTGTTGGAAACCTTGCCTGTGGATTTACCATTTACTTGTTCCTGAGCCTCACTGGGATTATAAGCGGAGATACCCTGGGGCACATTGCCTCTCCGCTACATTGGTTGGCAGCGCTGGGATCCAGACTCACAGAGGAACAAGCATAAATGGAGTACGGATGGAGATTGATTTTGCCACACTAAAAATGCTCCACGCTAAAAGACATCCTGGAGGCAAGGGGTATACAAGCCAGCAATAATAAGAAAGCGGTACTCATTACTGAGCTGATGGAGGAGTACCGAATGGACGGAGATTCGGTTCCCGAACAGGGGGATTCGGGAGAAAATTCGGAACAAGTGGAGTTCCGGAGGCAGGTACAATTTCGGCTTTCTTTTTATGGGGAACAACCTTCAAATTATTTCAAGGACCATGACAGAAGTCCAGGAATTTATGTTGAGGAAACAAACAGCCCCAGAACGCAGCTCTGCAATAAATATGCCACAAGAAGGTAAGCCTAAGATACCATACCAGGCTTTTAAAACGTATTTGGAGGCAGAGGAAGATATAGACGCTTTCCTGCAGGATTTTGAAAGACTGTGTGCCCTGCATAGAATCAGCACAGTGGACTGGGTACCGATTTTGGCAGGAAGGCTAACTGGGAGGGCAGCCGAGGCATATCGTACTGTACCTAATGAGGAAATAAGGTACTATAACAAAGTAAAGGAAATTATTCTGGCCAGGTATGCTATAACACCAGAAGCATACCGGCGGAGATTCAGGGACTTAAAGAAGGTGGAAAAAGACTCACACGCAGAATGGGCATGCAGGCTACAAAGGGCAGCACTTGGGTGGGTACAAGCGAGCAAGGCACAGTCCATGGAGGATGTGATACAGATGATGCTGTTGGAGCAGTTTTATGAGGGAGTAACTGGCGAGGTACAAGAGTGGGTAAGAGACCGAAACCCTACCTCCCTCACCGAAGCTGCCAGGTAAGGCAGATGAGTACCTAGATGCACGCAGGCAGCAAAAACCTGTAACACCAAAGACTCCTTTTAAAACCTTTGGGGGAACCAGCTACACCCCAGCCCCACCGAGAACACTGCCACCACCGCCCGCTGCACAGCCACGTTTCCGCCAGCCCGCTTCTGGCCCCTGTCACCACTGCCAGAAATGGGGACACTATAAAAGGGAATGTCCCCAGCTGCGAGACCGGTCCACCTGGATACGTCCAGGCCCACCACCACCACCGCCCGCTGCACAGCCACGTTTCCGCCAGCCCGTTTCTGGCCCCTGTCACCACTGCCAGAAATGGGGACACTATAAAAGGGAATGTCCTCAGCTGCGAGACCGTCCACCTGGATACGTCCAGGCCCACCACCACCACGAGAGCAGCCGCAGCCCACCACTACCAGGTCATAGTAGCCACGCCATATGGTTCAGCTGTTCCCATTACAACCGTGGAACAATGGGAGGTGCTGCACGAGGCAGATCCAGTCCAGGCCAAAGCTGATAATCGGCAGCATCACAGGCAGACCGTATACCTGGAGGGTAAAGCGGTCCAAGGGCTGCGAGACTCAGGGGCTACCATCACCTTGGTAAAAAGTCACCTGGTTTCAGACCAGGCTAAAATTAACAAGACTGTGGCCGTCAGGGTAGCCGGGGGAGCAGTATACCGGCTACCCACTGCAAGGGTTCATTTGCATTGGGGAGCGGGGGCAGGGCATTTGGAGGTGGGGTTGATGCCGCAGTTACCAGTATAGGTTTTATTGGGGAACGATCTGGGGAGGCTCACGTCTGTTTTTGAGCCCCAGACCCCCACCACAGGAGAAGCTTATCCTGTGGTCACCCGACAACAGACCTTCACCCAGGACTACAACACACTCCCGGAGGTTCAGACACTTCTATGTTCGGATTGGGAGCAGTACTGAGCCAAGTCAGGGCCGATGGCGGAGAACATCCCGTGGCTTACATCAATCACAAGCTGTTACCTCGAGAAGTAAGCTACGCCGCCATCGAGAAGGAATGCCTGGCTGTGGTGTGGGCCTTAAAGAAACTGCAGCCGTATTTATATGGACAGCCCTTTTCATTACTCACGGATCACAACCCGCTGGTATGGCTAAACCGGGTGGCTGTGGACAATGCCAGGCTGCTGCGCTGGAGTTTGGCGCTGCAGACTTTTAACTTTAATATCCAGTACCGCCCGGGTAAACAGAATGGGAATGCCGACGGTTTGTCAGGACAAACTGACCTGGAGAAATGATCCGTGAGTCCCCGGACATCCCCAAGCCGATCCGTGGTGGATCAGACTGTGTATGCCGGCTTATGGGCAAGGGGGAGCAGTGTAGCAGATGGCACTGGGCTGTCCTGCAATTTACTGTGAATATGCTGCATTCGCATAACTGTATGTTGTACTTGTGTTAAAATAAATGTATGTTGGTTTATGCTCTGCAGAATTTGGTCCCAGACTATTGCAGCTACTTGGCATGGGAGATAATCCTGTTACAGATAAGGAAGTCGATGGTATAAAATGTTTTCATTCTCAGAACATAAGAACAAAGAAGGCTGATCTAATCATTATCTGATTATATCAAAGTTGCCTCAGGGAGGTGTGACTCACCTATTGTCCCTATATGTGTATTGTGTGGCCAACTATGGAGAATATGTGAAATGTCTGTGTGTTATGTGAAAAAGATACTTTTACTAACTTTTGAACCCCTGGTCTGATTCATGCCATTTTTTAATATGTTGTTCCCCTGGATGAGAGCTATTGAACTGTGCTGGACTTAAAGGTGTACCCTCTGGTTTTGGGGTACATCCAGAATGTGGTTAAAATTGTGTTTGTTTTAATTGTGTTACCTGTTATCTGAGGAGAGGAGACGTGGGGGTTGAACCATGTATATAATTGGCTGTGATAATTATGTGGGTGTAGCCCTTCAGAGGGCACCATTGCATAAAAGGAGATCCCCTGTCATTAAAGAGTAGTTCTGCTCCTGAAACTGTGTGTCGTCCAGTGATTGGGATTGCGGTTGGGATATTGCTATTATTTTACCTGTTGGAAACCTTGCCTGTGGATTTACCATTCACTTGTTCCTGAGCCTCACTGGGATTATAAGCGGAGAGACCCTGGGGAACATTGCCTCTCCGCTACACTGAGGCATTTCACACACTCCCTGCACCAGAAACAGGGGACACCGCTCTTAAATTGGTTCTCCAAAATGTGTAAAGATAAACCTCTATCAAGGGGGATCATTGGGTCGCTTTACAAATATAAAACATTTGTTACTGGTTGAAGCGACACTGGGGGAAGGACCGGAGTGGGGGAGCCCTGGAGACCCTTCAGAAGCAACCAGCGGCAAAATCATCCCAGGAAAGGAGAGGTCGCTTACTGAAGCCTGCCCTAGGGTAACCCAAGGGCGATTGCCATGGTTAGATATTGTAAATAATAAGCTAATACTGCTGGAGGGATGATAGCTAATAGGACTTTGGTATTTCCTGCAGATATACTCTTTACTATTGTCTGTTTTACCATGTTTTAGGTATCTCTTAAATTGCAATCACAGTAAAAAATAAGAAAAATTATTAACCTAAAAAGTAAAAATAAGAAGGAATAGCCAGCTAACTTTCACAAAATGTCTTTATTGTAAATATGTATTTTTGCACAACTGTTATGCAAGACTGTTTAAAAATGCTTTATTTTTCATTACATGCTGTACGCCTTCTAAAATAAAATAATTTAAATGCAAAAATTAGGTATTGTTGCAGCGACCAGAAAAATTGATGTTAGTTTGCCAGGCAGAAAGTGGCCTAAAATATTTCGTCTTGAACCCTAGTTGGTGGAAATTCACTCTGGTTTTAAGGCCTACTACATCTGTGAGATTCTCAGAACTGCATTCAGAACACCTCAGCAGTGCATTCAGAACACCTCAGCAGTGCAAATTCACTCTGGTTTTAAGGCCTACTACATCTTTGAGATTCTCAGAACTGCATTCAGAACACCTCAGCAGTGCAAATTCACTCTGGTTTTAAGGCCTACTACATCTGTGTGATTCTCAGAACTGCATTCAGAACACCTCAGCAGTGCAAATTCACTCTGGTTTTAAGGCCTACTACATCTGTGAGATTCTCAGAACTGCATTCAGAACACCTCAGCAGTGCAAATTCACTCTGGTTTTAAGGCCTACTACATCTGTGTGATTCTCAGAACTGCATTCAGAACACCTCAGCAGTGCAAATTCACTCTGGTTTTAAGGCCTACTACATCTGTGAGATTCTCAGAACTGCATTCAGAACACCTCAGCAGGTATGGAGGAGACTATGGAAACTGCGCCATCCCTGAAGCCAGTATGTTTATTAATATCACTACTGTATGCATGTTATTATATCTTGGCAGATAGAAATATTTCTGACATTTTGTTTTCAATTTTTAACTATTTCCTATACCCTGCTTTGGCGTCCCCACCTTCCCCCAACCTTCCCCCATTTATGGCTGGCATAATTACCTCAAATCTCCTCCCCCCTCCTCACATACCTTCCTTCTAAGGTCTCTCTCCCATTTCTTTCTTACTCCCCTATCTTCCTGTACTGTCTGACTCCAATCCATTCTCTCTCTTTCTTTCAGTGCAAATTCAGTCTGGTTTTAAGGCCTACTACCTCTGTGAGATTCTCAGAACTGCATTCAGAACAACTCAGCAGGTATGGAGGAGACTATGGAAACTGCACCATCCCTAGAGCCAATATGTTTATTAATATCACTACTGTATGCATGTTATTATATCTTGGCAGATAGAAATATTTCTGACATTTTGTTTTCAATTTTTAACTGTTTCCTATACCCTGCTTTGGCGTCCCCACCTTCCCCCAACCTTCCCCCATTTATGGCTGGCATAATTACCTCTAATCTCCTCCCCCTCCTCACATACCTTCCTTCTAAGGTCTCTCTCCCATTTCTTTCTTACTCCCCTATCTTCCTGTACTGTCTGACTCCAATCCATTCTCTCTCTTTCTTTCAGTGCAAATTCACTCTGGTTTTAAGGCCTACTACATCTGTGAGATTCTCAGAATATTTCCCTCCCTCCCTGTCACCCACCACCCCAACTCAGATTAAATTTATAGAGCCATGGAAATCACCTGACTTCCTACTTGCAGATATATCATCTCAACACTAGGGGTCAGCCAACATACTAGTCTTTCACCTCAGATCCCTCCCCTCTTCCTCTAAAAAAAAACTCATTCTATCTTTCACCTGCTTCCTGACCCTTGCTATTCCTATTTGTTACTCTTCCCCAGTTCTCTGCCCTTTAATTCCCTTTAGATTGTAAGTAGCAAGTTTCCAGTCTTGTAGGGTGCTTTGGGATAAAGCACTTTCTGCTAATATTCTAAGCTCAAAACAGGGCCCTTCAACTTTGTTTGTTAAACGTGTATTTCCCCTGTTCTTATCCCCTGTACAGCGCTATGGAATATGTTGGCGCGATACAAATAAAAGATAATAATAATAATAAGTAACGCAAGTCATCGGCATTAAGGAATAAAATACAGCAGCGTGTGGACCATTATTAGCTCAAGGAAGCTCATCTATCAGGCCTTTTTTATTTGAATGTATCGCCCACTGTCAGTCCCTTCGGGATCCATCCCTCATTCATCTTAATAAAGGTGAGGTAATCTAGACTATTTGACCTAGGCGACTTCTCTTATCAGTGACAAAACCTCCTGCTGCACTGAAGGTCCTTTCTGACAGGACACTTGAAGCGAGCCAGGACAGAAGTTCTATGGCAAATTGGGATAGCTCTGGCCACAGGGCATGCGTGCACACCCAGTAGTCAAGGGGTTCATCGCTCTTAATAGTGTTGATATCTGTAGTTATGGCGAGGTAGTCTGTTACCTGACGGTCGGGTCGTTCTCTGAGGGTGGACCCCGAAGGGCTGTGGCGATGCATAGGACTTAAAAAGCTTTGCATGTCCTCCATCAACAACACGTCTGTAAAGCGTCCTCTACTTGCCGGCGTGCTCGTGGGAGGAGGATTATGTTCACCTCTTCCGCTGTTAGATTGCCGTTGTGCTGTGACATTACCTTTAAACGCTGTGTAAAGCATACTTTTTAATTTATTTTGGTAGTGCTGCATCCTTTCCGACTTGTGGTAATTCGGTAACATTTCAGGCACTTTCTGCTTATACGGGGGTCTAGTAGTGTGGACACCCAGTACAGGTCGTTCTCCTTCATCCTTTTTATACGAGGGTCCCTTTAACAGGAACAACAGCATGAAAGACCCCATTTGCACAAGGTTGGATGCCGAGCTAGTCATGTCCCGTCCCGTGATCTCACTGAAGGTTTGTTCTTCCCCGCAGCCACGTACAACACCACGGGTACCAGATAGGTGACAACGAGCACCCTGGGATGCCTGTTGTGGTTGGTCTTCCTCCTCCTCCTCAAAGCCACATTCCTCCTCTTACTCCTCTTCCTCACAATCCTCTTCCAGCATTGCCGCAGGTCCAGCAAGCGATGCTGATAAGGCTGTTTCTAGTGGTGATGGTGACCACAACTCTTCCTCTTCCTCTTCACACTCATGTACGGCCTAATCCAGCACTCTTCGCAGGACACGCTCCAGGAAATAAACAAATGGTATGATGTCGCTGATGGTGCCCTGGGTGCGACTGACCAGGTTTGTCACCTCCTCAAAAGGACGCATAAGCCTACAGGCATTGCGCATGAGCGTCCAGTAACGTGGCTAAAAAATCCCCAGCTCTGCAGAGGCAGTCGTAGCACCCCGGTCATACAAATACTCATTAACGGCCTTTTCTTGTTGGAGCAGGTGGTCGAACATTAGGAGTGTTGAATTCCAACGTGTCGGGCAGTCTAAAATCAAGTTCCTCGCTGGCATGTTGTTTCGCCGCTGTATATCTGTAAAGTGCGCCATGGACGTGTAGGAATGCCTGAAATGGGCACACACCTTCCTGGCCTGCTTCAGGACGTCCTGTAAGCCTGGGTGCTTATGCACAAAGCGTTGTACAATCAGATTACACACATATGCCATGCACGGCACATGTGTCAACTTCCCTAAATTCAATGCACCCAACAAATTTCTTCTGTTGTCACAAACCACTTTGCCGATCTCCAGTTGGTGCGGAGTCAGCCACTGATCCACCTGTGCGTTCAGGGCGGACAGGAGTGCTGGTCCAGTGTGACTCCCTGCTTTCAGGGAAGTCAACCCCAAGACGGCATGACACTGCCATATCCGGGATGTGGAATAGTATCTGTGGAGCTGGGGGGGTGCCGTTGATGTGGAGCAAGACATAGCAGCAGCAGAAGAGGACTCAGCCGAGGAAGTTATGGAAGAGGATGGAGTAGGAGGAGTAGAGGAGGTGGCAGCAGGCCTGCCTGCAAGTCGTGGCGGTGTCACAAACTCCTCTGCAGAGCCACGTATTCCATGCTTGGCAGCCGTCACCAGGTTCACCCAATGCGCAGTGTAGGTGATATACCTGCCCTGACCATACTTTGCAGACCAGGTATCCGTGGTCAGATGGACCCTTGCCCCAACACTGTGTGCCAGAGATGCCATTACTTCCTTTTGCACAATCGAGTACAGGTTGGGGATTGCCTTTTGTGCAAAGAAATTTCGGCCGGGTACCTTCCACTGCGGTGTCCCAATAGCTACAAATTTTTTGAACGCCTCAGACTCCACCAGCTTGTATGGTAAAAGCTGGCGGGCTAAGAGTTCAGACAAGCCAGCTGCCAGTTGCTGGGCAAGGGGGTGACTTTGTGACATTGGCATCTTACGCTCAAACATGTCCTTGACAGACACCTGACTGTGGGCAGATGAGCAGGGACTGCTCAAGGCGAGACACGGAGTGGCGGATGGTTGAGAGGGGGCAAGCAGGGCAGCAGTGGTTGACGTGGCTGAAGATGCTGGACCAGGAGGAGGATGGCGGCTTTGACTTTGTGTGCTGCTTGTACTCATGTGTTGATCCCATAGGCGTTTGTAATGTGACATCATGTGCCTTCGCAAAGAAGTTGTACCTAGGTGGGTGTTGGACTAAACACGAATCTTACAGGTTGCAAATGGCATCGCTGTTGTCACAGGCAGACACACAAAAAAATTGCCACACTGCTGAGCTCTGCAATGACGGCATTCTGGTGGTGGCAAAAGCCTGCGTTGACTGGCGTGCTGTCTGGCTGACCCCGGGTGCCGATGCATGCTGTCTGACTGTGCCACTAGCTACTTTCGACGACCTCCTGCTGCTTCTAACTTGTCTCCTCCTCCACTCTGTCTCCCTATCTGAACTTTCCTCCTGTTCTTCTTCTCTTATAGCGGGCACCCACGTGACTTCCACGGACTCATTGTCATCATCAACCGCTTCACTTGTATCTGACAACTCAACAAAGTAAGCAACACCGGGTACAACATCATCATCATCATCATCATCAGACCGTACGTCCATGTGTGTAATGCTGCCTGACTGGGACATATCCCTGTTATCTACATCCTCTGGCACTAATGTTTGTGCATCACTCATTTCTTCCAACGGATGTGTAAATAACTCTGCTGACGGATCAAGTGAAGCGGCTGTGGTGCTAGTGTTGGTGGTGGCGGCAGGAGGGCGAGTGGTAACTGGAGAGGTGCCTGAAGCTAAGCTGGAGGAGAATGGTGCGTCTAGGTTACGAGCGGAAGCTGTAGAAGATTGGGTGTCTTGTGTTAGCCAGTCAACCATGTCCTCAGAACCGTTCAAATTCAGGGTACGTTGCCTCTGAAAACTGGGCATTATTGTAGGGCCAAAGGGAATCACAGCACCACGACCACAACGGCCCCTGCGGGGTGGCCTGCCTCTGACTGTCATTTTTTTTACGATTAGTGGTACTATGCGTGCAAGCTACTGTGACACCAGATATGAGTGTCACTGTGCACTGGCAAAAGTTGGCAGAGTAGGCGCTGTAGGCCTCACACACACCCCTGTAGGCAGGCAACTTATATTCAATTGATTACAGTTAAAAAAGGGTTATTTTATTTCACTGTACTCTACGGTTGCACTAGATATGAGTGTCACTGTGCACTGGCAAAAGTTGGCAGAGTAGATGCAATAGGCCTCACACAAACGCCTGTAGGCAGGCAACTGATATTCAATCGATTACAGAAAAAAAAGGGTTTATTTATTTCACTGTACACTACGGTTGCACCAGATATGAGTGTCACTGTGCACTGGCAAAAGTTGGCAGAGTAAATACAATAGGCTTCAGACACACGCCTGTAGGCAGGCAACTGATATTCAATTGATTATAGTCAAAAAATGGTTGTTTTATGTCACTGTACACTACGATTGCACTAGATATGAGTGTCACTGTGCACTGGCAAAAGTTGGCAGAGTAGATGCAATAGGCCTCACACACACGCCTGTAGGCAGGCAACTGATATTCAATCGATTACAGTCAAAAAAGGGTTCTTTTATTTCACTGTACACTACGGTTGCACTAGATATCAGTGTCACTGTGCACTGGCAAAAGTTGGCAGAGTAGATGTAATAGGCCTCAAACACACGCCTATAGGCAGGCAACTGATATTCAATTGATTACAGTTAAAAAAGGGTTATTTTATTTCACTGTACACTACGGTTGCACTAGATATGAGTGTCACTGTGCACTGGCAAAAGTTGGCAGAGTAGATGCAATAGGCCTCACACAAACGCCTGTAGGCAGGCAACTGATATTCAATCGATTACAGAAAAAAAAGGGTTCATTTATTTCACTGTACACTACGGTTGCACCAGATATGAGTGTCACTGTGCACTGGCAAAAGTTGGCAGAGTAGATACAATAGGCTTCACACACACGCCTGTAGGCAGGCAACTGATATTCAATCGATTACAGTCAAAAAAGGGTTCTTTTATTTCACTGTACACTACGGTTGCACTAGATATCAGTGTCACTGTGCACTGGCAAAAGTTGGCAGAGTAGATGCAATATGCCTCACACATACGCCTGTAGGCAGGCAACTGATATTCAATCGATTACAGTCAAAAAAGGGTTCTTTTATTTCACTGTACACTACGGTTGCACTAGATATCAGTGTCACTGTGCACTGGCAAAAGTTGGCAGAGTAGATGCAATACGCCTCACACACACGCCTAAAGGCAGGCAACTGATATTCAATCGATTACAGAAAAAAAAGCGTTCTTTTATTTTACTGTACACTACGGTTGCACTAGATATGAGTGTCACTGTGCACTGGCAAAAGTTGGCAGAGTAGATGCAATAGGCTTCACATCCACACCTGTAGGCAGGCAACTTTTATTCAATTGATTACAGTCAAAAAAGGGTTGTTTTATGTCACTGTACACTACGGTTGCACTAGATATGAGTGTCACTGTGCACTGGCAAAAGTTGGCAGAGTAGATGCTATAGGCTTCACACACATACCTGTAGGCAGGCAACTGATATTCAATCGATTACAGAAAAAAAAGGGTTCTTTTATTTCACTGTACACTACAGTTGCACCAGATATGAGTGTCACTGTTCACTGGCAATAGTTGTTAGAGTAGATGCTATAGGCTTCACACACACGCCTGTAGGCAGGCGACTGATATTGAATCGATTACAGAAAAAAAAGGGTTCTTTTATTTCACTGTACACTACAGTTGCACTAGATATGAGTGTCACTGTGCACTGGCAAAAGTTGGCAGAGTAGATGCAATAGGCCTCCCACAAACGCCTGTAGGCAGGCAACTGATATTCAATCGATTACAGAAAAAAAAGGGTTCATTTATTTTACTGTACACTATGGTTGCACCAGATATGAGTGTCACTGTGCACTGGCAAAAGTTGGCAGCGTAGATACAATAGGCTTCACACACACGCCTGTAGGCAGGCAACTGATATTCAATTGATTATAGTCAAAAAATGGTTGTTTTATGTCACTGTACACTACGGTTGCACTAGATATGAGTGTCACAGTGCACTGGCAAAAGTTGGCAGAGTAGATGCAATAGGCCTCACACACACGCCTGTAGGCAGGCAACTGATATTCAATCGATTACAGTCAAAAAAGGGTTCTTTTATTTCACTGTACACTACGGTTGCACTAGATATCAGTGTCACTGTGCACTGGCAAAAGTTGGCAGAGTAGATGCAATACGCCTCACACAAATACCTGTAGGCAGGCAACTGATATTCAATCGATTACAGAAAAAAAAGCGTTCTTTTATTTCACTGTACACCACTGTTGCACTAGATATGAGTGTCACTTTGCACTGGCAAAAGCTGGCAGAGTAGATGCTATTGGCTTCACACACACGCCTGTAGGCAGGCAACTGATATTCAATTGATTACAGAAAAAAAAGGGTTCTTTTATTTCACTGTACACTACGGTTGCACCAGATATGAGTGTCACTGTTCACTGGCAATTGTTGGCAGAGTAGATGCTATAGGCTTCACACACACGCCTGTAGGCAGGCAACTGATATTCAATCGATTACAGAAAAAAAAGGGTTCTTTTATTTCACTGTACACTACGGTTGCACTAGATATGAGTGTCACTGTGCACTGGCAATAGTTGGCAGAGTAGATGCTAAAGGCTTCACACACACGCCTGTAGGCAGGCAACTGATATTCAATCAATTACAGTCAAAAAAGGGTTGTTTTATGTCACTGTACACTACGGTTGCACTAGATATGAGTGTCACTGTGCACTGGCAAAAGTTGGCAGAGTAGATGCTATAGGCATCACACACATGCTAGCAGACAGGCAGATGCAATTAGATTACACAGAAAAAAAAAAAAAAAAAAAAATGATGTTCTAGCCCTAAAAAGGGCTTTTTAGGTTGCTGTCCTTGCAGCAGATATCAAATGAGTCCTTCAGGTGTGTAGTGAAAGCTAAGTACACAGCCTTGATATCTATTTCCCTTTTAAATCAGCAGCAGGTAGAATATATGTCCTCTCTGAACGAATGTAGCTTCAGAATGATTCTAAAATGGAGGTTGTCCTTCAGATGGAAGGCTCTGGAAGGGAGTGTATGCTGCTGATTGGCTGGAATGTGTCTGCTGACTGTAAGGTGCAGGGTCAAAGTTTCCTCAATGATTAAGAATAAGGGGGCGGACCGAAAAGCACATGTGCTCGCCGTTCGATGCGAACAAGAACATGAAAAAATTGCGGCGAATAGTTCTCCGGCGAACTGTTCGGGACATCACTACATACAATACATTACATATAATACAAATCAAATACCCCCTATCTATCTAACATACAATCTATTTAATATAAAATAAATCCTAACTATATCAAATACATCCCCCTATCTATCTAATATACAATAAATCCTAACTACATACACAGACCCTAATTCTAAGCTAAAATAAAATAATTAAGACCACTTACCTTTAAGATGTCCCTTCAGATCACTAACCTAGGGGTAAAACAAACAAAAAAATTAGTACAAAACATTAACATAAAATAAATAAACATTATATACATTCTAAATATTCTACTCACCTTTCCAGCATGTCCCGTCATTCTTCAGTTCTTCCGGCGTGTACCGAGGCGAGCAGTTGAGGCATTAAAACTTGCAGCACTTAGCAGTTGAAGCATTAAATGACTTAGGGCCTCATTCTATTATCGGCCGCAGCCGTTGCGGGGCCGCAAGGACCGGCCGCAAGCTATTCGGCTATTCTATTCCCTTACGGCCGGAGGCTCCGGCAGGCTTGCGGCCAATGCCTTGCTATCTCTTGCGGCCGCTCGCGCCGGAGGAAAGCCTTTGATCTAAAACGGCCGCAAGAGATTTGCAATTCAATTGCTCCGGGAAACCTCTCTGCAAGGCTAAAAACGAGCCGCAGTTACTTGCAGGAAAAAGGTCTCGCTAGCACCAATTAAGCACATAAAATAGCTCAAATAAAGCCATCCTGCACTTTGAGAAGACTATAAAGGGATTTTAGGTGTTAGAAAAAATAGCACATAATTATCCTGTACTTAAATCCGTAAAATATTTTATTTTTAATATCCGTAAAATATCCATGTAAAAAGTCCAGAGTGCTTGGAGCACCTCAGACCCGCCCACGCCGCAGCCGGAAAATAAACAGTTAATTTGAACTCGGGTTTGGGCAGATGTGCAAGCTTGAGAGTGTGTTCCTTTTAATCCTCATGTCCCCCAATATGATCCCTAGCATTTACAGAGCTGTACAGTGCAGGCTTGAATTTATTTTTCAGTTTTTATATTTCACAGATTACGGCCGG
This sequence comes from Discoglossus pictus, assembly GCA_027410445.1. Taxonomy (NCBI): domain Eukaryota; kingdom Metazoa; phylum Chordata; class Amphibia; order Anura; family Alytidae; genus Discoglossus; species Discoglossus pictus. The sequence goes on from CM050164.1 coordinate 473,115,858, forward strand.
TTCCAAGATATGCGGCCGGCCGTAAAAGGAGATCCTTGCGGGGCCGTATAATAGAATCGCGAGTTAACAGAACCCTCGCAAGGAATCGCAGCCTTACGGCCGATTTACGGCCGATAATAGAATGAGGCCCTTAGCCTCCAAACAGTTAGGAAACACGGGATTGCCTTAGGCTGCAAGCACTTTCTATTAGAAAATTCTAAAAAAAAGTTGATAAATGTATCTACAGCAGACAACAAGGATAGGTTAAAATTGGTATAACAGCTAGAAAATTTAATAGAGGTGGTCTGTCTCATCCAAATCTGAAAAGTTATTATGAAGCAACTTTCTTACATCATATATGGCACTGGAATATTAAATAATAGCTTCAGAGCTGGCACCAAATTAAAGACTCTTATATGTTAAATATGGATCTTAATCTTGTATTTCGTGAAAATATAAACAAAAAAAAACAAAAAAAAAGGAGCATTAATAATTAAAAAGGGTATTAAATTATGAAATAAATTTAACAACAAATGGGAATTAATTTATTTTCCCAGTCCACTTATCCCATGGAAGATGCTGGTTAGTAAACTTAAATGACTAAATTTAGAAAGATGGAGTAGATGGGAGATTAAAATCCCAGGAGAAATATATTCCAACAGAGCCTTATTGTCATTTGACAAGTTGAAAAACAAATTTGGTGATTTAAACTTCTAAATACAATTTGGTTAGCAATAGACCATTGACATCATTTGAACTTCTTTTAGCTTCCGGATCCAAATGACATCTTATTTCTAAATGTTTTGGTATTTTTAAAGATAAATTAGATTCAGAAAAAACAATCTGTATGAAAATCTGGGAAAACGATATCAATCAATCCTGGCCAACAGAGAAGTGGTTTAAGACGTTAGAATTGACTAATAAAGTTCTAAAATATACTTCATTAAGAGAAGTCTTTTTTAAGATCCTGAACATGGTATCTGACTCCGAATAAAATTGATAGATTTTCCCACAATTTGAAGGATAAATTGTGCTGGAGAGACTATGGGGATAAAGGGACTTTCCTATATATATGGTGGAGTTGTAGCAAAGTGCAACAATTTTGGAGAGAATGCTTCTCCGAAATGTCAGCTTTAATTAATGTACCCATTCAACCAACTCCGGATATTGCTTTGCTACACATACTCCCAGATATATTGAATTGGAAAATGAAAGCATTATTTATTTTAGTTTTGTCTATAGCCATATGGCTTTTAACCCGTTACTGGAAAAAAGTGCAAATTCCATTTTGGAATGATTTAGAGGTAGCAATAAACTGGAATTATACACTTGAAAGAGATTCTCATGCTAGAGGCTTAAACTTTATGTTGTCTGATAAATGGGATATTTGAAAAATAAATCCTTGCACATGACAAGCAGCATGTACACATTGACCTTCGGCCTGTCCTCTTCATACCCTCCTCCAATGATCTTCTTATTAACTTTAAGTCTGCTAAATTTAAAACTCGCACATTTGTCCTTTTTGTTTGTAAACAGGGTGACATTTAGGTAGTAAGGTGTAAATTTGACAACTAGACTGTAAAAGATGATGCATTATATGCATAGGCTCTCCAAAAGTCAGTTTGGCTGATTAATCCACCCATACTTTCCTGTTAGTCTTGTAATTTATAATTTATGTATATGATTTCACAAACGATGATTGAAAGGGACTGAATTCTCCTGCATTATATTTAATGTAACTTAAATACGTTAGAAGATAATCTATAGCTTGTGTTTTAATGTTGTAATGTTATGTAATGTTTTTGTACCAAACAATAATAGAAAAAAAAAAGAATTAGTATGATGAGACTCTGGCTGTTGCTAAGAAGAGGGTTGAGCATCAGGAAACAGGTCCAGAAAGGGAGATGTATGTGTGGGAAAAAGGGTTACTGTATAGGGTCACCTCTGAGCCTGAAGGAGAAGGGTCCAGTGAGATTTGCAGGTAGATGATGGTTCCCCAGACATGTAGGGGTGGATTGTTAAAGATAACCCATGAGATGCCCTTAGCATGTCACATGGGGGTTAAGGGGACCTGGCATTGCCTTACCAGGGTGTTCTACTGGCCTGGAGTTAATTGGAATATTACTAATTACTGTAAACCCTGTGGTGTCTCCCAGTGGTATGGTTGCTCAGAAAAGGGTATCAGTGTCCCTCTTCCATCCCTACCAGTTCTGGATCCTTCCAATGGGTGGCCATTGATATAATAGGACCCCTAGCCAGAATTAACAGGACAGGGAAAGTTAATTTTTACCATAGTGGACTATGCTACTTGGTATCCTGAGGCTGTCCCACTAACTGAAATATTTGCTGACATGTGGCAGAGGCATTCCTGAGGTTATTTTCCAGGATGGGGTTCCCTGATGATATTTTAACAGATATGGATACCCAGTTTATAGCTAGTATCACCCAACAATTGAAGGAGTTATGAGCTTGTCCCCATATCATCTCCAGACAAATGGGCTTTATGAAAAATTCAATGGGACCCTGAGGAAGAAGCTCTGTATTGTAGCAGAGTAGGAAAAAGATTATAAAGGTTGCTCTCATACCTGCCTATAGAGAAGTACCTCAGGAGTCCACAGGATTATCTCCCTTTTAACTCATGATAGATACTAGGACACTTGAATGTGATCAGGGAGGCATGGACAGGGGAATATTGATCAAACAAGGTGTCAGTGTCCTCATATGTTTTGGCTTTATGTGAAAAACTAGACATGCTAACTGGGTTGGTCAGGAGACACATGCCAGGGGCCCAGGCCAGAAACAGACATTATGATAACAGGGGGGCTAAAGATAGGCAGCTTAAAGTGGGGCAGGAGGTGTTGATACTGGTACCCCAGTCCCAGGATAAATTACAAGCCACTTGGGAAGGCCCCTACCCATCACAAAAGAGTCAAATTCCCACACTTATATAGTGTAGACTCTGACAGAGAAGTCACTAGAGTGGTCCATACAAATAGGCTGAAGGAGTATCAGAAGGTGCCTCAGAACTTGTTAGCGGTACAGGTAGTGCTAGATACAGGCAATGACCCAGAAGGGGAAACCTTAACATTTTTACAAGCCCCATCTAGACAAGATATACAGGAAGAAATAGTGGTACAAGCATAACACTTTGTTGATCATTCAGATCAGTGCCAATGGGCTAGGGCTGAGGGTCAGTACATGAGCCGTGGGGTGGGCAGCTAGCAGATTAAGCCAGAGACAGCTAAGTTGGAGGAAATCTACCTGTCCCATACCCCAGGCGAAGAAGCAGGTGTTGACTCTCTTGAGAACCATGGGAGTACTACCACAAGTTTAGTCCCTGGTATAATACCATGACGGGTTCACTGTGGTAACGGCCATAACTCCTATGTTGACTTTCTAGAGGTGAGGAAGATAATGCTACAATGGAGCCTGGCCCTACAGATTTCTCTAATTTTTCTCTTCCATCCGGAGAGCACAGTCCATCAAAACACAGATGGCCTCTCAATAAAAGAGGACAAGTAAGCAGTGTCGCTAGAATGTCATCCGAGTAGGATCACTTTCTGGGCTACACTAGAAAGAAGGGAGCAATTAGCATGCCCAGGCTCCACTCGGGGTCTCTTTGGGTTTAATCAACCAACCGGTGCCCAGAGAGGGCATGGGATGTGTGTCACAAAGGAATTCCATTCAGGGCAAACATTGCACCTCCAATCTATATTTGTACTGTAGAAATGAATATGCGGGTTGTACCTGGACTGGTTTTTCTCTGTTAGGAGGGTGATCATAATTGTGGTACCCCCTGGATGTCTGGGTTAGGGTTGCCTTTTTGGCATGTGTGGGTTCATAATAATTATGGTTGCATGCATGGCATGTGAAGTCTAATATTGCATTTTGTGGTTTAATATTGTACTTTGTTATAAGAATAACATAGATGACTTACATATGTACAGTTCAGTGTGAGAATCCCCATATCATGTTAGTGCTTCAACGTCTCTCCTCGCTACGCAAGGCTCACTGTGACAACAGCCAATCATTAGGCGCTATTCCCTTCAGCCAATAACAATTAGATACACCCCCACGGGGTGATTGGCTGAAGGCATCTGCACCTTCTGATTGCCTGTTGTCACTGTCAATAAGACTGCAGTCAATCAGAAGGTGCAGATGCCTTCAGCCAATCACCACGTGAGGGTGTATCCCATTGTGATTGGCTGAAGGCAGTAGAGCCTTTTGGTTAGTTTAAAAAAGATTGACAGGTCCATTAGCCAATCAGAATGGGATATAGGGGTATATCCCATTCTGATTGGCTCACACCTTGGTGCCTTCTGATTGGCTACAATTTGATTGACAGACTTTTAAGCCAATCAGAAGGTGCCATTGCCATTTTCCTTCTGGAAGAGGCTCTAGGGCCTCATTAGCATCGGGGAGCTCCGTAAGCGTGGAGCTCCATTAGTTTGTTTTTTTAACAGCGCAAATTCTTCAAGGGCCCAGCCGGGCAGAAGAGGAGGAGCACAGGGACATTGTGCCAAAGTAAGTTGAATGTATATTTTGTTTATTCTATTTCATTTTGTGTGTGTTTTCATGTGTACTAATGTAATGTTTAGGGGCCGAGCCGGAGAAGACAATATGGGGGACATGATGGAAAGGTGAGTTGAATATTTAGAATACTTAGAATGTTTATTTTTACAATGTAGTGTTTTGTACTAATTTTGTGTTTCTTTTTTTCCTAGGGGGGCGATCTAAAGGGACATCTGCAAAGGTAAGTGGTCTTAATTATTCTATTTTAGGTTAGATTTAAGATTTGTGTATGTACATAGGGCCGCATTCTATTATCGGCCTTAGGAGATGCGGGGCCGCAAGGACCGGCCGCAAGCTATTCGGCTATTCTATTCCCCTCCGGTCGGGGATTCCGGCAGGCTTGCGGCCGGCGCCTTGCTATCCCTTGCGGCCGCACTCGCCGGAGGAAAGCCTTTGATCTAAAACGTCCGCAAGAGTTTCGGCCGCAAGAAAATCCCGGTTGCTATTCTATTGCTCCGGGAAGCCTCTCTGCAAGGCTAAAACCGAGCCGCAGTTTACTTGCAGCAAAAAGGTCCCTCTAGCACTAATTAAGCACATAATATAGCCCAAATAAAGCCATCCTGCACTCTGAGGAGACTATAAAGTGAATGTAGGTGTTAGCAAAAATAGCACAACATTCCCCTATACTCAAATCAGTAAATACATTTTTTTTTTATATATGTCAAATATCCATGTAAAAAGTCCAGAGTGCTCAATGTAAACTCGGGTTTGGGCTGATGTGCAAGCTTGAGAGTGGGTTACTATTAATCCTCATGTCCCCCAATATGATCCCTAGTATTTACAGAGCTTTACAGTGCAGTCTTGAATTTATTTTTGTGTCTAAAGATTTCTGAGCTTACGGCCGGTTGCAAGATATACGGCCGGCCATCTTTTCTTCTTTATCTTTTCTTCTACTGTTAAGTACTTACCATTTTTGTCTTTTATCACACTCACTTTGGCATGAAATGTGCCTTTGAGGTCCCCAATTTTCTTCAAGAGATCTTTTGACTTTCCCATTCTATTATCACACATATAGTTGTGAGCATGCGGGCTTGCCAAAAGTTGTTGCTAACGCAATGTTAAAAATGCGGGCCTGCAGTTGCTTCAGAGTTACCAACTAGTGATGTCCCGAACAGTTCGCCGGGGGAACTATTTGCGGCGATTTTCGCATGTTTGCGTCCGCCGCGAACGGTGAACACATGCGCTTTTCGGTTCGCCCCATATACTTTATTATTGAGGAAACTTTGAACATCATTTATTTGATTTTATAATTTGTTTTGTGTAATCTATGCCTGCCTGCCAGCGTGTGTGTGTGACAGGCTAACACCTAACAGCTTATAACAACACTTTTTTGACTGTAATAGATTGAATAGCAATTGCCTGCCTACAGGCGTGTGTGTGAAGCCTATTGCATCTACTCAGCCAACTTTTGCCAGTGCAGAGTGACACTCATATCGGGTGGCACCTTAGATTGCATGAGCAGTGCCCCAAATTTGGAGTGGGAGGACCGACCAAGCATCTTTTTCCATCTCCCACTTCCAAAAATCCATGCCACATACACGTCCCCTGATAGTGGACGTAACAGGGATTAAACCGATAGGAATAGTACTACTTAACCGTACACACCTTATAATAATGCAGACAAAGGCAACGCGTATAATCTTCCATGCTGTGCAGTGGAAGCCCCCAGACTCTGACCTGTGTATAATCTTCCATGCTGGGCAGTGGAAGCCCCCAGACTCTGACCTGTGTATAATCTTCCATGCTGGGCAGTGGAAGCCCCCAGACTCTGACCTGTGTATAATCCCGCACCACCCCCAGGACTCGCGATCAGCTCAGCAGGCTCAATGTGAGGTCCACAGGACTTTGACCCGCACATCTCTCACCCACGTCTTCTCTCAACTCCTCCCTCTTGCTATCGTTTCAGCACCTCCCCCCGCCCTCTCACATACAGCCTGCTGGGATTGTAGTCCTGCTCGGGCCAGAAGTCACCCTGTGTACAGGAGCAATGCGCTGCGGGTTGCCGGGGCTCGCGATGAGTTGTTGTAATCCTGCTCGGACTGAAATACATGCTCTTAACTCCTCCCTCGTCACTCTCAACTCCTCCCCCACCGTTCTCAACTACTCCCCTGTCGCTCTCAACACCTCCCCCATCGCTCTCAACTCCTCCCCCACTGTTCTCAACTCCTCCCCCGGCTGCTCAAAACTCCTCCCCCGGCTGCTCTCAACTCCTCCCTGGGGAGGGACCGGTAGACATGCTGGGGACTGAGGGGAGAGAGACAGCCTGGAGGGAAAGAGAGACAAGAGGGACAGAGAGACAGGAGGGACACAGATAGAAAGAGACAGGAGGGACACAGATAGAGACAGGAGGGACAGAGAGAGAGAGAGAGACAGGAGGGACACAGAGAGAGACAGGAGGGACACAGAGAGAGACTGGAGGGACACAGACAGAGAGAGACAGGAGGGACACAGGCAGAGAGATAGGAGGGACTCAGACATAGAGAGACAGGAGGAACACACAGAGAGAGACAGGAGGGACAAACAGTGAGAGAGAGACAGGAGGGACAAACAGAGAGAGAGAGACAGGAGGGACACAGAGAGAGAGAGAGAGAGAGAGAGAGAGAGAAGACAGGAGGGACAGAGAGAGAGAGACAGGAGTGAAACAGAGAGAGAGAGACAGGAGGGAAACACAGAGAGAGACAGGGGGCACAGAGAGAGACAGGAGGGACACACAGAGAGGCAGGAGGGACACAGAGAGAGGCAGGAGGGACAGAGAGAGAGAGAGACAGCAGGGACAGAGCGAGGAACAGAGAGAGAGAGATGAGGGACAGAGAGAGACAGCAGGGACAGAGAGAGAGAGAGACAGCAGGGACAGAGAGAGACAGGAGGGATAGAGAGAGAGACAGGAGAGACAGAGATAGAGAGAGACAGGAGGGACAGAGAGAGACACAGGAGGGACAGAGAGAGAGAGACAGGAAAGACAGAAAGGAGGGACAGAGAGACAGGAGGGATTGAAAGAGAGAGAGAGACAGGGAGGAGGGACAGAGAGACAGACAGGAATGAGGGACAGAGAGAGAGAGACAGACAGGAAGGAGGGACAGAGAGATAGACAGGAAGGATGGACAGGGTGAAAGATACACAGGAAGGAGCGACAGAGAGAGAGACTGACATGAAGAAGGGACTGATAGACAGACAGGAAGGAGGGACAGAGAGAGATGTGAAAAGTGAAGTGGAAGAGACGGGAGGGAAAGCTAGGTGGAAGAGACAAGGGAAGGGAGAGCAGGGTGGAAGAGACAAGAGAAGGGAGAGGGGATGGAAGAGATAGGGGAGGGAGAGGGGGGAAGAGAAACAGGGGAGGGAGAGGGGGAAGAGAAACAGGGGAGGGAGAGGGGTGGAAGAGACACAGCAAAGGGAGATGGGGGGAGAAAAACAGGGAGGAAGAGGAGGGAAAAGAAATGGGAGGGAGGGAAAAGAAACTGGAGGGAGAGGGAGGGAAAAAAACGGGAGGGAGAGGGAGGGAAAAGAAACGGAGGGAAGAGACACAGGGGAGGTAGAGAGGGGAAAGGGGACACAGTGGAGTGAGAGGGGAGGGAGAGAGGGAAAAGGGGACACATGGGAGGGAGAGGGGGGAAGAGACACAGGGGAGGGAGAGAGGGGATGAGACACAGAGGAGGGAGAGGGGGGAAGAGACACATGGGGGGGAGATGCTCGCAATAAGGCGGTCTGTCTCATCCAAATCTGAAAAGTTATTATGAAGCAACTTTCTTACATCATATATGGCACTGGAATATTAAATCATAGCTTTAGAGCTGGCAACAAATTAAAGACTCTTATATGTTAAATATGGATCTTAATTTTGTATTTTGTGAAAATATAAAAAAAAAAAAAAAAAAAAGGAGCATTAATAATTAAAAAGGCTATTAAATTTAGGAATAAATTTAACAACAAATGGGAATTAATTTATTTTCCCAGTCCACTTATCCCATGGAAGATGCTGGTTAGTGAACTAAAATTACTAAATGTAGAAAGATTGAGTAGATGGGAGATTAAAATCTTAGGAGATATATATTCCAACAGAGCCTTATTGTCATTTGACAAGTTAAAAAACAAATTTGGTCTCCCGCAATCCAGTTGGTTGGAATATACCTGTCTGAAAATGGCGATTTAAACTTCCAAATACAATTTGGTTAACAATACACCATTGACATCATTTGAACTTCTTTTAGCCTCCGGATCCAAATGACATCTTATTTCTAAATGTTTTGGTATTTTGAAGGATAAATTAGATTCAGAAAAAACAATCAGTATGAAAATCTGGCAATCAATCCTGGCCAACAGAGAAGTGGTTTAAGACGTTAGAATTGACAAATAAAGTTCTAAAATATACTCCATTAAGAGAAGTCTTTTTTAAGATCTTGAACATGGTATCTGACTCCGAATAAAATTGATAGATTTTCCCACAATTTGAAGGATAAATTGTGCTGGAGAGACTATGGGGATAAAGGGACTTTCCTACATATATGGTGGAGTTGTAGTAAAGTGCAACAATTTTGGAGAGAATGCTTCTCCGAAATGTCAGCTTTAATTAATGTACCCATTCAACCAACTCCGGATATTGCTTTGCTACACATACTCCCAGATATATTAAATTGGAAAATGAAAGCATTTATTATTTTAGTTTTGTCTAAAACCATATGGCTTTTAGCTCATTACTGGAAGTAAGTGCAAATTCCATTTTGGAATGATTTAGAGGTAGCAATAAACTGGAATTATACACTTGAAAGAGATTCTCACGCTAGAGGCTTAAACTTTATGTTATCTGATAAATGGGATTTTGGGGAAAAAAGGAGAAAAATAAATCCTTGCACATGACAAGCAGTATGTACACATTGACCTTCGGCCTGTCCTCTTCATACCCTCCTCCAATGATCTTCTTATTAACTTTAAGTCTGCTAAATTTACAACTCGCATATTTGTCCTTTTTGTTTGTAAACAGGGTGACATTTAGGTAGTACGGTGTAAATTTGACAACTAATCTGAGATACACCCCCACAGGGTGATTGGCTGAAGGCATCTGCACCTTCTTATTGCCTCTTTCACTATCAATCAGACTGCAGTCAATAATAAGGCACAGATACCTTCAGCCAATCACCACGTGAGGGTGTATCCCATTGTGATTGGCTGAAGGCAGTAGAGCCTTTTGATTAGTTTTAAAGAGTTTGACAGGTCCATTAGCCAATCAGAAAGGGATATAGGAGTGTATCCCATTCTGATTTGCTCACATCTTGACACCTTCTTAATGGCTAAAATGTGATTGACAACCTTTTAAGCCAATCAGAAGGCACCATTGCCAATTTCCTTCTGGAAGAGGCTCTAGGGGCCTTATTAGAGTCGGGGAGCTCCGTAAGCACTGATTCTTCAAGTGCCTGGCCAAGGCAGAAGAGGAGGAGCACAGGGACATTGTGCCAAGGTAAGTTGAATGTATATTATATTTATTCTATTTCATTTTGTGTGTGTATTCATGTGTACTAATGTAATGTTTAGGGGCCGAGCCAGAGAAGACAATAAGAAGGAAGGGGACTTGGTGGAAAGGTGAGTTGAATATTTAGAATACTTAGAATGTTTATTTTTGCAATGTAGTGTTTTGTACTAATTTCATGTTTCTTTTTTCGTAGGGGGCGATCTGAAGGGACATTTGCAAAGGTAAGTGGTCTTAATTATTCTATTTTAGGTTAGATTTAGGGTTTGTGTAGGTACATAGTGTTTAATGTATGTTAGATAGGGGGTATGTATTTTAGATAGGGGTTAATGTATTTAGATGGAGTATTGAATTTTAGATAGATATTTTCTTCAAGAGATCTTTTGACTTTACCCTTCTATTATAGTTGATCATCCTCTTCTTATAAAAATTCTCCACTCTCTTGGCATCCGTGATACTGCTCTCTGTTGGTTCACATCTTATCTAGAAAATCGAACATTTAGTGTCTCTTTCTCTGGCACCTCTTCATAACCTCGCCCTCTAACTGTCGGTGTACCCCAAGGCTCAGTCCTAGGCCCCCCTTTTCTCCATCTATACATCCTTTTGGATTCCAGTATCATCTATATGCAGATTACTCCCACATCTACATATCTGCACTTGAACTATACTCCTCTCTGCTATCTCATGTTTCCAATTGCCTCTCGAGCATATCCTCATGAATGTCGGCCCGTCAACTCAAACTCAACATTATCTGTTCACCCTCTTCCTCAGCTCCCACTCCTCACGTATCTCTCATTGTTGACAATGCCATCTTAACTCCCACCTCCCTGGCCAACTGTCTTGGGGTCCCACTGCACCCTTCCCTCTCTTTTATCCCTCACATTCAATCACTCACAAAATCTTGTCACTTTCACCTAAAAAACATATCCAAAATATGCCACTACCTTATACAAGACACAACTAAAATTCTTATTTACTCTCTCATATCTCACCTCGATTACTGCACCTCTGTCCATGCTGGCCTTCCTATCACCTGTCTGTCTCCACTCCAATCCATTTTGTATGCATCCGCTAGACTCATCTACCATACTAAATGATCAGTGTCTGCAGCAACTCTCTGTCAGGCCCTCTACTGGCTTCACAGAGCCTCTAGAAGACAATTCAAAATCATGACCCTAACATATAAAGCCCTCCACAATAGTGCACCCTCCTACATCTCTGCTCTCATCCCAAAATACACTCCCACCTGCCCTCTTCGCTCTGCTAATGACCTTCTTCTCTCCTCCTCTCTCATCACCTCCTCTCACTCCCGTCTTCAAGACTTTTCTCATGCTGACCCTATTCTTTGGAACTCCTTACCTCACTCCACCAGACTATCTTCCTGCCTCAAATCCTTCAAAATCTCTTTAAAAACCCATTTATTCAAAAAAGCCTATCATCTTTAGCATCTTCATTCTCCTGTACCTCACCCACACCCTTTAGAATGTAAGTTTGCGAGTTTCAATCTTGTGAGGTGCTTTAGGGAAAGCACTGTGTATATCTGATTGATAGCTCAATAACAGGGTCTTCCATTATTTTTCATTGTGGGGTTATTGTTTATACTTGTACCAAACCCCTGTATTGTGCTACAGAATATGTTGGCACGTTATAAATAAAGGATAATAATAATAATAATATTAATAATAATAATAATAATAATAATAATAATAATAATAATAATAATAAATGCTAACTGGTGGGCCACCATCTTTTGGTCTGGCTGCTCTGGCCTTTTCTGCCATTTTCCTTTTGACTTTGGCCCATCTTTCATATACCTGTGCTTGTCAGACATCACAACACTGTTATCAATGCCCGATGCAGAGACAATTGTAGCAACCTCACTCCAAGCCTTTGTCTTCCTGTAGGCCTCACTTCCATACCCGATGAATGATACTATGGGCCTGTGAAAATAGACTACATCTAAACAATTCGAGAAAAAAACACCCACAGCCAACATTAAAGGTTAGAGTCACTTACATGCTATTAAAAGAATATGAACTATAGTCTGCACCTCTTTTCACCTATCATCAAATGTTTTACACTGCAGGATATCACCAGACTCGGTGTAGTATCACTATGTCCATCTAAAAACGTAATATTTTTTCTGTTTTTCTTAAAACCCCTCACACATCTGTCCAACAAAAAATTATGATCTGCTCCATTCAAAGTAATTTTGTGCAGCGTTTCAGGTAAGCTTCAGCAGCTGCCGGGTTTTTTAATCAAATTTTGGCATCCCACAGCAATACGCAGCTATACAACAATACATGAGGGGATTTATGAATTACTTGTGTAGCCACAATCATGAAGGACATTGCTACTAATCCCTTTGCATCCGATGTTGTGCTGTGGGCCAATATAGGGCAGTGCCTTTTATTTTGCAGTCTTAGTAGATAAGTCTGGTGAACCAGTTTATAGAGGTTTAGTTGAGATTGGATAGTTAGGAGAACCTGGGGCCTGATGCAGACTCATGTTTTCCTCAATGAGAGGATGTCTGAGAGGGTGTCTGATATCATGCTTGTGTTACAGTAGCAGTGCCAATTTGAACCAGTTGAACTCATCAAGATCATTGTTAATTGTGGCAAAAGGAATATTTTTGGTGATTTCACCTCAGGTAACTGAGTATAATTGAGAAACCTTCATATCATTCTATAGTGGGGAGGACTGGACTAAAGGGGCACATTTTTGGGGTACTGTAAGGTGGGCATACTGGTTTTTGGATATGTTCCCTTTACAAACTTTACCCAAACAGTGGCACATTTCTTAATATAGGGAAAATCCCACCCTGGATAAGGACTGTGCCAAAGCCATGTCGGATCTCCCAGCAGCATTCCCTTTAATTGCCAAATATGAAATCAACTAAAAGACCCCTACCTTGGAAATAGGGTTGCCTGTGGTTCCAAACTTTCAGTCCATCCAATAACACTCTAACAACATATTATTTAGCATTTGCTCCTGGCTTAGGACCTTGAGGTGGGGTTACCTTTTCAGCTTTTGGCTTTTTACCGTTTTTATTCCCAGGGAACCTAGCGTTAGCATACCCCATATCTTATACCGTAAATAGTATAAATGCAGCTCACTAACCAACCCCACTTTTGCAAGGCTCCTTAAATAGCAGAGAACCTCTCACCAGTAATCTAACCCTTACACACACCAGGTTGTGGGTTCCCCAGGTCGATTATAGACCAAGACCCCTCACCCAGACACTCTCTTTCCAAGGACCGTAGACCCCTTGGCACCTAGGTGGGGAAGGAGAAAGGCTGGCACTAAGTTCATTGAAAAAGAACTGGCCTACGTGGAGTTCCTCAATGGAGCCATGCTGTGTGAAATGTATGTTTGCAAGAGGATGTGGCCAGTGGTGATTGTTGCACTAATTGTATAAAACTGTGACCTGTAAAAAAGGTGATACTCTGCTTGGGAAAAATATGTATGGTGTGCTTCATTTAGAGGGAAATCTTACAAAAAGCAGTTTTACACCTTGGCCAAGCATTTGGGGAACAACTATGTGGAGGTGATGTGCTGGATGAGGTATACATGTGAAAGCTGGTGGAAGAGCCGGAATGTCTATATTATGGAAGAATTAACCCATGTTGTTGTAATGGAGCAGTTCGACTGCATATGCCAACGACTATGCAGGCATGGATTGAGGACAAGAAGCCCACCACTGGTAGGCAGCTACCAGACTAGGTGATCAATACCTGGAGTCCCACGGAGAGCAAAGTGTAACATACCCTAAAAGCTCTAGGGGAGGATAGGGCCACCTGTGTACCACACTGAGAAATCAATCCCCAAGTTGTGAATGATTTACCAATCTAACCACTGTTTCCTGCGGGTCCTTCTACTGAGGCGAAGGAACCTCGATTCGAGCCACTGTGCTATTGATGTCACCTTTGCTTTGTCACCATTGAGTGTAATCCTTATATTGTATACTGTAAGTGTAACAGGTGGAAGCAGAGCTAAGTCAATTACCAAGAGATAAGTACCACAAATTATTGAATACCCTTTTTTTTAAAAATACACTTTCCAGCCCATTTATGTAATACTTTTTATTCAAAATGTTGTATGGAACCAGCTGATATTATATGTGTTTATATATTTAGTTTTCTTTTCAGCAACTGGGACCTTTTCTGTGTCCCCTTAATTCTTAGTAGATTGAGTTGCCCCTATAATGTCATTGCATAAATTCACAGCAGAAGGCACAAGTATCTATTTTGTGAGATGTCTTTAAAGAGTTTTCCAAAAGTGGAATCTACCAAAATTATTGAGCAATCCTTGGAGAAAAAACAATTCATCATCCCTGTGGAGTGTTGAAAATATTCAGCCACAAATGTAATAAATGATGTGGATGTAGCACTCACGGGAACATGAACTGTGTGACTGATAGATATTACATCAGACTTATGATTTGTTTCAGAATAACCTGTAGAAATGTAATTACTGACCGACAATTATAGAGGTTAATATGTTGGATTGTTATATAAACAAAGGATTCTGGATGCAAAACGTATATTCACGGCTGACATCGAGCACAGATCTGATGATTAAAGACTGCTATGATATTCGAAATCTTCATATTATATGCACATATATATTCTTAAGCTTTCTAACTGTGGGAAATTGTAGAAAAATTTAAATATATACCAGTCTCATATAATTTTATTTTGCATTAATGTCAGTGAGGTGCGCAAATCATTTATTCACAATACAGAACTTTTATTTTATTACAGTGACTAAATACCAGCGTATAATGCTGCACACAAGTCTCTATATTTTTGCTTTATATCTCTTTACACGGTTTTGTCCTGGTCTCAGTATGAAGAGTTCTGATATCATCTCCTCCTGGACTCAGCCACTGATAAGGAATCAAGTCCTTCTAACACTGTCTTTAGTTTTACTATTTTCCCCGGTGACTGGAAAGAGTTTCAATCCTTACTGCCAGCTAAAAAACTACTTTAAACCTGGAGGTTTTTACAAGCCTGGAGACATTATACTGGGAGGGATATTGCAACTGGAATATGCATATATTGGTATCCAGCAGACGTTCCAGATAGAACCAACAAAGAGGCTCAGATTGCACACAGTATTCAGGTATGTGCTCATGTGCAATATATTTGTTACTAGTAACTTGCCCGGTGTCCTAGGATGTTATCTTGGATTGTCTGTGCTCTCTCTCTCTCTTTGTGCTCTCTCTCTCTCTCTGTGAGCATGGCTCTCTGGACACCCTCCTGTGCTTTATGTTTGCTCTCTGGGTGCACTCTCACGCTCTGCCCTGTCTCTCTCTCTCCTGTGTGTCTCTCTCTCTGTGTCCTGTGTCTCTCTCTCTCTCTGTCTGTGAGCTCTCTTAGTTAGATAGTAGTTACATAGTAATTAAGGTAGAAAAAAGACTTTCAGTCCATCAAGTTCAACCTGTTAAGATCTCCTCTGATCTGCAATGTGTGGATTAGTTATTAATTAATTTGTTGATTAAATAATTATTAATAGTATAGTATTGGAGGATGAATAAAGAGTTAGTCCATCAAGTTCAACCTTTTTAGATATCTATTGATCTTTTTAATGTGGACTATTTATTAGTAATTGTTAATTGATCCAGAGGAAGGCAAACAGAAAAAAAAAACCATTGAAACTTTGCCAACCGTCTCATAAGGGGAAAAAAAGCAAAACTCCTTCCTGACCCCAGAAACCGGCGACCAAATCACACCCGGATCAATACTCCTTCGCTAGTTATCTAGGATAGCCCTTGATGCCCTCTTTATTCAAAAATATATCTAACCCCTTTTTGAAGTTGTCTATCGAATTCGCTGTCACCACATCCTTTGGTAGAGAATTCCACAGTTTAACCAGCCTAACTGTGAAGAACCCTTTTCTTTGTTTAAGGTGAAATCTTTTTTCCTCTAACCTCAATGGGTGTCCTCTTGTCAGTTGAAAATCTCTTGCTTCAAAAAGTTCACTTGACAAAGCCTTATATTGACACTGGATGTATTTATATAAGGTAATCATATCCCCTCGTAGATGCCTTTTTTCTAGCGAAAATAAATTTAGTTTGGTTAGTCTTTAGAGATGTCGCGAATAGTTCGCCGGCGGACTTTTTTCGGCGAACATAGCATGTTCGCGTTCGCGGCGAACTGCGAACATATGCGAGATTCGACCCGCCACCAATACTTTATCATTGAGCAAACTTTGACCCTGCATGTCACAGTCAGCAGACACATTCCAGCCAATCAGCAGCATACACTCCCTTCTACACCCTTCTACCTCATGGACAGCAGACATTTTGGAATCATAAGTACCTTGCAGTCTTACTAAGAGGAGGGACAGTGTAGGTGATACTAATTCAATAGGGAAAACCATAGCTAGGCAAGTTTATTCAGTGTCCAGTGCAGTGCTGAAGGACTCTTGTGCATTATTATTATTACTAGCGTATTGCAATGAGATGTGTATGTTTGGAAAGTTGTATAGTTATTAATATACATATGGAGCAGTTTGCTCCATCAAAAAGTGGTCCGTATTAACGGCTCGCCTCGCTATGCGAGTCTCGCCTGCAATGAACGCCTGTGTGTACTGTCAGTGTGCTTGGTGCTGTGAGTCTGTGTGTACTGTCAGTGTGCTTGATGCTGTAGGTCTGTGTGCACTGCCAGTGTACTTGGTGCTATGGGTCTGTGTGTACTGTCAGTGTACTTGGTGCTGTAGTTCTGTGTGCACTGCCAGTGTACTTGGTGCTATGGGTCTGTGTGCACTGCCAGTGTGCTTGGTGCTTTAGGTCTGTGTGTACTGTCAGTGTCCTTGGTGCTGTAGGTCTGTGTGTACTGTCAGTGTGCTTGGTGCTATAGGTCTGTGTGCACTGCCAGTGTACTTGGTGCTATGGGTCTGTGTGTACTGTCAGTGTACTTGGTGCTGTAGTTCTGTGTGCACTGCCAGTGTGCTTGGTGCTATAGGTCTGTGTGCACTGCCAGTGTACTTGGTGCTATGGGTCTGTGTGTACTGTCAGTGTACTTGGTGCTGTAGTTCTGTGTGCACTGCCAGTGTACTTGGTGCTATGGGTCTGTGTGCACTGCCAGTGTGCTTGGTGCTTTAGGTCTGTGTGTACTGTCAGTGTACTTGGTGCTGTAGGTTTGTGTGTACTGTCAGTGAGCTTGGTGCTGTGAGTCTGTGTGTACTGTCAGTGTACTTGGTGCTGTAGGTCTGTGTGTACTGTCAGTGTACTTGGTGCTGTAGGTCTGTGTGCACTGCCAGTGTACTTGGTGCTATGGATCTGTGTGCACTGTCAGTGTAATTGGTGCTGTGAGTCTGTGTGTACTGCCAGTGTACTTGGTGCTATGGGTCTGTGTGTACTTGGCAGTGTACTTGGTGCTGTAGGTCTGTGTGTACTGTCAGTGTGCTTGGTGCTATAGGTCTGTGTGCACTGCCAGTGTACTTGGTGCTATGGGTCTGTTTGTACTGTCAGTGATCTTGGTGCTGTAGTTCTGTGTGCACTGACAGTGTACTTGGTGCTATATGTCTGTGTGCACTGCCAGTGTGCTTGGTGCTCTAGGTCTGTGTGTACTGTCAGTGTGCTTGGTGCTATATGTCTATGTGTACTGTCAGTGTGCTTGGTGCTGTAGGTCTGTGTGTACTGTCAGTGAGCTTGGTGCTGTAGTTCTGTGTGTACTGTCAGTGTACTTGGTGCTATGGGTCTGTGTGCACTGCCAGTGTACTTGTTGCTGTAGGTCTGTGTGTACTGTCAGTGTGCTTGGTGCTATAGGTCTATGTGTACTGTCAGTGTGCTTGGTGCTGTAGGTCTGTGTGTACTGTCAGTGTACTTGGTGCTGTTAATCTGTGTGTACTCTCAGTGTGCTTGGTGCTTTAGGTCTGTGTGCACTGCCAGTGTACTTGGTGCTATGGGTCTGTGTGTACTGTCAGTGTGCTTGGTGCTGTAGGTCTTTGTGTACTTTCAGTGTACTTGGTGCTGTTAATCTGTGTGTACTGTCAGTGTGCTTGGTGCTTTAGGTCTGTGTGCACTGCCAGTGTACTTGGTGCTATGGGTCTGTGTGTACTGTCAGTGTGCTTGGTGCTGTAGGTCTGTGTGCACTGCCAGTGTACTTGGTGCTATGGGTCTGTGTGTACTGTCAGTGTGCTTGGTGCTGTAGGTCTGTGTGCAAACAAGGTTCACAGCTCTTCCACACAATGCTTCCAAATAGGTAAAGTCTATTCATTTATTAATGTATTACATGTTTACTATTACACACAAAACAACATTAGCTCAGTTACAATAACATTGCCCTCCCATGTGTCTCTCTGCCCCCCTCTCCCCTGTGTCTCCCCCCCACTCCCTCCCCTGTGTCTCTCCCACCCTTGCCTGTGTCTCTACCCCCTCTCCCTTCCCCAGTGTTTCTTTCCTCCCTCTCCTGTGTCTTTTCCCCCTTCCCTCTTCCCTGTGTCACTCCCCCCTCCCCTGTGTCTCCCCCCCACTCCCTCCCATGTGTCTCTCTCCCCCCCTCTCCCCTGTGTCTCTCCCACCCTTGCCTGTGTCTCTACCCCCTCTCCCTTCCCCAGTGTTTCTTTCCTCCCTCTCCTGTGTCTTTTTTCCCCTTCCCTCTTCCCTGTGTCACTCCCCCCTCCCCTGTGTCTCTACCCCCCTCTCCCTTCCCGTGTTTCTTTCCCCCCTCCCCTGTGTCTTTCCCCCCTTCCCTCTCCCCTGTGTCTCTCCCTCCTCATATGTGTCTCTTCCCCCTTCTCCCCTGTGTCTCTACCCCCTCTCCCCTGTGTTTCTACCCCCTCTCCCTTCCCCTGTGTTTCTTCCCCCCTCCTCTGTGTCTTTACCCTCTTTTCTCTCCCCGGTGTCTCCACACCACTCCCTCCCATTAGTCTCTACCCCCCTCTCCCCTGTGTCTCTACCCCCACTCTCTCCTGTGTCTCTCCCCCCTCCCATGTGTCTCTTCCCCTCACCTCTCCCTTACCCTGTTTCTCTTCCCCCCTATGCCCTGTGTCTTCCTCCCCCTCTCCACTGTGTCTTCCTCCCCCTCTCCTGTGTCTTCCTCTCCCTCTCCCCTGTGTTTCCTCCCCCTCTCTCCTCCCCTGTTAGCTTCTATATGCATACATACATACGATAAGAAATCTGGGGGGGGGGGTTGGCACAAATGATGGGGCAATAATGTTTGAAGCCATGGCAATGCTGTTTGCCACATAATGTGATGCTTTTTGTACTCTGAGGACCTTCGGCGCTCATTGTGAGTCTCTTCCCTCGTGTCCTTCATGTTTCGTGCTTTGCAGCGATCAATCTTCGGCGCTCATCGCAAAGACAGATATATAAGTACAGTGTTAAATATATAATTTTTTTTGTGCAGTGTAAATTAAAAAATGTATTCAGGTCTCAGAGCATAATAAAGTGATTTAGATTTGTAACTGCTTTGAGAGTGCTATCGCTGGCAGCCAATGAGCAGTAATCCAGATATATAACTGCAGAGTAAAAAGTAAAACATTTTAGTGTAGTGTAAAGTCTACATTTTTATTTTCCATTACTAATTAATACTTATTAAATGAATGCACGATAATAACTATTGTGAATAAACAAATGTATTAGGAAGTGCGAAGCGTTAATGTATGTAAAGTAACCGCAGTGTAAAATATGCTATTAAGCGTATTTTTTTTATATATATATTTTTTAATAATAATTAATTAATTAATTACTAAAATATTTTACCTATTTGTAATTAATATATCCAGTGATCAATAACCTGAAGAGCTAACAATCAGTTTTGATTTTCCTGCAGCTTACAGTGTACATTTGGACTGTTGGTGACCCGAGGTGTAAGTGTCAGCAATGTGCGCAGTGCACGAGGGGAAACCGCTTGTATAGTCGTGTAACGCGCCATTTTAGATTTGTAATGTTATTAGTTGCAAGTTAGTGTTGTAAAATGGCGGCGATTGTGTATGTGTTACGCGGCTCGCCAGCAGTTTCCATTATTTATAATAGTGTATTTTGTACCTCGTCTGTTCCTAGGTAAAAGTCGTACATGGCTGGCGATGTTTTGCGCGGTTTGGGGTCGTGTAGCCTCGTTTTCATTTTTTCAGGACGCCATTTTTTTTGTCGCTTAGCCAATTTACAAGTGCCAACTGGGGAAGACGTTACAGATATCACATATATAGTTGTGAGCAGGCGGGTTGTTGCTAACGCTGCGGGCTTGCGAAGCGAGGGCCAGAGTTGCTGGCAAGGAGCGCCGAAGTCTCCCACGTCGGCTGCAATGAGCCGCAGGCGGGACTTACACCATCAAATTTACGGACTTACCATCCAAAAATACAGGACTTAGAAAAAAATTACGAGCTCACAAAAATACGACCTTAACGCCCGAACCGCACGCACTTAAAAACATTTAAAACACAATAAATACACACAACAAACACATAAAAAGCTTACCCACAGCAAGGCGGGCACCGAGTACCTCTGCAAGTGAAGTTACACCTCCATTTAAGTCCAAATTCATGAGTTTAGACACCCGAAAATCACCTAAGTGAGAGAAAAAATGGCCCTTGAAAAGAAGAAAACGAGGCTACAGGACCCTAAACACGCAAAACACATATGGATTTTCCTAAAAAGCCGTACGAGATAAAGATACACTATTAACAAGGACGCTAAATCATCCACACCCGCGTACCACATACACATTCCCCGCCATTTTACAATACTAACTTACACAATGCGCAAGTACCCAGCTACCCTAATGGCTTCCCCTCGCGCACGCAGCCTATTTACACTACACACTGCACACATTGCTGACACTTACACAGCAGCTCCACAGCACTGAAAACCTACATTGTATGCTGCAGGAACATGAAAACAGATTGTCAGCTCTTCAGCACAATGCTTCCTGCATATATTACTTACAAATAGGTAAAGTATATTCATTTAGTAATTATTTCATTAGCATACAAAAATACATATACACAAAAAAAACATTATCACATTAAACATAAAAGCCATTCACTGCGCGCCTCACAACGAGCGCCAACGCTGCTCATAGCATACAAAGCCTTGCAATAAGCGCAAAAAACACATCACCGCCGACCAAAGAATAATAGCAAAAGCGCCTATCAGAAAAAAAATACAACCAACAGCCTCGCAATGAGCGCCAAAGGATCACCGACCGCCAACAAAATGAAAGTCTCGTCCAAACCATTACCTGCCTTACAATCTTATTGCCGCCATTTTTTGATGGGCAAGTCGCTAGTAAATATATAAAGATCAAGATAATAAAAGTATCAGGAAATGTAACACAAAGATGCACGCGCGTCTGAATAATACGACAAATACGGATTTTTGTCATAAGTGATATGATCGCAGTATTGGGTCATAAACCCTAAACACTGGAATCTGTTACATACAATTTACTGATGATGTCATTAATGGGCTTCAAGGGGGGGGGGATCTCTTTTCATAATTTTTGAGCGGTGCAAATCCAACATACGCAGAGCGGAAACGCCACATCTGTGGGACAAACACAAAGGGGTTCACTTTGGGAGAAAAAAACAAACAAATATGAAATATTTAATAATCATATTTTAATGTTACCAACAGATAAGGAAACGAAACTGAGGTTATTATATCTAATAGTAGCAAGCCTGGGAGTACTGGGAGTAATAATACTGCAGCAGGAGGTCAGGACTAATGTCACCTATAGACCCCTAGACAGATAAAGGTCAGTACTAATTTCCCTCTATAGACCCCGAGTCATATAAAGGTCATTACTAATGTCCCTCTATAGACACCCAGTCAGATAAAGGTCAGTACTAATGTCACCTATAGACCCCCAGTCATATAAAGGTCAGTACTAATGTCACTCTATAGACACCCAGTCAGATAAAGGTAAGTACTAATGTCCCTCTATAGACACCCAGTCAGCTAAAGGTCAGTACTAATGTCCCTCTATAGACACCCAGTCAGATAAAGGTCATTACTAATGTCCCTCTATAGACAGCCAGTCATATAAAGGTCAGTACTAATGTCCCACTATAGACCCCCAGTCAGATAAAGGTCATTACTAATGTCCCTCTATAGACACCCAGTCAGATAAAGGTCAGTACTAATGTCACCTATAGACCCCCAGTCATATAAAGGTCAGTACTAATGTCACTCTATAGACACCCAGTCAGATAAAGGTAAGTACTAATGTCCCTCTATAGACCCCCAGTCAGATAAAGGTCATTACTAATGTCCCTCTATAGACACCCAGTCAGCTAAAGGTCAGTACTAATGTCCCTCTATAGACACCCAGTCAGATAAAGGTCAGTACTAATGTCCCTCTATAGACCCCCAGTCAAATAAAGGTCATTACTAATGTCCCTCTATAGACACCCAGTTAGCTAAAGGTCAGTACTAATGTCCCTCTATAGACACCCAGTCAGATAAAGGTCAGTACTAATGTCCCTCTATAGACCCCCAGTCATATAAAGGTCATTACTAATGTCCCTCTATAGACACCCAGTCAGATAAAGGTCAGTACTAATGTCACCTATAGACCCCCAGTCATATAAAGGTCAGTACTAATGTCACTCTATAGACACCCAGTCAGATAAAGGTAAGTACTAATGTCCCTCTATAGACCCCCAGTCAGATAAAGGTCATTACTAATGTCCCTCTATAGACACCCAGTCAGCTAAAGGTCAGTACTAATGTCCCTCTATAGACACCCAGTCAGATAAAGGTCAGTACTAATGTCCCTCTATAGACCCCCAGTCAGATAAAGGTCATTACTAATGTCCCTCTATAGACACCCAGTCAGCTAAAGGTCAGTACTAATGTCCCTCTATAGACACCCAGTCAGATAAAGGTCAGTACTAATGTCCCTCTATAGACCCCCAGTCAAATAAAGGTCATTACTAATGTCCCTCTATAGACACCCAGTCAGATAAAGGTCAGTACTAATGTCACCTATAGACCCCCAGTCATATAAAGGTCAGTACTAATGTCACTCTATAGACACCCAGTCAGATAAAGGTCAGTACTAATGTCACCTATAGACCCCCAGTCATGTAAGGTGTAACCCTTACACTACCTGATCGATACAACATCATACCTGATGTTTTAAAGCACGTTATTCCAAACAATTTAGGAATGTTAGGTAATTTATGCCCTTTATGGCTTAAAACCAGACTCTGTATCAACTATGTAATTTTCCGTGGGAGTTTTGCCATGGATACCCCTCCGGCATGCCACAGTCCAGTTGTTAGACCCCTTGAAACAACTTTCCCATCACTATTGTGGCCAGAAAGAGTCCCTGTGTGTTTTAAAATTCGCCTGCCCATTGAAGTCTATGGCAGTTCGCCGATGTTCGCCAGTTCGCGAACATTTGCGGCGGTTCGCGTTCGCGGTTCGCGAACCGAAAATTTTAGGTTCGCGACATCACTATTAGTCTTTCTTCATAACTTAGCCCCTCCATTCCCCTTATTAGTTTTGTTGCCCTTCTCTGTACTTTTTCCAGCTC
This sequence comes from Discoglossus pictus, assembly GCA_027410445.1. Taxonomy (NCBI): domain Eukaryota; kingdom Metazoa; phylum Chordata; class Amphibia; order Anura; family Alytidae; genus Discoglossus; species Discoglossus pictus. The sequence goes on from CM050164.1 coordinate 473,139,357, forward strand.
TAAAATGTCCTTTTTATGAAGTGGTGCCCAAAATTGTACTCCATATTCCAAATGAGGGCGTACTAGGGATTTGTATAGTGGCAGAATTATATCTTCTTCCCTTACTTCTATACCCTTCCTAATACATGCTAATATTTTACTTGTCTTTGCAGCTGCTGCTTGGCATTGAGCGCTGTTACCTAGGTGGTTGTCCACTAGTACTCCCAAATACCTTTCAATATCTGATACCCCTATATTTGTTCCATTAAGATTATAAATTGCATGGCTATTTTTCCTTCCCAAATACATAACCTTGCATTTATTTGTATTAAATCTCAACTGCCATTTAGCCGCCCATTTCTCTAATTTATGCAAATCCCTTTGTAGGCAAAGTACATCATTATCTGATTTTATTACTTTGCACAACTTAGTGTCATCAGCAAAAATGGAGACACTACTTTCGAGTCCTACTTCTATGTCATTAAAAAAATATGTTAAAAAGGAGAGGACCTTATACTGAACCCTGAGGAACCTCACTTACCACATTAGTCCAATCTGAGTATGTTCCATTTACAACAACCCTTTGCTTTCTGTCTTTTAGCCAGCTCTCGATCCATGAGCAGATATTTACTGCAATTCCTGTATCCCTTAGTTTGCTCACTAGTCTTCCATGTGGCACTGTATCAAATGATTTTGAAAAATCTAAAAAGAGTATCATCCACTGAGTTGCCCTGATCCAAGTTCCTACTAACCTCCTCATAGAAACTAATTAGATTGGTCTGACACGACCTATCCTTCATAAATCCGTGTTGACTGCTACCTATGATCTTGTTCAAATAGACATATTCTTGTATTCTGTCCCTTATTAACCCGTCTAAAAACTTCCCAAATGTGAGGCTCACTGGTCTATAATTCCCCGGATTTGCTCTTGATCCCTTCTTAAATATAGGTATCACATTAGCTTTTCTCCAGTCATCCTGTAGAGACCCTGTAGTGAGTGAGTCTGAAAGATTAGATATAATGGTTTGGCTATTACAGAACCCAGCTCCCTCAGTACCCTTGGATGTATTTCATCAGGACCTGGGGCTTTATTAACATTTATGTTCTCCAATCTCTTTTGGATTTCTTCCTGTGTTAACCAATTATTTAGTGATGGTAGTATAGCTCCATTATGTTGCGGTGTCCCAACCACTGGTACCTCCCTTGTGTATACCGACAAAAATAACCTATTTAGCTCATCTGCCTTTTCCTGGTCACTAATTATCAGATGGCCTGGGTCACATTGTAATGTTCCTATAGCTTCTTTCCTGGCCTTCTTCCTATTAATATATTTAAAACATATTTTAGGGTTAGTCTTACTTTCCATTGCTACTGACTTCTCATTTTCTATTTTAGCCAGTCTAATAGCCCTTTTGCAAGCCTTGTTGATTTCCTTATAGTCACATAAAGCTGCCTCTGTTCCCTCCTTCTTGTATAATTTAAATGCATATTTCTTTTTCCTCATCATGATCTTTAAGTCATTGTTAAATATGATTTACTCCTATTCATCTTATTTCCACATGGTACATGCCGATGAGTATGTTTATTTAGTAAGGATTTGAATGTTGTATATTTATTTTCAGTATTTTTCCCTGTAAGTTCTTTGTCCCAGTCTATATATTGCTGCCCGTAGCCCATTAAAGTTAGCCCTTTTAAAATTTAGAGTTTTTTTTTGGCAACTTAAAAACTCTGTTTTTTGTATTCAATCTCTAATGATACTGTGTTATGATCACTGTTCCCCAAGGGTTCCCCTATTTTAACATTTGATATTATATCAATATTACTGTTGACTAAATCCAAGTTGGCCCCATTTCTAGTAGGTTCTTGTATTACCTGGGCCAGATAATCATCCCTGAGTGTACTCAAGAACCTGCTCCCCTTAGCTGAGCTGCTTGTCTCATTTATCCAGTTTATTTCAGGGTAATTAAAGTCTCCCATTATTAGAACTTGCCCATGCTTAGCTGCATTTCCAATCTGTAACAATAATTGTATTTCCTCACTTTCAGCTATATTTGGGGGTTTATAGCATACTCCCACCAATATGCGTTTAGAATTAGCTCCTCCACTATTTAGCTCAACCCACAAAGATTCAATGATACCATTAGTGCCAGCATAAATATCTTCTCTGACTATAGGCTTAAATTCAGGCTTAACATACAGACAGATTCCTCCTCCTCTTTTACCATTTCCCCTATCTTTCCTAAATAGGTTATAACCATCAAGATTAACAGTCCAGTCATGAGATTCATCCCACCAAGTTTCAGTAATGCCTATTAAGCCCCATTTTTCTTGTACTGCTAATATTTCTAGCTCGTACATTTTCCCAGGCAAACTTCTTGCGTTAGCAAGCATACACTTTATGTTGCTATGGCTCTGCTGTTTTGAAGTGCCTGCCACTGTATTTGAGGCCCCTATTAATACCTCCCTACTGTCTATTGTAACCCTCCCCTTCTCCTCCCCCATGGGTAACTAATTCATCCCTTTCCCTCTCTACCCTATTTACCCCAATACTTCTATATAGTCACTCCTCCCACCTACAAGTTTAAAAACTCCCCAAGCCGTTCTACCATCCTATCCCCTAGCACAAAAGCTCCCTCATCATTAAGGTGCAATCCATCCCTGCTATAGAGATTGTACCCAAGTGAAAAGTCAGCCCAGTGCTCTAAAAACCCAAAACCCTCTGCACTGCACCACTTTTTTAGCCATGCTTTAACCTCCCTAAGCTCCTTCTGCCTCCCTGGGCTAGCACATGGCACTGGTAGTATCTCAGAAAATACTACCTTGGAGGTCCTTGCTTTAAGCTTATTCCCTAGTTCTCTAAAATCATTCTTTAGGACGCTCCATCTTCCACTAACTTTGTCATTGGTACCAATGTGTTCCAAGACCTCCGGTTCATTACCAGACCCTCCCAATAATTTATCCCCCCGATCCACAACATGCCGAGCCCGAGCACCAGGGAGACAGCAAACAGACAGAGTCCCCTACCACCAAAACCTGTCTGTTGCTCTGCCTATTCTGCCCTCCCACTCCTCCAGTAGAACTGTTCTCCCGGCTGGTAGAGGGAACAGCTCTATCTGGCATTGCCATTCCTGAATGGACATCCCAAACAGTTTCACTCAATCTGGCAAATCTGTTGGTGTTTGACAACTCAGAACTGGCCTGCCTCCTCCTGTTCCCCCTGATTCCCCTTCTAACTGTAACCCAGCTACCTCCCTGGACATCCTCACTAGCCCCAGCTCCACCCTCCATTCTAGGCCCAGCTAAACTGTGCTCCGTGAGCACCAACCCCCTTTCCAGTGGAGCAATATCACTAAGTGCTGCAATTCTCCTCTCCAGATCTTCAATTTGAGCTTCCAGAGAGGCAACATGCTCACACCTCTCACAGAGGTATGGACCCTGGATCATCTGTTCCAGTAGTGCATACATTTGGCAGGATGTACACTGAGTGAGGTTACCACTGGACTGACTCATGATTATCAGTTACAAAAATACAGTGAGAAAACAAATCAATGTATTTGTATAAAGATTGCTTTTCTACACCTTAACCCAAACAAAACAGTGTTGTCTGTGTGCGCTCTCTATGTGCACTCTCTCTGTCTGTGTGCACTCTAGCCCTGTTCCTCTCACTCTCTATACCCTCTCTCTCTGTTCTCTCTGTCTGTGCACTCTCTCTCTCTGTGCTCACAGTCTTTGCACTTTTTGTCTGTGCACTCTGTCTCTGTGCACTCTCTATCTGTGCACTCTCTCTATGTTCTCTTTGTGCACTTTCTCTCTTTGTGTTCTCTCTTACTGTGCACTCTCTCTCTGTGCTCTATGTCTGTGCACTCTGTCTTTGAACTCTCTCCTGCTCTCTGTGTGCTCTGTCTATGCACTCTCTCTCTCTGTGTGTGCTGTCAATTTATGCTTTATCTTTGTGCTCTCTGTGCACTCTCTTACTGTGCACTCTCTCTCTTTGCTCTATATCTGTGTACTATGTTTGTGTACTCTCTCTTGCTCTCTGTGTGCTGTTTTTGCACTCTCTCTCTCTATGCATGCTGTCATTGCACGCTCTCTCTGCACACTCTGTCTGTGCACGCTGTCTCTGTGCTCTCTGTCTTTGCACATGCTCTCTCTCTCTCTCTGGTTGCTCTCTATCTGTGTGTGCCCCTTCTTTCTGCACTTTCTCTGTCTGTGATATCTCTCTCGCTCTCTGTGTATGCTCTCTCTCTGTCATTGCACTCTTTCTCTCTCTCTGTGCTGTCTATGAGCACTCTCTGTCTGTTTAATCTCCCTCTCTGTGCACTCTCTCTCTCTGTGTGCTTCTGTGTGTCTCTCTTTCTCTCTTTGTGCACCCTCTGCACTCTTTCTTTTGGGGTATCTGTCTCTGCACTCTCTGTCTGTGCACTCTCTCTTGCTCTCTGTTTGCACTGTCTATGTGCACTCTCTGTCTTTGCACTCTCTCTCTCTGTGCTGTCTATGGGTACTCTTTCTATGCACTCTCTCTCTCTCTCTCTGTGATGTCTATGTGCACTCTCTCTGTCTGTGTGGACTCTTGATTTGTACCTCTCTCTATCACTTCGCTTTCTGTCTGTGCACTCTTTCTCTCTGAGCTCTCTGTCTATGTACTTGCTCTCTGCTCTCTCTATCTTTGCACTCTCTCTGTGCACATTCTGTCTGTCTGCGCTCTCACTCTGTACCTCTCTCACTCTCTCTCTATACCACTTGCTCTCTGTCTCTCTGTCTGTCTCTCTCTTTCACTGCACTCTGTGTGCACTCTCTGTCTCTACACTCTCTCTCTCTTTCCTTTCTGTCTGCGCACTCTCTCTATACACTCCCTGTCTGTGCACTCTGTCTGTGATCTCTCTCTCTGCATTTGCTGTCATTGTGCAATCTCTTTGTGTGCTCTCTCTCGCTCTCTGTGTGCACTGTCTGTGTGCACTCTCTGTGTGCGCTCTCTCATTCTCTCTGTGCACTCCCTCTGTGTACTTTTTGTATGGCACACTCTTTCTGTGAGCTCCCTATTTGTGTACTCTCTCTTTCTGTCTCTGTGCTCTCTGTCTGTGCATGCTCTCTATGTGTTTGCTTTCTGTGTGTGCTCTCTGTCTGTGCTCTTGCTCTTTGCACTCTCTGTCTGTACACTCTCTCTCTATATGCTTTCTGTCTGAGCTTTCTGTCTTTGTGCTCTCTCTGTGCACTCTGTCTGTGCACACTCTCTATATGCTTTCTATCTGAGCTTTCTGTCTTTGTGCTCTCTCTCTGCACTCTGTCTGTACACTCTCTCTCTATGCTTTCTGTCTGAGCTTTCTGTCTTTGTGCTCTCTCTCTCTCTCTGTGCACTCTGTCTGTGCATACTCTCTATGTTTTTGCTTTCTGTGTGTGCTCTCTGTCTGTGATCTTGCTCTTTGCACTCTCTGTTTGTAAACTCTCTCTCTCTATGCTTTCTGTCTTTGTGCTCTCTCTGTGCACTCTTTCTCTCTGTGTGCACTCTCTGTCTCTGCATGCTGCTCTTTCTCATTGTGCACTGTCTGTGTGCTCTCTCACTGTCTTTGCATTCTCTGTCACTCTCTCTGCACTCTCTGTCTGTGCACACTCTCTCTCTGTGCACTTTGTCTGTGTGCTCTCTCTCTGCACTGTGTGTGCTCCCTCTGTCTGTGAGAAATCTCTTGCTCTCTGTCTGTGCACTCTCTCTCTCTGTGCTCTCTATGTGCACTCTGTCTGTGCAGACTTTTACTCTCTGTGTGCACTGCCTGTTTGTTCTCACTCTGTCTGTGAGCAATATCTTGCTCTCTGTCTGTGCACTCTCTCTCTCTGTGTGCTCTCTATGTGCACTCTGTCTGTGCAGTCTTTTACTCTCTGTGTGCACTGCCTGTTTGTTCTCTCTCTGTCTGTGTGCGCTCTTGCTCTGTACCTCTCTCTGCACTCTTTGTCAGTGCTCTCTCTCTCTGCATGTTCTCTGTCTGTGCACTCTCTCTATGCACTCTTATTCTGTGCACTCTCTCTCTCTGTTTACCATGTATGTGCACTCTCTCTCTCTGTGCTCTCTGCCTGTGCAGTCTCTCTCTCTCTCTTTCTGTGCAGTCTGTCTGTGCAATGTCTCTCTCTTTCTCTGTGTGCTCTCTTACTGTGTACTCTCTCTTGCTCTTTCTGCACTCTAGTGAACTTTCTGTCTGTGCACTCTATCTGTGCTCTCTGTGCACTCCCTGTCTGTACACTATCTCTCTTTCTCTGTGTGCTCTCTTACTGTGCACTCTCTCTTGCTCTTTCTGCATTCTCTGTGCACTCCCTGTCTGTACACTATCTCTCTTTGCACTTTCTGTCTGTGCACTATCTATATGTGCATTCTGTCTGTACACTCTCTGTGCTGTCTGTGTAAGCTCTCGATTTGTACATCTCTCTCTCTGCACTATCTATCTATGCACTATCTCTCTCCGTGTGCACTCTCAGTCTGTGCACTTTCCGCCTTTGTGTTCTCTGTCTATGTGCTCTTTATCTCTGTGTGTGAGCTGTCTGTGTGCTCTTTCTATGTACACACTCAGTCTGTGCACTCTCTCTCTCTCTTTCTGTGTACTCTGTTTGTGCAATGTCTCTCTCTTTCTCTGTGTGCTCTCTTACTGTGCACTCTCTCTTGCTCTTTCTGCATTCTCTGTGCACTTTCTGTCTGTGCACTCTCTCTGTGCTCTCTGTGCACTCCCTGTCTGTACACTCTCTCTCTTTGCACTTTCTGTCTGTGCACTCTCTATATGTGCATTCTGTGTGTACACTCTCTGTGTGCTGTCTGTGTGCGCTCTCGATTTGTACATCTCTCTCTCTGCACTCTCAGTCTGTGCACTCTCTCCCTCTGAGTTCTCTGTCTATGTGCTCTTTATCTCTGTGTGTGAGCTGTCTGTGTGCTCTCTCTATGTACACACTCAGTCTGTGCACTCTCTCTCTCTGTTCTCTGTCTGTGCACTCTCTCTATGTGCACTCTGTTTGTGTGCTATATAACTCTCTGTGCTAGCTGTCTATGCTCTCTCTCTCTCTCTCTGTGTGCTTTCTGTCTGTGCACTCTGTACCAGTGCTCTGTGCCTGGGCACTCTCTCTCTCTGTGCACCCTGTCCATGCACTCTCTCTCTCTTTGCACTCTCTCTCTGTGCACTCTCTCTCTGTTGGCTTTCTGTGTGCTTTCTCTGTGCTTTTTTGTTTTTAAAATTGTCAATTGCCATCTGCGATCGAGTTTGGGCTTGCAGCTGAATGGAGGCCTCTTTTTCCAGGAGTTAATTTTTATAAATCATAAAATTAATATGGAAGTCCTCAACTACCCTAAGCCAATTTCCCTTTGACTTAATAAAGTCATCCCTATAATCAACTGGGGAAAAATGTACCCAAGGGAGTAGTTTCCAACCTCAGAGGGCCTTGCCACGGTTCTCTCGCTGTTCAGTAGGTAGTACCCCCGAGCCTGCTTACCAGCCCACTACCCCTGCGAATAACCATCCCCTAAGAAAAAACATTTTAATACCCTAGAACTATTCCTTAGACACTCTTTTTCCAGGAATAAACCAACTTTATTACCCCCTGCTGTCCAGATCCTGCTGGTAGCTGAGGCCTTAGACCCCTCTGCACCTAGGTGGGGAGGGGGACAGGCTGACAACAGATCCTTGGCTTATGTGAAGTAGTTCAAAGAGGGCATAAGATGTGAAATGTATATTTACTAAAAGAAGTGGCCCATTGGTGATTGGTGCATTGACTGTATAAAAATGTGAGTGACCTGAAAAATAAAGTTTATGCTCTGGGACACATAAGTATGGTATATTTCATTTAGAAGGAAAGCGTTTATTATGTTTTTTAATCCTTCTCCTGAAACTATGCAACTGAGTTTAAGAATTGGCAATTTGGCCAAGACTCTGGTTAAACCATTTGATGTGTGGGGATACAGAACTTATACAACCTGTGGTAGTATTGGTCTTCTTGGCCCATTGTAAAGCGGATTGTGACATATATGGAACTATTGTGGCTGTGATTTTAACCAAAGAAATTTATTAATATTTTAGCATGTTATAATTAGACTAGCTACTTGCCCGTCAAAAATTTTAAGCCTGGCAATGCTGTTTGCCACACGATCTGAGCACCTTCAGCGCTCATCGTGAGCCACGTGCTGAGCGCCTTTGGTGCTCATTGCGTGGCTCGGAATGAGCAGCTTTGGTGCTCATTGTGAGCCTCTCCCCAAATCTACTTTACGGGCCTGGCGATGAGCACCTAAAAAATGACGGCAATAACATTTGAAGTCTGGCAATGGTGTTTGCCACACATTGCAAGACTCTCCCCTCTTACCTGCCTGCCTTGATGCTCATAGTGATCCCCATCTACTTCCTCCCTGTGTCTCTTTCCCCCCTCCTCCTGTGTCTCTTTCCCCTCCCCCTGTGTCTCTTCCCACCCCTCCCCTGTTTCTCTTTTTGGCCCTTCTCCCTCCCCTGTGTCTCACCCCCTCTCCCTCCCATGTGTCTCTTTGCCCGCTCTCCTTCCCTTGTATCTTTTTCACCCTCTCCTTCTCTTGTGTCTCTTTCTCCCCCTCTCCCTCCCCTGTGTCTCTTGGCCCTGTGTCTCTTCTCCCTCCTCCCTCCCCTGTGTCTCTCCCTCATCTCCCTCCCCTGTGTCTTTTCCTCCCTCCTCTCCCTCCCCTGTGTCTCTTCCCCTCCCTCTTTGTCTCTTCCCCTCCCCTGTGTGTCTACCCCCTCCTCTGTGTCTCTCCTCCCTGCTCCCATGTGTGTCTCCCCCTCCTCTGTGTCTCTCTTCCCCATCTCAGTCTCTTCCTCCCTTCCTCCCCTGTGTCTCTTCCCCCCCTCCCTCCTGTGTCTCTTTCCCCTCCCCCTGTGTCTCTTCCCACCCCTCCCCTGTTTCTCTTTTTGGCCCTTCTCCCTCCCCTGTGTCTCACCCCCTCTCCCTCCCATGTGTCTCTTTGCCCGCTCTCCTTCCCTTGTATCTTTTTCACCCTCTCCTTCTCTTGTGTCTCTTTCTCCCCCTCTCCCTCCCCTGTGTCTCTTGGCCCTGTGTCTCTTCTCCCTCCTCCCTCCCCTGTGTCTCTCCCTCATCTCCCTCCCCTGTGTCTTTTCCTCCCTCCTCTCCCTCCCCTGTGTCTCTTCCCCTCCCTCTTTGTCTCTTCCCCTCCCCTGTGTGTCTACCCCCTCCTCTGTGTCTCTCCTCCCTGCTCCCATGTGTGTCTCCCCCTCCTCTGTGTCTCTCTTCCCCATCTCAGTCTCTTCCTCCCTTCCTCCCCTGTGTCTCTTCCCCCCCTCCCTCCCCTGTGTCTATTCCCCCTCCTCTCACTCCCCTGTGTCTCTTCCCCCTCCTCTCACTCCTGTGGGTCTCTTCCCCCCTCCTATTACTCCCCTGTGTCTCTCTTCCCCCTCCTCTCACTCCCCAGTGTCTCTTCCCCCTCCTCTCACTCCCCTGTGTGTCTCTCCCCCTCCTCCCCCTCTTTTGTGTTTTTCTCCCCGTCCTCTCCCTCCTCTGTGTCTCTCTCCCCCTTTCCCTCCCCTGTGTCTCTTCCCACCTCCTCTCACTCCTTAAGATTGATGGCCCATTATGTAGGGTTTAGCTGTGCCTTTTTGGGGGGCAGGGGCAAAGTCCATTGGTAGCAGGGTTTTTTGTGAGCAGAGTTCCACTTATTCTCTAGCCCCCACCTCCCTTCTTGCCTTCTTGCTAAAGGGGGTTTTCTTCCTGGGGCCCCCACTATCTCCCCTGCTGACCTGAGTCTCGGGCTGATCTTCTGGTGCCCGATTTCAGCCCTCCGGGAGTTTGCTGTCGCAAACCCTCCCTGTGATGTTGGCATCACCCTCTCTGCCTGTGCTGCTGATGGGCTCCGGCTGGGTAACACCATTCTTCTTGAGCACAATCTCTCTCCTGCTGGGCTCTGGTGTGGCCACACTGCCCTGTGTCAGATGTCTTCACTCCCCAGCCTAGCAGGTGAAGAGGTGTAAGTCTCCTTGTGGGGACCGCAGAGTCCCAGATCCAAGATGGCCACCTCTGGGGAGGGTTGGTGCAGGGAGGCTTTAGCACCAGACGGCCACTGTATCCTTGGGGTGCTTTCCCCCCAATGTTGTAGGTCTTGGTGTGAAGGTGCACACTTGGGCCTTCAGCAAATGTCCCTGGGGCAATGTGCATGCGAGGCTGACGCGATCAATTGTAGTTGTCAAACTGATTTGTCACAAGCGTGACGACGTATCACAGTTTGACAGTTATCATATGTGATGGTTGCATTGTTACACTTAAGTATGTCTGAGTGTTGAATTTGTTACACAACAACATAGGATGTCTTCTGAATGTCTTTGTCTTCTCATAATTGTGTTGTTGATAATATGGGGAAACCTATTAGACATTCTGGGATGAGAGCAACATAGTAAATGACTGTTCCCCTTCTGGATCGCTTCCTTGTAATGCTGAAGGGTCTGGTATATCTCAATGAAGCTGTGCTCTATACCATGTTGGATTATCCAAGATGGTCAAGTGATAGCAGAGTGGTCAGACAAATCACGGCCCACTGGAGGAGGAACTGGCAATCCACTTCCAGTATTTTTGCCATGAAAACCTATGGATTAGGACAACCAGAAACAAGATGTGCCTGGTATGCTACAGTCCAAAGGGTTACGGAGAGTCAGACACAACTGAATGACTAAACAGCAACAATATCTGATTAAGGCATTATTTTGATTTTACAATGACAAAATGTGAAATTTAACAAATAACATTAATTAAAACAAATAAAGCAAAATAAAACCTTTTCCCCCCAATATCTAACAAATACATGTGGTCTACACTAATGCATTCTGACTGTTCAAACAGGACTATTTTAATAATATTGCTATTTTTATATATTTTAGTACTTAAATAAAATATAATTATTTCTTAATAATATTATGTTTTAATTCACCTTTCAGTTCTGCGCGTCTTTATCGGCACTATTTGGCTTTTATTTTTGCAATACAAGAGATAAATCAACAAAATGATATTTTACCCAATATAACTTTGGGATATGAGATCCATAATTCAAAAAACTGTGAATTAGAAACATTAGAACGCACCATGTTAATATTTTCTGGAGGACGGGATCTCGTTCCAAACTACTTTTGTCATGGGAAGAGCGCCCTGGCAGCTTTCATTGGGAGCCTAGGTTCTACAAACTCGTACATAATGTATCTCCTTACAGGACTGTACCATGTCCCTCAGGTATGTGCTTCATATGACTGTTATACAGGTGAGGATTTTTCTCACAGGATTTTATATTGTAGAAAAGACAGCAAAATGGAATGGAGCATCCATGGAACTCATTCATAAACTGTATCAACTGTATATTATAGGAACTAGTGTCCTTATTTAAACCACAATTAGCGATTTGCCCTGGAGTCCAGGTATTTTGTAAAAACAAAGTTAACAAAATCTCTCACCTGATAAGGAAATCTTTTTGACACCTGACAATTGATGGATATATGGCATTACAATAAATTAGAAACTGGTCTGATATAAGATAAGGTTATAATGCAGTATTTTAGCTCACAGAACAATATCCAATGAAGACTAATATGGACATAATCATTAATAGTAAACATTGTTGGCTTAACAATTATTTAAAGAGCATGATACAGAAAAAAAAACAGGCATTTATATTATACAAACAAGAGGGGACAGAGACTGCTTGACGTGAGTACAAGGAAATCACCAAGACAGCAAAAGCGCGATTAGACTGGCTAACATAGAAAATGAAAAATTAGTTGCAAAATAGAGTAAGACTAACGCTTAAATATTTTTAAAATATATTAATGGGAAGAAGTTGAGGAAGGAAGCTATAGGAACATTACAATGTGACACATGCCGTCTGATAATTAGTGACCAGGAAAAGGCAGATGAGCTAAATAGGTTCTTTTCGTCGGTTTACACAAGGGAGGTACCAGTGGTTGGGACACTGCAACATAATGGGGCTACACTACCTTCACTAAATAATTGGTTAATGCAGGAAGTAATCCAAAAGAGGTTGGGAAAAATAAATGGTAATAAAGCCCCAGGTCCTGATGGAATACATCCAAGGGTACTAAGGGAACTGGGTTCTGTAATAGTCAAACCATTAAATTTAATTTTTCAAGATTCACTCACCACAGGGTCTGTTCTGGATGACTGGATAAAAGCTGATGTGATACCTATATTTAAAAAGGGAGCAAGAGCAAATCCGGGGAATTATAGACCAGTGAGCCTCACTTCTGTAGTGGGGAAGCTTTTAGAAGGATTAATAGGGGCTAATATACAAGAATATGTCTATTTGAACAGGGTTATAAGTAGGAGTCAAGATGGATTTATGAGGGATAGGTCATATCAACTAATGGGTAAGGGCGGTTAATCTGTCGATTTCTCTACCAAAGGGGGTGTAGATAACTTTAAAAGGAGAATGGAAATATTTTTAATTAAAAAAGATATTCAGGCTTATCCTGGTTAATTAGAGAGAAAGAGTATTGATCCAGGGAGTAATCCGATCGCCAGTATCTGGGGCCAGGAAGGATTTTTTTTTGACTAAGTTTTACTTGGGATTTTTTTTTTTTTTTGCCTTCCTCTGTATCAATTAATAACTAATCTGCATATTGCAGATCGGAGCAATCTTAAAAGGTTAAACTTGATGGACTGAAAGTATTTTTTCAACCTCAATTACTAAGTAACTATTTTTACAAAATGCATGTCTTATGTTACGTTCCACAGAGAGGTTTTTCTGGCCAATCTCATTACCACTGACAACCACAATTTTGGCAGGTTCATGGGAACAATTGATTTTTTTACAGATTTGTTTGTTCAGTTTGTTATAAAATTATTCATGTAGTTAATGAGGAACTTGGATTATAAAAATGCTGATTAAACGCCAATATACTGTGTATCTGTTGGACTGAGTACTGACTGTGTCATTGTTTCCCTGACGTTACTTTTCTTCTAGAGTACAAGATCTTCATGAGAGCTCCTGCATTACTCTAGCTTGCTTCTACCACAGCTGCAGCTCTAGCTTTGTTATTACTAACAATATACTGGTCAGACAAGTAGTTATTAGACTATTATTGGAAATTACATTTATTATCAGCCATTTTTATATATATTCTAAAATAATCAAGCCTTTCTAGTGTGATTTAGCTGTGAACACTGCATAGTCTCTATATACTTAATATATAAAGCTTTGGAAAAAAAATAACTGAAAATATATAAACAACGTCATGCATTGACACACAAGAGGAGAGGATTATTGTCCATAGTGCCAGAACAAGAAACATGACTTGAAATTGAATATTTATGGACAATGTTAGAAGGTACCAGTTTCAAGGAAATGATAAGTATAACAGTCTTCAACAGTAAGTGTTAAGGACAAACTCAGTAAAGGAATTCATAAAGTATGATCAGGCCTATAGGTTTGGTTCACGTTCTTAAAAACAAAGTTGCTTTCTCAAATTTGAGAATGCTCAGTCATTACACAGAAAGCCATATATCCAGTACACAATATCATACCACTAGCAACTTGCCCGTCAAAAAATGGCGGTCAATAAAATTTTAAGCCATGGCAATGCTGTTTGCCACACAATGTGAAGGTTTTTGTACTGTGAGGACTTTTAGCGCATATTGCGAGCCTCTCCTCTGCGCTCATCACAAAGACAGATACATACAGTATGTCTATATTTTTGTAAATAATAATGAATTAATTAGATACTTAATGAATTAATATACTTTACCTATTTGTAATTAATATATCATCAATCAATAGGCTGAAGAGCTAACGATCTTTTTTCATTTTCTCCTCTGGTATACTTTTGCTCCTCTGAGCAGCCTCTGTGCTCATCACAAAGACAGATACATATGTCTATATTTTTGTAAATAATAATTAATTAATTAGTTAGTTAATGAATTAATATACTTTACCTATGTGTAATTTATATATCCATCAATTAATAGGGTGAAGAGCTAATAACCTTTTTTCATTTTCCCGCAGCATATAATGTCCAGTTGGACGATTACTGGCCTGTGGAGATATTTTTATGAATGTCCCAACTGTGCATTAGAAATAGGCTGCGTGCGCGAGGGCAAACCGCTGGTTTATTTGTGTAAGGCGATACTGTAGATGCGTAATGTTGTGATTTGCAAGCTCGGAGTGTAAAGTAGCGTCCTTTGTGAATGTGCTACGCGGTTCATGAGTATTTGTCGTCATTTGTAGTAGTGTATTTTGTACCTGCATCTCGTATTTTATTTTTTCTAAGTCCCGCGTCTCGGATGGTTTTTCCTAAGTAGCGCGTTCGTCAACTGCTTGCAGCCTAACAGCCTTATTAAATAGTCAGCCAATTGAATAGGGCTCTATATAGGCACATAGCATATATTTTTTACAGAAGTATATACTGTAGTTAGTGAACTTCTATGCAAAAGCAAGGTCTTAAGTAACTAAAAACGTATTTTTTAAAAAGATGCTATGTGCTTATATTGAGCCCTATTCAATTGGGCAAATCGCAATTTAATAAGTATGTAAGGCGATCCCGCATTCCTAGGTGTTTGTAGGCTAAGTCCTGCATGTTTCATGGCCTCCAGTGTTTGCCTCGTGTCGCGAGGCTCACAGGATATGAGCGCCTTTGGCGCTCATCGGCCAAGAGCTGGGAGTTGTAGTGCCTTAACGGCTCGACTCGCTACGCAAGGCTTGCAGGCAATGAGCGCTTTCGGCGCTCATCGCCTAAGTGCTGTGCTGCAGGTTTTAGTGCCTTAACAACTCGCCTCGCTATGCGAGGCTCGCAGGCAGCCCTCATCGCCAAAGCCGTACGCACCATGCAAAGTGTGACAACGTCTCGTAGTTCGACAATTATAATATGTGATTAGAAAGAAATACAAGTTCATGCTAAGTGAGTAGATCAGAAAGTCTGACTGACAGATCAAAACAGCAAACTGTATTTGCTGCACCCTCACCCCCTTGAGGTCACTCTGATGGCATCTTCTTGGGCTAACATGCTGATATCACCATCATTATGACCCTTTTGTTCTTTCCACTTACACCTTGAATTTCCAGCAGCTCCAGGCTTGGTGGCCTCAGTGGATGATACAGAAGTTAATGGCCCTGGAATATGTGGGGCTACACAGAAAAAGTGCATTGGGATAGGGTCTAAAGTAATGATTTTTTTTTTATTTCACATAGAGAGGTTATGTAGATATTATATAGATATGTACAAGGATGCGATGAGTGGACATTTTGCTTTACCCATGTTAAGATTTTTACAAATGCATTTTATAATTTAGACTACCCCAATGGCTGAGTAATAATTACATTCTTTCAATAGACAATTTAGATTGGTATTAGGATAAATATATTTTTTTATAAGTACAATATATTTGAGGTCTTACAATGCCAGCAACAAAATCTACCTATTAGTGGTTTTAACCAATTCAGGTCTTGTGATTTTTTAGGAAGTAGTATTGCTCCATGTATAAAAGAAACTTAATAATTCACTGAACAGAACAGTGTACATCTTGGAGTCTTACCCAATAAAACAAAAAAATAATAGAAAGAAATTCCAGCATGATCAGAGACACCTAACATGTTTAGTCATTTAGGGGCCCTATTAAATGTGAACCCCGCAGTGACCGTTGTACAGCCCGTATGTCTGCGGGTTTGAAATCTGCTGCAGTTACAAAGCTATTAAATTAGAAAAGCCTACAAGGAAATGTCCAGAATCCCAATCCGTAAACCATGCTTCGGCACCTAGCAAATTATTCAATCTCTTAGTTATGGGTCTTGACAGAGCCGATAGTAAAATAGACCGTCTTCATTACGCCACTAAAACTTGGAGGTTACATTTCAATCACTTACGGTTTTGAAGTCCGGCTTGCGATCGGACCCGCACTCCATAAATAATGCAATATGAAAGAAATCACTAAATATAATATTCTAGTCCATGCAAGTTCTATTATATTTATTAACACATTGATATAACACGGAAATTAAACATAAAACAAATTATTTTTTATTGCAGATTTGCGAGCTTGAGACTGTTGTGCTATTTATTTTAATACCTAACATCACTTCCACTGTAATTTAACATACAGTAGTGTGTTTATATTTGCTTTTACAGTGGACAGGAGTTTAACCCCCTTGCGGGTCCTCTCTAGTACCCCTAGGATTTTTGGCTAACAGTTGTAAAAACAGTTGCGGGCTTAAGGACTTGTAGCAATTTAATAGCAATTTGCGATTGTTACATTTACAGAATTGAAAGATTAAAGGCTTAGCTGGGTTGGAGTTCAGATTTTGACAATCCTTAGGGTTTTTCCGCCTGTAACCTGCAGATCATTTGCGGTTAGCTAAAAGAGCCCAATTTAATAGCGAAAACTTTTGTGGCCTCCTTTACGGGCTTCTGGAACTGAGATTTGGGGAATTTAATAGACTTCTAGTTTTACCTCTGAGAGATCCTAGATGGATAAAAATGTTAGGCCTCTCTATCATTAGTTACAGATCGAATGGGCAGATCTAATGTGAAGATCTGCAGAGGAAACATTTTAATTGGGTATTATTTTACTATAAAAATAGAAGAATAAGAAGTTAGACTGATAATATGGAATTGGAATATAAAAAAATGTAGCTGTAACAAATGTACTTAATTGTATCCAGTGGATACAAGATATATTATTTTTAAATACATTTTGCTTAAATGTCTAAATATAAGAATGACTTGACCAGATTTTAATATTAAATAATGTAAAAATGTAAATTCAATTAGAACTGGATTGCTTGCATATAACATATAATAGGTGTCAAACTACGAATCGTCATCACGCTTTGCGAGCTCACAAGGACTGTGTCCCTCACAAATCGAGGGACGCAGTTTGGTCTGCAAATGCGGAGCCTCGCGAAGCGAGGGGCTACATTTGCGGAAGGTGGAGGCTCCAACGTCGGCTGCAATGAGAAGGGACCCGAGATAAGCTTGGAAACCCGCATTAACCCCATGGGATCCGAGATAAGCTCGGAGACCCGCATTAACCCCACATTAACCATTGCAGTGGGGGTCCCGATCGCACCCGATCCGGGACCCCCGCTGAAATGAAAATTAAAAATTCCAGTGTTACGGGTCCTTAAAAAAATACACTATCATGAATGGGGCTCTATACAGAGCCCCATCAACCATTAATTAACCCTGTCACTCATGGGGGTCATTATAGACCCCCATAAGCCCTTCATTAACCCTGTCACTCATGGGGGTCAATACAGACCCCCATAAGCCCTTCATTAACCCTGTCACCCATGGGGGTCAATACAGACACCATAAGCACTTCATTAACCCCCACACTCATGGGGGTCAATATAGACCCCCATAAGCCCTTCATTAACCCCATCTCTCATAAGGGTCAATATAGACCCCTATAAGCACTTACTTAACCCCCTAACTCATGGGGGTCAATACAGACCCCCATAAACCCCTAATTAACCCCCTCACTCATGGGGGTCAATACAGACCCCCATAATACATATAATTACCCTGTCACTCATGGGGGTCAATAAAGACCCACTTAAGCCCATAAATAACCCTGGCACTCATGGGGGTCAATACAGACCCCCATAAACCCTTAATTAACCCTGTCACTCATCTCATGAGGGTCAATACAGACCCCCATAAGCCCTTAATTAACCCTGTCACTCATGGGGGTCAACACAGAGCCAGATAAGCCCTTCATTGACCCTGTAACTCATGGGGGGTCAATACAGACCCCTATAAGCACTTAATTAACCCTCTCACTCATGGGGGTCAATACAGACCCCCATAAACCCCTAATTAACCCTGTCACTCATGGGGGTCAATACAGACCCTCATAATCCTCTGTTTTACCCCATCAGTCCCATAAGGGTATATTAAGACAATTATGGTTCTGTTATAACCCAACAATAACCACATAAGTGCCATAACGGTCCTCAAGGACCATCATGACACTAAGTATAAACAGTACATTGCACTATACCCCCCAATAAAACATTACATATCAACTAAACACCCTCAACACTAACCTATTAACACCAACACTACCTACCTACACTACCTACCTACCACCTAATAACCCCCCACCGCTGTAATTACAGAAAAAAAAAAATAAAGACACAAAAAAATACAAATTCTACATCTCCGGATATAAATAAAACTAAGACACAAAAAAAAAAGAAACATTACAGAAAATAAAAAAATACATTACACAACCCCCCCCCCACTACAGAAAAAAAAAATACACACCTGAAAAGGAAATACATATAATACATACAATACAATACAAATACATACAATACAAATACAATGAAATACAATACCATACACCCCTATCTAATATACAATACATCCTATCCCCATAAGCACCTAATTAACCTTGTCACTCATGGGGGTCAATACAGATCCCCATAAACCCCTAATTAACCCTGTCACTCAAGGGGTCAATATAGACCCCCATAAGCCCTTCATTAACCCAATCACTCATGGGGGTCAATACAGACCCCCATAAGCCCTTCATTAACCCAATCACTCATGGGGGTCAATATAGACCCACACAAGCCCTTCATTAACTCTGTCACTCATGGGGGTCAATACAGACCCCCACAAGCACTTAATTAACCCCCTCACTCATGGGGGTCAATACAGACCCCCATAAGCACTTAATTATCGCCATCACTAATGGGGGACAATACAGACCCCCATAAACCTTTAATTAACCCCGTCACTCAGGAGGGTCAATACAGCCCCCCATAAGACCTTAATTAACCCTGTCACTCATGGGGGTCCATACAGACCCTCATACACATCTATTTAACCCCATCGTTCCCATAAGGATATATTAAGACCATTATGGGCCTGTTACAACCCAACATTAACCACATAAATGCCATGATGGTCCTCAAGGACCATCATGACACTAAGTATAAACACTACACTGCACTATACCCCCCAATAAAACATTAAATATCAATTAAACAGCCTCTACACTAACCTAATAACACCTACACTACCTACCTACACTACATACCTACCCCGCTAATAACCCCCATCACTCTAATTACAGAAAATAAAAAAGAAATAAAACATCTACATTACATAAAATAAAAAATCTACATTACAGAAAATAAAAAACACACATTACAACCCCCCCACTACAGAAAAAAAAATACACACCTGAAAAGAAAATACATTTAATACATACAATACAATACATACAATATAATACAATACAATAAATACAATAGAATACAATACAATTAAATACAATGCAATACAATACAATACACCCCTATCTAATATACATCCCCCAATCTATTGAAATAAATACCACAATCTAATATACATCCTATCTATATAATATACACCCCCCAATCTATCTAATATACAATAAATACTATCTATCTAATATACATCCCCCAATCTATCTAAATAAATAACACAATCTACACAATCTAATATACCTCCTATCTATCTAATATACATCCCCCAATCTATCTAAATGAATACCACAATCTAATATACAATACATGCTATCTATATAAAACACATACCCCTAGCTAACATACAATAAATTATATCTATATATAAAATAATCTAATTATAAGCTAAAATAAAATAATTAAGACCACTTACCTTTTCAGATGTCCCTTCAGATCAGCCACCTAGGGAAAAACAAATTAAAAAAATTAGTGCAACACATTTACAGTAAATAAATAAACATTATAAATATTCTACTCACCTTTCTAGCATGTCCCCGTCCTTCTTTTCTTTTTCTCTGGTGCGGCCCCTGTTAAAAAAAAACATAACATTAATACAACATACATAAACATAAAAACAAAATAAAATAAATATAATCTACATTGTACTTACCTCCCTGCGATGTCTACGGCCTCCTCCTCTTCTGCCCCGCCCTGGAACCACGCTCTAAAATATATATATATATATACAGTATATATATGTATATATATATATATATATATATATATAACGGACATCCTCACTCGCGGAATGAGCCTCCCAGAGCCTTTTCCGGAAGAAAATAGGCAACGGCGCCTTCTGATTGGTTGAAAACGCTGTCTATCAAACGCTGTCTATCAAATTGACAGGTGCGTTACCCAATCAGAGTGGTATTTTGGGGTGTATCCCTTTCTCATTGGCTCACAATCTGCGTCTTCTGATTGGCTTAATTTAATAGACAGCGTTTTCAGCGGATCAGAAGCCACCATTGCCAATTTTATTCTGGAACACTCTGTAGGAGGCTCATTAGCGTAGGGGACATCAGCGAGTGCGGATGTCTGTTATTTTTTTTACCATTTTTTTTAAAGCTCAGATGGTTCCAGGGCCCATCCCGGGCAGAAGACGAGGAGGCCGGGGACATCGCGGGGATTTAAGTACAATGTAGATTATGTTTATTTTACTTTGTTTTTATGTTTATGTATGTGTACTAATGTAATGTTTTTTTTTTAACAGGACCGGAGAAAAAGAAAAGAAGAAGGACGGGACATGCTGGAAAGGTGAGTAGAATATTTAGAATATGTACTATGTTTATTTATTTTATGTAAACGTGTTGTAGTAATTTTTTTGTATCTTTTTTCCCCTAGGTGGCTGATCTGAAGGGAAATCTCAAAGGTAAGTGGTTTAAATAATGGTATTTTAGCTTAGAATTAGGGTTGCTATATAGAGATAGCATGTATTGGATATTAGATAGATTGGGGGATGTATATTAGATAGATAGTATTTTTTGTATATTAGATAGATAGGGGGAGGTATATTAGATATATAGTATTTATTGTATATTAGATAGATAGGGGGATGTATATTAGATAGATAGGATGTATTGTATATTAGATAGGGGTGTATTGTATTGTATTTCATTGTATATTAGATAGCTAGGGGGATGTATATTAGATAGATAGGATGTATTGTATATTAGATAGGGGTGTATTGTATTGTATTTCATTGTATTTGTATTGTATGTATTGTATTGTATGTATTATATGTATTTCCTTTTCAGGTGTGTAATTTTTATTTTTATTTTCTGTAGTGCTCCTTTTTTTATTTTTTGTGACTTAGGTTTTTTATTTTATGTAATGTAGATTTTTTATTTTTGATGACTTTAGTTTTTTTGTTTTCTGTAATTAGAGTGGTGGGGGGGTTATTTGGGGGTAGGTAGGTTGTGTAGGTGGGTAGTGTATGTGTTAATAGGTTAGTTTAGAGGGTGTTTAGTTGATAGTTAATGTTTTATTGGGGGGTATAGTGCAGTGTAGTGTTTATAATTAGTGTCATGAAGGTCCTTGAGGACCGTCATGGCACTTATGTGGTTAATGTTGGGTTGTAACAGGCCCATAATGGTTATAATACACCCTTATGGGACTGATGGGGTAAAATAGAGGTGTATGAGGGTCTGGATAGACCCCCATGAGTGACCGGGTTAAAATGGTGTAGTGCTTACACTTTGGGTCATGAGGTTCCTGGATGACCCTCATGGCACTTATAGTGTTATTACATGCTTTCATTAGTGTGTTAGAGGGGTCTATATAGTTTAGGCACACAGTACACTCACATTGTGTGACAAACAGCATTTCAACACTTTCTTTTATTGACCGTAATTTTTTGACGGGCAAGTCGTTAGTTATCATATAAAGATAATGTATAACATGCATTTAATGGGCAAACTGATTATTTAACCGTATCTATCCGAAGGCATAGGACTCTTCAAAACTTTTTTTTTTTTAAATATCTAATTATTATAATTATATAGCCAGCATAAAGTATAAAATAGTGTGGAATTGTATTCCAATAAGGACAAGACCTTTCTGTAGAAATATTGTATACTTTTGAAAAACTTTAGGATATTGTTTTGTTTCCAAGTGAATTATAACATTATACCTTGCTCACTGTAATAGTAAAGTAAGAAATTCTTCCCATTTGTATATATTTGCAATGAATATTATATTACAAAAAAGCTTAGATATAACAGTAAATAATTTCCTTTGTTGATAGTGTCACAACCTACAATGATGATGGAGTATAGAGGATCCTAGTCCTCTTTTCTCCTGTAGATTTTAGACCTAAGATTTGAGTGACTCAAACCAATGGACCTTCCTTGTGGATGCAAGAGCATAAGTCCCAGCTTTTGGTAGTGTGCCTGGGAAAAACCTGGCATGGAGTCAGAAACGATCTCCTATTCCAGCATATGCCCTTGGGTCAATAATACACCTGCACACAAAGTCTTGATGAAAATTATGAACAACTTCTTTATTTTTACACAAGTATTTAAACACCTCACAAAAACAGTACAGGGAGTGGCTACCCCTTTGTCCAACCCTTATCTTCCTCTTGGCCAATGGGGTAATCTCCACAGTAACTTTATTACCTCTAGCCAATGGACTAGAGGTAAGCTCTGGGAACTTCCAGACCCCTCCCCTGGGCCGCCCACTAGGTGTGGCTAACAGAGTCATTTGCTGCCTGGCTCTCAAGGGAGAAACATCTACCTGTCCTCTGGACTTTTCCCTGACTCTCTGAGTGAGAATACCTGTAGACCCCCTGGGGTTATGGTGCCTCAATGTCTGTATAGACCCCTTTGTTCTGGCCTTGCTATTACTTCAAGTGTTTACTTTAGGTGATAGCTGGAAGGCAGATGGGTGATCAACTCAGGTTACATATGCAGTCAATATGGATGATGCACACAACATGGCTCCAACATTCCAATACAATATATTTACAGATACAACACACAATGTTTCACACACATACAACCAACACATCCCACCAGCTCCCTCACATGACATCCATTACAATGAGCCTAAACATGGAAGGGATGGGGATATGCTAAGGGGTAAACTTATAAGACTTTATCCCCTAGACCACAAAATAACAATATAACCTTATAACAGTATAACAGGGTGTCTGGGAGCCCCAAACCCCCAGGTATTGTCTCTTGTTAACAGTCTGTGACAGACATCTGTCTAAGTCCCAGATGACTGCCAAGTGAGCCATGACAATTACCCCCCCAAGTACAGATGTAGGTATCCTGTACTCCAGGATGCCTATCTGGACTGACAGTCAGGGCTCTAGTTGCCGCGACAATCCATCTGCGTTCTGGTGGAATTTCCCTTTGCGGTGTTGCACCGTGAAATTAAAAGTTTGTAGGGCTAAACTCCACCTCAGTAGTCGGCCATTCTCTCCAGCCACTTTAGATAACCAACAAAGAGGGTTATGGTCTGTGGTGACTGTGAACTGTCTTCCGTACAGGTAGTGCTGTAGTTTGCGTAGAGCCCAGACTACTGCTAAACATTCCTTTTCTATAGTTGCATAGGCTGTTTCTCGTTGCAGTAGTTTCCTACTAATGTAGGCCACTGGGTGCTCAACTCCCTGGTTGTCTGGCTGACTCAATACTGCCCCTATGCCATACATGGAGGCATCAGTCTGTACCACGAAAGGGCGGTTATAGTCTGGGGCAGCCAGGACTGGGGAGCAGGTCAGAGCATCCTTCAGTGTTTGGAAAGCCAACTGGCATGCAGAAGTCCAATTCACTTCCCGGGGTAGCTTCTTCTTGGTGAGATCCGTCAGGGGTTTGGCTGTGCTGCTGAAATCCGGAATACATTTTCGGTAATACCCAGTAGTACCTAGGAAAGCCATCACCTGCTTCTTAGTTTTAGGGGTGGGCCAAGCTGCTATTCCCTCTACCTTGGCTGGTTCGGGTCTTAACTTCCCATTCCCCACCCAATGACCTAGGTATTGCACTTCTGCTCTAGCCCATTGACATTTGTCAGGTCTTATGGTCAACTTAGCTTGGTGAATTGCCTGCATAATTTGGCTAATGTGCCTCATATGGTCCTCCCAAGTCTGACTAAAAATGGCTATATCATCCAGGTAGGCCTGGGCATACTCTTGGTGCCCTTGCAACAATGTGTCCACTAGTCTCTGGAAGGTAGAAGGAGCATTTTTCATCCCAAATGGCATTACTTTAAACTGGAAGAGTCCAAAGGGGGTGATAAAGGCAGACTTCTCCTTTGCAGTCTCTTCTAAAGGGATCTGCCAATATCCTTTAGAGAGATCTAAAGTGGTTAAATATTTGGCAGTACCTAGCCGGTCCAACAACTCGTCCATGCGTAGAACAGGGTAGGCATCTGTTTTGGTTTTATCGTTCAGTCTACGGTAATCCACGCAAAAACGAGTGGTTCCATCTTTTTTGGGCACCAATACCACTGGAGATGCTCAGGGACTACTGGATTCTTCTATCACTCCCAAATGTAGCATAGTGCGTAATTCTGCCTGAATGTTGGCCCTAACTGCCTCTGGTACCCTGTAGGGGTGTTGCTTTAAGGGGGCACATTCCCCGGTTACTACTGGGTGGACAGCTAAGGGGGTACACCCTGGCTTGGTGGTGAACAGGGAGTGGAAGGGTTTTAAGCTGTGGGACAGCTGCTCTTTCTGCTCTGCGTCTAATTCGAGGGTCTGCTGAATACTTTCTCCTACTGTATCCTGGTCTGCTTTGTTCAGCATATCTGGGATTTGTCCCTCTTCTGGTTCGTCCTCTGTGGCCCTACAAATAGCTAATAGGTGAGCTGCTCTCTGAACGTACACCTTAAGTCTGTTTATATGGGCAACTCTGGTGATGGCCCTATCCGGGTCTATCATTACTACATAGGCCTTGTTCCCCACTTTCTGGCTGATTGTGTAAGGCCCTACCCACTGGGACTGTAATTTATTCTGGGGGTGAGGTTCCAGCATAAGCTCCTTCGTTCCCTCTTCCATAATTCTATCACTGGTCCCTGCCTTGTAGTATTTCTGATCCCTCTGCTGGGCTTTCCTCATGTTTTGGCTGACTATTCCAGTTAGTCTGGACATGTTCTCTCTGAAGGCTAGTACATAGGTGGCCACTGGTATGGGTTGCTGCCTATACTCCCCTTCCCATGTTTCCCTAATTATGCTTAAGGGTCCTCTCACATGTCTCCCATACAGGAGTTCAAAGGGGGAGTGCCCTGTAGACTCCTGGGGTACCTCTCTATAGGCGAACAGAAAACATGGCAACAACCGTTCCCAGTCTGGTTCCTGGTCTGTAAAAGTGCGTATCATATGTTTAAGAGTCCCATTGAACCGCTTGCATAGACCATTAGTCTGGGGATGGTAGGGGGAAGAGGTAATATGCTTAACGCCACACGTGGCCCATAGCTGTTCCGTGACTTTGGCCATAAATTGTGGGCCTTGATCGGACAAAATCTCATGGGGAAACCCTGTTCTGGTGAATATAGTCACCAAGGCGTCTGCTACCTTTGGAGCGGTTATACTGGACAAGGCTACTGCCTCAGGGTACCTAGTGGCATAATCTACCAGGGTAAGGATATACTGCTTCCCCGTTCTACTGGCTCTAGCTAGGGGCCCAATGATGTCCACAGCTACCCTCTGGAAGGGTTCTTCCATTACTGGGAGGGACTGTAACTTGGCCCTGCTGTTCTTCTTGAGAGGCCTGTTCCTTTGGCAGGCATCACAAGAATGGCAAAACTCCTTTACATCCTTATCCAACCCTGGCCAGAAAAATATCTCTTTCACTCTACTCCGGGTTTTCTTCTCCCGTAAGTGCCCTCCCAGGGGTATTTCATGTGCTACTTGTAGCACCTTGCCCCTATATAGCTGGGGAACCACTAATTGTTTCCTGTGTTCTCTGCCTACCTCATTATTTATAGGTACCTTGACCCTATATAACAACCCCTTATCCCAGATAACGCTGTATAGGTCATCCACTCCTTTGCCTTGTGCTGCCCTGTCCCTTAAACCAGCCAAAGTCTCGTCTTTCTGCAGAACTGCCCTGATCTCCTCTCCCTTGGCCCATCCTAAAGTTAATGTATTAGCAAGCAATGGACTTACCTCAGGTCTTGGGTATCCCCTCTGCTCCTGGTATGCCTCTCCAGGGTGGGTGCTCTTGGCTTGAGCTCTGGTAATGGGCTGTACATATTGGCTCGTCATGTGGCCCAAATCATTGCCCAGTAAAACATCAGCGGGGAGCCCATCCATGACTCCTACTTCCTTGCTTTGGTTCCCCATGCCCCAGTCCAAATTAACGCGAGCCATGGGGATGGTTAACTGTTCTCCTCCTGCTACCATCACCCACATTTCCTTTCGGATTGAATCTGTAGGGCGTACCCATTTGGGTAGGACTACTGTGACTGCTGATCCAGAGTCACGGTAGCCAGTAGCTTGGCATCCTTGTAGCCACACGGCTTGCCTATGTTGTTCTCCAGACAGCTTCTGCGGGTTCCTTACAGTATAGACCCCTGAATATCCTCCCTCTGCTTCTGGCTCCCAAAGAGCTGCGTTGGAGCTCGCCAAGCCCCTCAGTCCACTCCCCCAAATAATGTACATGGCGGTGGGGAGGTCCTCTAGAGTTTTTGGGTGCCTGAGGACAATCCTTAGCAAAGTGACCTCGTTGGTTGCAGTTGTAGCCTTCTGAGCTCATTGGTTTGGTCCCCCATTGTGTCCTGGGAGCAGGCTGGGACTTGGTACCCCTGTGGTCAGATGTTTTTACTGGCCGTGCCCAGGGCGCATTACGCATCTCAGGAGCTGATCGTGCTGGCACCACCTCTCTGGGGCCCCTACCCGTATTTAGGCTCGGTTTTGTTCCTTGGGCCACTCTTTTGGCCCTGGTGCTGATAAACCGATCTGCCAGTGCAGCTGCTTGGTCTGCAGTGGTCGGTTTTTGATCTTGCAACCATTCACCTACTTCTGAGGAGCAAATGTTCAGGAATTGTTCCATCAGTACCACTTCCAATATCTGTTCGGCTGTGATTGCTCCTTGTGTAGACCACCACTGGGTACAAGCTCGCCTTAACCTGCACATAACCTCCACATGAGTGTCTGCTGGTCCTTTGGTGGTGCCCCTGAATCTATCCAAAAATGTCTCAGGCGTCACAGTATATCTGCTCAGCAACACAGTGCACAAATATTTATAATCCTGGGCTTGTTCTCGTGGAAGGGCTCCACATGCCGCACTGGCCCTTCCTGTTAACTTGTTCAGCAGCAATTTGGCCCATTCTCCATAGGGAATATCTTGGACCCCACATTGCTGCTCAAACTCCTGAAGGAATTCGTCCATATTGTCCATACCATCCTGGAACTTCTTAAAGTTCTGGTATGCCATCTTAACTCGTGCTGGCAATTCCTCTGTGCGGCAACCAAGCCTTTGCTGAGCTTGATCCCGCTCCCCAGTGCGCTCCTGCCAGATTCTCTGGTAATGCTGGTCTAGTACGTCGGACACCTCTTGTGCGGTCATCTTACTGGGGTATAAGTGCCTGGCTGCTTTTAACCGTCTTGTTGCTTCTTTGGAAATATCTTCCTCATATTGCTGCTCCATTCTTGGTCTTTCTGTAGAGTATCCCACCACTGCCACCAATTGTCACAACCTACAATGATGATGGAGTATAGAGGATCCTAGTCCTCTTTTCTCCTGTAGATTTTAGACCTAAGATTTGAGTGACTCAAACCAATGGACCTTCCTTGTGGATGCAAGAGCATAAGTCCCAGCTTTTGGTAGTGTGCCTGGGAAAAACCTGGCATGGAGTCAGAAACGATCTCCTATTCCAGCATATGCCCTTGGGTCAATAATACACCTGCACACAAAGTCTTGATGAAAATTATTAACAACTTCTTTATTTTTACACAAGTATTTAAACACCTCACAAAAACAGTACAGGGAGTGGCTACCCCTTTGTCCAACCCTTATCTTCCTCTTGGCCAATGGGGTAATCTCCACAGTAACTTTATTACCTCTAGCCAATGGACTAGAGGTAAGCTCTGGGAACTTCCAGACCCCTCCCCTGGGCCGCCCACTAGGTGTGGCTAACAGAGTCATTTGCTGCCTGGCTCTCAAGGGAGAAACATCTACCTGTCCTCTGGACTTTTCCCTGACTCTCTGAGTGAGAATACCTGTAGACCCCCTGGGGTTATGGTGCCTCAATGTCTGTATAGACCCCTTTGTTCTGGCCTTGCTATTACTTCAAGTGTTTACTTTAGGTGATAGCTGGAAGGCAGATGGGTGATCAACTCAGGTTACATATGCAGTCAATATGGATGATGCACACAACATGGCTCCAACATTCCAATACAATATATTTACAGATACAACACACAATGTTTCACACACATACAACCAACACATCCCACCAGCTCCCTCACATGACATCCATTACAATGAGCCTAAACATGGAAGGGATGGGGATATGCTAAGGGGTAAACTTATAAGACTTTATCCCCTAGACCACAAAATAACAATATAACCTTATAACAGTATAACAGGGTGTCTGGGAGCCCCAAACCCCCAGGTATTGTCTCTTGTTAACAGTCTGTGACAGACATCTGTCCAAGTCCCAGATGACTGCCAAGTGAGCCATGACAGATAGTATAACATGTTTACTTTTTAATAGATTTTAACAGATTGTTTAAGACATCTTTTAATTTCATGGCTATAGTCCCCATCTTGGAGCCTAGGAAAATACAATCTGTCACTGCCTCCACTTTACATTCTATTGCAAGGAATTGTGGTATCTGTTTGCCATGGACTCTATCTTTTTAATGTTGAACAGTAGCCAGCTTTTTCACTCTATTCTTTCGCTTCTTGGATTCATCCAGCCAGCCTTATGCATGATGTATTCCATGTATAATTTAAATAAATAAGATGACAACACACAACCTTTTTGCATTCCTATCCTGATCGTGAACCAATCTCTTGTTCCATGTTCAGTTCTGACCATGACTTCTTGGTCCACATCCAGATTCTTAAGATGACGAATGATATGGTACCCCCAGCTCTTTAAGAACCTGCCACAGTTTAAGAATAGTCTATGAAGTAGAAGTAAATGTTTTTTTTATTTTGCTTTCTTTATTATCTATCGGGAATTTGATCCCTTGCGCCTCTTCCCCTGCAAAACCTAGCTTGCACATCTGTTAGTTTTCAGTCTGAGGAGTGAGTTTGCAGATCTTAGGCATTACCTTGCTTGTATATGAGATGAGTGCAGTTGCTTAATAATTGTAGCAAGTTTGCAAGGTTTCATTCTTGTAAACGGTTTTGGAAATAAGCGCTATGTATGTTTGATTTTAATTTCAAAGGCATACATTCTTTTCCAATGTGTTAATATTGATTTTTTTGCCTTGTACTTAACCTCTTAATAGTGCTACTGTGCATGAGTCCCATTACAATCTATGATGCAGGTATTTGGGTTTCAAGTTGCTAACCTATCTATCTATTAATCATTAAAAAATATGTTGTGTTAGCAAGTTAGAGCTAGCTGTCACATTTACATTTTGCTCCAAGCCATCAAAATAGCATATACCATTGCTTCATGCAAGTTACTTTCTGTGTGTATAGTCCAAACCATTTGCATATTGAAGACCCATAGAGGCATACATGATTAAAGATGCAGATTTGACACTTTATCCAGTTTAACACCTCAACTGAGTTGAATATAAGGCTTGATTTCTAAGATCAAACACAATCAGTCTGGCATCTAACATTATCCCTGCATCCTCTATGGCTCCAATAATTATTATTATATTATTATTAATATAGACCCCCATGATATCTAAATATAACCTCACATGTGCCATGGGGGTACTCAAGGACTCCCATGGCATTCTAAAAAAATAAACCTAAAATAATAAAACAAAATACAACACTACACTAACAAAATGTTATTACACTAACTACATTATTAAAAATAAAAAACCTAAGCACATATTTTAAAACATAATCTAAAATACACAAAATAAAAAAATACCCTTGTCAAGACCCCCAGGAGTCTGGAACGTTTGGCAAATGGACCCCGATACATACTAGTCATGCTGATGAAAGGACTATACAAATTGCCATAATGACCTTTTCAAAAAACGTAATCACTGTTTTCTTACTATTTGGAATGCTGTTTTTCGCAAAGCCCTGCTGGTATGCCCTAGACCCCTAAAAACCTTTTTCACCATGTCAGTTGGACCTAGAGGTATTTGTGTCCATCTTCCATCTTTAGGGCCATTATTTTGAGTGTATAGTGTGTTTTGGTGTGCAATTATTGCATTAAGCTAATACAAATATTTTGGGGTTGGTACCAGCTTAAGGGTGACCAATAGCCACTTCCCATAGCCAATTGTTATACTGAGATCACTATGAATAGAAGGGTAAGGCTAGGTTCCCAACTGGCCTTGAACTAGCGGCAAGCAGTAAATTGAGCAATCAGATAAAATTAACAAGGTGGTAATCAGCAATTGAAAATGTTGCTTCAATAGACAAAGGTCAAGTGGTGTTGAGTTCTTTGTAAGTGATACCACTTTGATCCTTTGTCCTGTTGTTAACCACAAAGTAGGAAGTACTTGACCTTAGTCATTGCTCCTGACCCCTCACTCAATCTATAGGAAACCAAAATTGTTGGAAATGTTGTGGAAGCCCTGGTAAGGTACTAAAAATAAATAAAACCTGTGAGTAGGATTGCCAAGCTCAAAATTTGCTCACTGCTGTTTCAAGCACTTTGATGAGAACTGGAAGGATATCTATGGTTCATGCAGGTCTTTGACAGGCAATGCAAGCTTCTCCAGATCCACCCATGTGAATGGGTAAAGCATCTAGTCAGCCGGCTTTGTGGATGAGGCAGCATAGCCTACCGGGCATCCTTAAGGACTAGGCTGAGGATTACGAGGAAGTTCGACAGTTACTGCTCAACAGGTATGCCATCAACCCTGAAATGTTCCGAAAGCAGATCCACACCCTGGTCAGGGAACACCTATGTGGAACTGATGTGCCAGATGAGGCATGTGAGTGAGCTGGTGGACATTAATAAAGCATGTGATGCTGGTGAAGCAAGTTAATTATGTGTGTCCAGCCAATATGCAAGATTAAATGGAGACCTGGGAAGAGCAAAGGACAATGTACCCTAGCAGCTAAGCACTCCGTCCCTCCTGTCAGAAAATGACATCTCAGAGGTCAAATGCTCCTGTACTGCACTAGGAAGTTGGGCCCAGTGCCTGAGCACCAACAAGACCATGCTGTCCTCATCCTGATACCCAGGAACCTAGTTTTGAAAGTAGTCACAACCTCCAGGACTCTTGGGTCTGACAGCTGCATATTGATGGGCACTAACCATGTAGCAAGAGGGATCAATGGCTATTAAAATTCCATAAGGATATTTTTGAAATACTTAATTATATTGAATGATGATTTTCCTAAAGCCATGGTTGTATACCTTGGACCCTTTTTCCACCAGGTCATTTGAGCCTATAGGACTCAGGTCCATTTTCCATTTTTAGGGGCATTATTTTGTGTCTAGTGTTTGTTTTGGGTCCAAATATTGCTAATAAGCTAATACAAATATTTTGAAGGTGGTACCACTTTAAGAGCAACCAGTAGCCACATCTTGTAGCCAACCATGATACCCAGTTTGCTGACAGTCCCATTTTAGAATCCCAGCCGGGCTTGAGCTTCCATCAAACAGGGAAATAGTTTTGATAGACTCCTATGGGAGATACACGGGGTTGATTGAGCCATCAGGTATCATTAAAAAGGCTACTAAACAGCAGTTGAAGAAAGTTAATAGTCAAGGTTCAAGTAGTGTCAAATGCTTTTGAAGGGATACCCCTTTGAACTTTTGTCTTGCTGTTAACAACAAATTAGGAAGTACTTCACTTTAGTCATTGTTCCTGACCCCCATTCAATCTATATCGAACCCAAATTTTTAGAAATGTTGTGGAAGCCCTGGTGGGTCACTAAAAGGGAAAAGCGAATACACCCTTATTATAGCTTTATTGTAGGATCTAAAGTGAACTCTCAAAAAGACATCCCTGGGGATAGATTTATCTAGATGTTTAGCTAAAGGTAGTCTGTGAATAACATCAATTGTATTTTATGATTTTAAACTATTTGGGACCAATGTCCTCAGTAAGTCCTCCACATAGGTCTTTAAGTTATCTTGTAGTGTCTTGGGTATGCCTCTCAAACGCAGATTGTTCATCCTACTCCAATCTTCTAAAGAGGCGACTTTAATCATTAAGTCCTCGATTTTATTTTCCAGAGCCGATGTATATTTTATTAAAGTATTATTCTCCATAATTCATTTATCACAAAATTTTCAACGGAATCAACTACTTCTCTGATGAGTTATGTGTTATCCATTATTATTTTGTCAAAGTTCTGTCATATTTCTTTCATTTTGGAGCATGTAAGAGTTTCCTCTTCGTCCAAAAAGGAGTTCCCCGCACTCACGGTTTGAAAAGCTTTATCTGGGGACTGACTGGCCTCAGAGTTTAAAGTCGTTTCTCCTACAGGGTTACTTATATTAGTGCTCTTGGTCCTAGGAGAAAATATGTTGGGTGTTTTTGATATGCCATTTTTTTTATCCCTAGGTTTCATTTTGGTCTGTATATTTATAAATAGCTATTAAATAGCTTATATCTTGGCATATAATACTCCTATTGGGTTCTCCCCAACAACCTGGACCTCTAATTTGTCATCCCTTTTTTACTTTTAGGCTCCTTATGTCCACATAAGCAGATTTTCTATTGGAGTAGATCGTAGGATAGTTCAATAAGTGGTACCAAGCCTTTTATTCCGCCACTTCTATATATTATGTATATCCTCAACCTATAAATATAGGGTATATAGGGTGTTTTTTATTGCAGGTATACACTAGATTTCCCTACAGCTCTCTGTGATGTCTCTCCTAAGCTGGGTGCTCTTATTAATTGTACTGGCAGTGGTTTTGAGCTTAGAGCTTTGCTGGAGGTTTAGGCACCTTTAAAGATATTTTGCTTTATAGCTTGTAAAGTGAATAGCTTCCTTTCTTTAATGGGTCTCTTGAATACAGAGAATGTCAGCCCTACATTTATTTTAGGTCATAAAGGCGATCTTTCTCTTGGAAGGAGAGTTAAAGCCATTTGTGTTATGAGACAACATTTTTATCGCCATAATATCATAAGTCCAGTCATGGTCTCATATGAAAAGATCCACATTATACTTGTTTTCTAATCAAAAAACAGATATTTTCTCAGTTATGAGCTATGTCCTTCTGTTCTGATTTCCGAGTTTTAGTTGTTCCTGCAATAGCTTCCCAGTCTCTTACATAGTTACATAGTTACAAAGTTACATAGTATTTAAGGTTGAAAAAAGACTTTCAGTCCATCAAGTTCAACCTTTTAAGATCTCTTCTGATCTGCAATATGAGGATTAACTATTAATTCATTAGTTGTTAATTAATTACTAATCAATTATTTAATGTTTTTTTTATTTTTTATTATTAATTAGTCCAGAGGAAGGAAAATAGAAAAAAAAAAAAAAAAACACAAGCGAGACTTAGCCAATTGTCTCAAAGGGAAATGTAAAAATTTGGATCAATAATGTCTCTCTAATTATCCATGATAACCCTGAATTCCCTTTTTACTTAGACAAAAATCCAGTCCCCTTTTAAAGTTATCTATCGAATCCGCTGTCACCACCTCCTCTGGTAGAGAATTCCACAGATTAACCACCCTTACTGTGAAGAACCCTTTTCTTTCTTTGAGGTGGAATCTTTTTACTTCTAACCTCATGGGATGTCCTCTTGTCAGTTGAAAACCTCTTGTCACAAAAAGCTCCCCTTACAAATCTTTATACTGACCCTGGATGTATTTATATAAGGTAATCATATCTCCTCTTAGACGCCTTTTTTCTAGAGAAAATAAGTTTAATTTGGTTAGTCTTTCTTCATAACTTAGCCCCTCCATTCCCCTTATTAGTTTTGTTGCCCTTCTCTGTACCTTTTCCAGCTCTAAAATGTCCTTTTTATGAAGTGGTGCCCAAAATTGTACTCCATATTCCAAATGAGGGCGTACTAGAGATTTGTATAGTGGCAGAATTATATTTGCTTCCCTGGCTTCTATACCCTTCTTAATACATGCTAATATTTTATTGGCCTTTGCAGCTGCTGCTTGGCTTTGAGCACTGTTACCTAGGTGGTTTTACACAAGCACTCCCAAATCCCTTTCAATATCTGATACACCTAGATTTGCTCCATTAAGATTGTAAATTGCATGGCTATTTTTCCTTCCCAGATGCATAACCTTACTTTTATTTGTATTAAATCTCATCTGCCATTTAGATGCCCATTCCTCAATTTTATGTAAATCCCCTTGGAGGGAAAGCACATTATTATCTGATTTAATTACCTTGCACAACTTTGTGTCATCAGCGAAAATGGAGATCCCACACTCCAATCCTACCTCTAAGTCATTAATAAATATGTTAAAAAGGAGAGGACCTGATACTGAACCCTGAGGAACCCCACTTACCACATTAGTCCAATCGGAGTATGTTCCATTTACAACAACCCTTTGCTTCCTGTCTTTTAGCCAGCTCTCAATCCATGAGCAGATATTTACTGCAATTCCTGCATTTCTTAGTTTGCATTATAGTCTCTCATGTGGGATGTTGCCTTGATCCAAGTTCCTACTAAACTCTTCATAGAAACTAATTAGGTTTGTATGACATGACCTATTCCTCATAATTCTGTGTTGATTCCTACTTATAATCTTGTTTAAATAGACATATTCTTGTATACTATCCCTTATTAAACCATCTATAAGCTTTACCACTACAGAAGTGAGACTAACAGGTCTATAATTTCCCGGATTTGCTCTTGCTCCCTTCTTAAATATAGGTATCACATCAGCTTTTCTCCAGTCATCTGGTAGAGACCCTGTGTTGAGGGAATCTTGAAAAATTAAATATAATGGTTTGGCTATTACAGAACCCACCCCTCTCGCCTGGGCACAATTAGTGCACTCTGCAGTTTATCAGCCTTTTCTTGTAAGGTAAATCCACTTGTAAACAGACCCCAAACCAGATCACAAACCTTTTATACAAGTTTAACAGTCAAGCCACGCCCCTCTCACCTGGGCACAATTAGTGCACTCTGCAGTTTATCAGCCTTTACTTGTAAGGTAGATCCACTTGTAAACAGGCCCCAAACCAGCTCACAAACCTTTTATACAAGTTTAACAGTCAACCCACACCCCTCTCACCTTGGCACAATTAGTGCACTCTGCAGTTTATCAGCCTTTACTTGTAAGTTAAATCCACTTGTAAACCCCTACATTCACACATTTACATATAAACCAGAAAGGACAACCAATTATATCCTTTTCTGGTGAACAGGGCATTTCTGTCGTTCTAATGAAATGGTAGGTAAATGCCTTAGCATTCTATGCATCAAGGTCAGGCCTCTAAGCCCAAAAATATTCACTATTTATGTAACAATGGTCAATACATTTTAGAACACACATAAGATATATATTTAAAAAAACTGACATATTCCTCTTTTTATCTTTATTAAAGAGAATCCCTCTAACTCTATTAGCTTTAATTAATTTTCACATAGCACCAGATCTATTTACCTTAAGCTCTCTCATGTTTATGAGGAAATGCTATTAAACCTGATTCCATTATGAGATAGCAAATGTAGTTATATTCTATATAGATTTGGCATATAATCCCTAAAAAAATCGCATACACAACACTTTTAGTGAAGATATCTCAATTACTGTAAAATTATCTGTGATATTCTTTACATTTTATTATCAATTTAATAATCCAATCTCAGTAGTGTAATTTATTTTTCTTTTCTACTCTTTAGTTATGTTTTAATAGTGAATATATAATAGAACCAATAGTTCTTTGTGATAACGTATACATAGTAATTTTAAGTGTTTAGTATAGGTCTATGTTTTTGTGAGTAATACAATGTTTATAAAAAGTTCCCAAACTTTGTGAGAAAAATAAATATGTAAGATACACAATATATTCACTATACTTTGCTTTCTGTTTTATAATGACTATATGTCTCTTAATATAGATATAAAAATCATTTGGCTATTTTTCATTCTGGAGATTTATAAGTCAACTCCAATTTCCCCTTAATGTTCTCAGACCTATCTACTATCAGATTCCATTTTTGGATTAACAACAGTCCTTCTTGTACTGAATTAACCTTATACCAGACAGCATTTCTCAAGATTAAGAGTCCACTTGGTGTTCTCCATTTGTACCTTATCTCTTCTTTCCTCAAAAAAAAAAAGAGTAACAGCTATGTATTCCTTCCTTTTGGCCAAAGTGTGTGGAGATAGATCTAAAAAAAACATATTTTCTCATATGGAGAATCCAAACCTGTTCTATTATAACTGGCCTTTGCCACTGCTTCCGTGTAATCTTGATAATGTTATCTCACAATTGTATCTCTTAACCTATGTATCACATCTATTTTACAATCTTCTACTGACAAATCAGGTACCATTTTACTAAAGAATTCACTAACATATTTTCTTAGATCTTTATCCACTATATTTTCTGGAATGCATCTGAGATGAAAGTTACACCTTCTAGAATGATCTTCTAAGTTTCCTATTTTATTACCTAATTCCTCAACTTTATTTTCTAATAGAGAAACATTACGCAAGAGAGAATTATTATCCAAATTTGAACTCTATAATCTTTGTATTCATTTCTTTAATATATTTTGTGTTTTCTATAATCTGTTTAGATAAGTAATTGTCCATTGGAACTCCTGAAAAAGTTTCTTCATTTTAGAAAGTGAAATAGGTTCATCTTCCTGTGAAGAAGAAGTGAAGAAGCTTCACATTGAAATGATATTTGGGATTTTTTACTTATAGAGGTATTCGGTGAGTGAGCCATCAACGATGGGCCCTCCTTAGATATTTCTAACATCTCTGATTTGTCTTTTAAGGATAAAACCACTGTTGTTTTTGAGGTTATATTTTTTTCTGTCTCTTGGCTTAGATTTATTTGCCAATGTTGTTTTTTTGTTAGATATTTAGTGTCCTTTATAACAGTCATGATCAAGTGAGAATGAATTAACCTTTTCAGTTAGAAAAAAGAAAAAACACGTTGTACTTATCTTTTCCTTATATATATAGTTTATGTATATATAAATGAAATCATTTATAATATGGTGGACAAAAGAGCGATAGAAGCCCTCCACCGTACAGTAGTACAGTAAATAAAAAATACATCTGTGTTCACATTTGAATGTCTAAAGAAAGTTAAAAAACCTGCTTCCAGCCGAGAGTTCTGAGAAAAACAGTTATTACACTGCACTCTGGGAAGTTGAGCTGGGACACACAAATGTGCCCACAAATGCCTCGCTCTTCATTTCGTAGCCATTATCAAACATGGCTTATTTTAAGCTTATGCATGCTGTATTACACAGCTTTAATGCAAAGCCAAGGTTGGAATAAACACAGGCTGAGTATCCAATCCATGTATAGCTGTTTCAAGCTTACTGGCTATCATCAGCATGGAGCGGGATCTCAGCCTGTGTTGTGGAAATTATGAGTAGGTAGTTCACCACAACAATCATTTATAATATGGTGGGCAAAAGAGCGATAGAAGCCCTCCACCATACAGTAGTACAGTAAATAAAAAGAAGCCCTCCACCGTACAGTAGTACAGTGTCCCAGCTCAACTTCCCAGAATGCAGTGTAATAACTGTTTTTCTCTGAACTCTGGTCTGGAAGCAGGTTTTTTAACTTGCTTTAGACATTCAAATGTGAACACAGATGTACGTTTTATTTACTGTACTACTGTACGATGGAGAGCTTCTATCGCTCTTTTGCCCACCATATTATAAATGATTGTTGTGGTGAACTACCTACTCATAATTTCCACAACACAGGCTGAGATCCCGCTCCATGATGATGATAGTCAGTAAGCTTGAAACAGCTGTACATGGATTGGATACTCAGCCTGTGTTTATTCCAACCTTGGCTTTGCATTAAAGCTGTGTAATACAGCATGCAAAAGCTTAAAAGAAGCCATGTTTGATAATGGCTATGGAATGAAGAGCGAGGCATTTGTGGGCACATTTGTGTGTCCCAGCTCAACTTCCCAGAATGCAGTGTTATAAATAGTTTTTCTCAGAACTCTGGGCTGGAAGCATGTTTTTTAACTTTCTTTAGACATTCAAATGTGAACACAGATGTACTTTTTATTTACTATATATATATATATATATATATATATATATATATATATATAGTTGCAGTTTTGTAGTCTAAGTCCTTTTTTGTATTATGAGCCTCTCAGTTTTGTGTTATGATCCAAAGTGTGGTGAGAGCAAAGTAAAAAATTCCCTAAGGTTCCATTTTAAAAATAATTTTCTCAAATGATAAATGTAACACCAGCAAATATTATAGTTTTTTCCATTGCAGGTGAGCTATGGGTCAATGGATCCAGTGTTTACTGATCGATTACAATTTCCATATCACTATCGAACAATTCCTAATGAGCACCATGAGTATCCAGCTATCATCCAACTACTGCGACACTTTGGGTGGACTTGGGTGGGAATATTGACTTCAGATGATGACAGCAGCCAACGTGGAAGCCAAGAGTTAAAAGATATGATAATCAGAAATGATTTTTGTGTGGCTTTCTTACTCTTGCTGAGTTCAGATGATTACACTGTAATAGACGATTTAGCTCAGAGAGTGGCTAAATCATCTGCCAAAGTCGTAATAATTAGCAGTAAAACAAAATTCTTTGACACATTTATTGAATATTACAGTGCTATGGATCAGCCTGAAAAAATATGGATATCGACAGCTGCCATGTCACATTTTACATCTTCTAAAATTATTCCTAAAATGGGAAAATTATTAAATGGCTCATTATCCATTTCAATACATAAGGGTGAGATTTCTGGACTTAAGGAATTTCTCTACAGTGCCAGTCCATATATTACTCCAGATGATGAATTAATTAGAAATGTTTGGAAAGATCTATTTGCATGTGTATTTAATCATGATTTTGAAAATAATACTATAATATTCAGAATTAAATACTGCTATAGGAAAGAAAATCTTCAATCAGTTCCTCAGTACTTGTATGATGTTCACAATTTCAGATTTACATACAGTATTTATATTGCAACCTATGCAGTGGCCTATGCGCTGAATGACATGTTATCAGATAAACTATACTATGGAAGTGATCCAGAACAAGACACTCTAGAGACCAAGCTACAACCATGGAAGGTGGGCAGTTTACATATTTCTACTTTTATTTGCTAAGAATTGTTGTTAATGTTGTAAATATATGGTATATGGTTCAGAGGATGTTAAACATATGTACCTTAATTATAGATGTCCTATCAGGGAAAATATCAATTGCAGTACTGATCATGTAATTACTATTTGCAGTTTCAATGTGGAATGAGTTATTTTGATGGTACTAAAGAGCCTTTGTGTGGTTTATGAGCACATGATAATAATATTAATGACAACAACCACTTTAATAAAATACATAATGGAGATATAATAGTCACAGGCAATGAATGTGTTTCAGGGAATAATTTGTTTAACTAAGGAGAAAGATTGAAACATTTTACTACAGGGTAGAGTTTTGGATTAAAACTCTTCAATACAATCAGATATGAAAGGATGAATTTTGATTTAGATATGGTGGGATTTTTATGAATAATATATATTTTTCTGTAATTTCTCATATGGTGGTGTACAATATGATATATATTTTGTATGTATTTAATAATAATAATAATAATAATAATAATAATAATATCTAGTATTACTAATATTTTCTATATATTTATTAGTACTATTTTAGTAGTTCTTTACTAGTACATTTAATTTTATGCTATATATATCATCATACACAGAGGCCTTATTTCGTAATAATTTATTAAATGAGTGATCTAATTTTTATTAAATTTTTATATTTTTTATGTTTGTTGGATCATTTATCTCACCCCTGGTATGTATTTTTTTATATATTCTAAATAAATTACAAATAAACAAAATGTTATTATAATATATTTATTTTAATCAAACATATATTGAAATATTTATTATCATATATTATTATCAGTATTAGTAGTAGTAGTATTTTATATATAACTTGATAACATTGATATATGCATTTAATGTTGTCATCCAAGTTAGAGAAGATGTACAATCTAGTAGATCCTAGAAAAATAGAAATATCTAGCTCACTGGGTGTTGTTGTCATCTAAGGTGTAGATGGTGGGAGTATTTTTGTATATATACGTTTGTGGTTTGTGCTATGTGATAACCGAATCATGTCATCTGATTTAATGCATTGGCGACTATTTTTCTGAGACACTACATCAGTATGGATTAAAAACACATAAATTGGAACTGGGCACTATATTTATGTACATTTTGTTGTTCACTACAAACACTGTAAAGGAGGTGAGGAAACAGATTGGATCACTTGGAAATGTACAAAAGGTGTGAAAAAGATGATCGTCTGCAGATTTCATTAGAGAGACCCTTATACAAAATAAAGAGATAGACATTCAATAGAAACCAGTTAGTCTCCTAAAGAATATAGCAGATAAATAAGATTAAAGGGATAAAGATATAAATTACTGTATATTATTTCTCTTAATCCAGAATGTAATGTTTCAAACATCTTCATGAATTTGTATCCCCAGACCTTTTTTTCTCTTGATGCTTTGGATTTTCTTCAGTATAGTCACTTTCAGATCCTTAAGGTTGTGATTTGGGCTGTAGACATGTTTTCCTACTAGTGTGGTAATCTTCTTCTTGTTGACTGGATGACGGTGGAGATTTATTCTCTTTCCGAGGGTTTTGGATGTCTCTCCAATGTAATATGCTCTTGTAGTAAATTTCAAGCATGTGACTTCATATTTCTTTTAATCGGCAGTAAAAGGCAGAAAAAATGAATATCCAGCTTTAGATAACAACCACAAAATACCTAATTTTTCAAATTTATATAATAATTTCCAACTGAATTGACTTTTTGTATCCGATTATATTTAAGATATCACATAACACACATTTTAAAAATTTTAAATGTTTGTAATCATTTGGTTTTCCTCTATCACAATGTTAATCTTGTAAAAAATGTCTGCACTGAAATCAGGAAAGGAGCTTACTTGAATCCAAAATGTAAAGCAATGCAAATCGTTATTGTAGATAATCTGAAACCAACATAATCAAAAAGTACAGATAAAGATGTTCTCCTTACATTTCATTTCATTCTACCCCCAGTGCTTAATCATAGGCATGTCCCTATAAATGACATGTCACACACATATATAACCTCTTGATTAAAAACACCAGTGAAAATGTATCTTAACCCTTTGCTAGTCTGACATTAGATACTACCAAAAACAAGACTTAAACACTATGAGCCTGATTTAATTCTAAAACTGCACGAGTTACAGATCAATTTTATTGTACAAGCCCGCAAGTACAGGGCCAAAATCTAAAACCGTACACCATGAACCCGTAAGTAGCATTTCAGGGCATGCTCATGATTAATTAAGCAAGCCGACGGGCTAATAGTAAATGAGACCATCAGCATGACATCAGTAAAACATGGTGTTTAGACGTCCCGATATGCAATTGGACTCACAATCCAGCAATGTAAAAGTCAATACAAATTAATGAAGAAACTGTTATAGTCCATGAGTGTTGCCTGATATGTATTAACTCCTTGATTTCCGAGATTGATATAACACGCAAATTAAACGTAAAAATAAAATTGTATTTTTATTGCAGATTTGCGAGCTTGACACTGTTGTGCAATTAATTCTAATGTCTGTCATCACATTCCCCATATTTTAAAGTATAAACCACTTCAAATATATATATAAGCCATAAAGCAAACTATAAATAAACACTAATAGAAAAAAATAAAAATAGAAAATTGTTATAAAAATCAGCATATAATAAGGAACGATTAAATGTAATAATCTTTATCTTATTCACAATTGAAAAACTAAAGGACCCAGGTCTTAAGTATTTATTTATAGTTTATATTTGATAATTGGTTAATATTCTTGAACAGCGAATAATTTGTGATGTCGCGAACATCAAATTTTCGGTTCGCAATCCGCGGACGCGAATTCCATCAAATGTTCGCGAACGGACGAACATTTGCGAACCGCCATAGACTTCAATGGACAGGTGAATTTCAAAACCCACAGGGACTCTTTCTGGCCACAATAGTGATGGGAAAGTTGTTTCAAGGGGACTAACACCTGGACTGTGGCATGCCGGAGGGGGATCCATGGCAAAACTCCCACAGAAAATTACATAGTTGATGCAGAGTCTGGTTTTAATCCATAAAGGGCATAAATCACCTAACATTCCTAAATTGTTTGGAATAACATGCTTTAAAACATCAGGTATGATGTTGTATCGATCAGGTAGTGTAAGGGTTACACCCGCTTCACAGTAACAGACCAATCTCCCCATTTAATGCACCGCAAACAACCGCAAACTGTCCCTTTGCACAACCGCAAACTCCCCATTTGCACAAGGTTGGATACCAAGCTAGCCATGCTAGCCATGTTCCTTGTCCTCACTGATGTCATTGAAGGTCTCTTCCTCCACCCAGCCACCAAGGGTCCCCGAAAGGTGACAACAAGCCCCCTGGGACGCCTGCTGTGTTTGGTCTTCCACCTCCACAAAGCCACCTTCCTCCTCTGACTCCTCTTCTTCAGACTCCTCTCTCTGCATTGCCTCTGTCTGCGTTATTATAAGGTGTGTACTGTTAAGTAGTACTATTCCTAACGGTTTAATCCCTGTTACGTCGACTATTAGGGGACGTGTATATGGCATGGATTTTTGGAACAGGGAGATGGAAAAAGATGCTTGGTCGGTCCTCCCACTTCAAATTTGGAGCACTGCGCCTGCAATCTAAGGTGCCACCACATAGGAGTGGTGTATTAAGTTGTACTATTCATTCCTATCAGTTCAATACCTGTTACATCACCTATCAGGGGACGTGTATATGGCATGGATTTTTGGAACAGGGAGATGGAAAAAGATGCTTGGTCGGACCTTCTACTTCGAATTTGGGGCACTGCACGTGCAATGTAATGTGCCACCAGATAGGAGTGGTGTATTAAGTTGTACTATTTATTCCTATCAGTTTAATAACTGTTCCGTCACCTTTCTTTCCTCCCAATAGCACATTCTATATGTCATCAACCGGCCTGTGTGTATTTAGAGAACCACACTTTAAGGCCCTTAACCTGGGACAAGGTGGCTTGGCTAAATGCAGAATCAGAATTGCCTCGGAGCCTTAAAAACTTGCCAAACCCCCTAATCAGACACTCACTATCATACTGGAAATGGGCCAAGAAACTCACGGGTTTGTTCCCTGGATCCACCAAAATGACCCCAATTCTTGATCACCCTCAGGCCCCGAAACATATGAGCACAATATCACTACACTGGTGGAGGTCAAGGAAATTAGATAGACTGGGAGACTGGTTAGTAAAGGGCCAGATGCTCACCTATGAGGAACTGAGGGACAAGCATGAGCTACCGCTGTCAGAACATTACAATTACTGTAGGCTGAGGCATTTCACACACTCCCTGACCCAGAAACAGGGAATACCGGTCTTAAATTGATTCTCCAAAATTTGTAAAGATAAACCTCTATCAAGGGGGATCATTGGGTCGCTTTACAAATATAAACATTTTTTTACTGGTTGAAGCGACACTGGGGGAAGGACCGGAGTGGGGAAGCCCTGTAGAACCTTCAGAAGCAACCGGCGGCAAAATCATCCCAGGGAAGGAGAGGTCGCTCACTGAAGCCTGCCCTAGGGTAACCCAAGGGTGATTGCCCAGGTTAGATATTGTAAATAATAAGCTAATACTGCTGGAGGCATGATAGCTAATAGGACTTTGGTGTTTCCTGCAGATATACTCTTTACTATTGTCTGTTTTACCATGTTTTAGGTATCTCTTAAATTGCAATCATAGTAAAAAATAAGAAAAATTATTAACCTAAAAAGTAAAAATAAGAAGGAACAACCAGCTAACTTTCACAAAATGTCTTTATTGTAAATATGTAGTTTTGCACAACTGTTATGCAAGACTGTCAAAAATGCTTTATTTTTCATTACATGCTGTACGCCTTCTGACAATAAAAGAATTTAAATGCAAAAATTAGGTATTGTTGCAGCGACCAGAAAAATTGATGTTAGTTTGTGGACCATTATTAGCTCAAGGCAGCTCATCTATCAGGCCTTTATTAATCGAATGTATCGCCCACTGTCAGTCCCTTCGGGATCCATCCCTCATTCATCTTAATAAAGGTGAGGTAATCTAGACTTTTTTGACCTAGGAGAATTCTTTTATCAGTGACAAAACCTCCTGCTGCACTGAAGGTCCATTCTGATAGGACACTTGATGCGGGGCAGGATAAAAGTTCTATGGCAAATTGGGATAGCTCAGGCCGCAGGGCAAGCGTGCACACCCAGTAGTCAAGGGGTTCATCGCTCCTCATAGTGTCGACATCTGTAGTTATGGCGAGGTAGTCTGTTACCTGACGGTCGAGTCGTTCTCTGAGGGTGGACCCCGAAGGGCTGTGGCGATGCAAAGGACTTAAAAAGCTCTGCATGTCCTCCATCAACAACACGTCTGTAAAGCGTCCTCTCGTTGCCGCCGTGGTCGTGGGAGGAGGAGGATTATGTTCACCTCTTCCGCTGTTAGATTGCCTTTGTGCTGTGACATCACCCTTATCAGCTGTGTAAAGCATACTTTTTAATTTATTTTGGTAGTGCTGCATCCTTTCCGACTTGTGGTAATTCGGTAACATTTCAGGCACTTTCTGCTTATACCTGGTAGCATGGACACCCAGTACAGGTCGTTCTCCTTCATCCTTTTTATACGAGGGTCCCTCAACAGGCACGACAGCAGGAAAGACCCCATTTGCACAAGGTTGGATGACGAGCTGTCCCGTTCCTCGCCCTCAG
The DNA here is from genome assembly GCA_027410445.1 of Discoglossus pictus. Classification (NCBI taxonomy): domain Eukaryota; kingdom Metazoa; phylum Chordata; class Amphibia; order Anura; family Alytidae; genus Discoglossus; species Discoglossus pictus. The sequence continues at coordinate 473,184,145 of CM050164.1, forward strand.
TGATCTCACTGAAGGTATGTTCTTCCCCCCAGCCACGTACAACACCACTGGTACCAGATAGGTGACAACGAGCACCCTGGGATGCCTGTTGTGGTTGGTCTTCCTCCTCCTCCACAAAGCCACATTCCTCCTCTGACTCCTCTTCCTCACAATCTTCTTCCAGCGTTGACGTAAATCCAGCAAGCGATGCGGATAAGGCGGTTTCTGGCAGTGATGGTGACCACAACTCTTCCTCTTCCTCTTCAAGCTCATCTACGGCCTGATCCAGCACTCTTCGCAGGGCACGCTCCAGGAAGAAAACAAATGGTATGATGTCGCTGTTGGTGCCCTAAGTGCGACTGACCAGGTTTGTCACCTCCTCAAAAGGATGCATAAGCCTACAGGCATTGCGCATGTGAGTCCAGTAACGTGGCAAAAAAATCCCCAGCTCCACAGAGGCTGTCCTAGCACCCCGGTCATACAAATACTCTTTAACGGCCTTTTCTTGTTGAGCAGGCGGTTGAACATTAGGAGTGTTGAATTCCAACGTGTCGGGCTGTCTAAAATCAAGCGCCTCGCTGGCATGTTGTTTCGCCGCTGGATATCTGTAAAGTGCACCATGGCCGTGTAGGAACGCCTGAAATGGGCACACACCTTCCTGGCCTGCTTCCGGACGTTCTGTAAGCCTGGGTGCTTATGCACAAAGCGTTGTACAATCAGATTACACACATGTGCCATGCACGGCACATGTGTCAACTTGCCCAAATTCAATGCCGCCAACAAATTTCTTCTGTTGTCACAAACCACTTTGCCGATCTCCAGTTGGTGAAGAGTCAGCCACTGATCCACCTGTGCGTTCAGGGCGGACAGGAGTGCTGGTCCGGTGTGACTCTCTGCTTTCAGGGTAGTCAACCCCAAGACGGCGTGACACTGCTGTATCCGGGATGTGGAATAGTACCTGTGGAGCTGGGGGGTGCCGTTGATGTGGAGCAATACATAGCAGCAGCAGAAGAGGACTTAGCCGAGGAGATTATGGAAGAGGATGGAGTAGGAGGAGTAGAGGAGGTGGCAGCAGGTCTGCCTGCAAGTCGTGGCGGTGTTACCAACTTCTTCAGACCCACGTATTCCATGCTTGGCAGCCATCACCAGGTTTACCCAATGTGCAGTGTTTGTGATATACCTGCCCTAACCATGCTTTGCAGACCAGGTATCCGTGGTCAGATGAACCCTTGCCCCAACACTGTGTGCCAGAGATGCCATTAATTCCTTTTGCACAATCTAGTATAGGTTGGGGACTGCCTTTTGTGCAAAGAAATTTTGGCCGGATAGCTACAAATATTTTGAACGCCTCAGACTCTACCAGCTTGTATGGTAAAAGCTGGCGGGCTAAGAGTTCAGACAAACCAGCTGTCAGTTGCCGGGCAAGGGGGTGACTTTGTGACATTGGCTTCTTACGCTCAAACATGTCCTTGACAGACAACTGAATGTGGGCAGATGAGCAGGGACTGCTCAGGGCGAGACACGGAGTGACGGATGGTTGAGAAGGGGAAAGCAGGGCAGCAGTGGTTGACGTGGCTGAAGATGCTGGACCAGGAGGAGGATGGCGGCTTTGACTTTGTGTGCTGCTTGTACTCATGTGTTAATCCCATAGGCGTTTGTAATGTGACATCATGTGCCTTCGCAAAGAAGTTGTAACTAGGTGGGTGTTGGACTTCCCACGACTCTGTTTCTTTTCGCACAGGTTGCAAATGGCATCACTGTTGTCACAGGCAGACACCCGAAAAAATTGCCACACTGCTGAGCTCTGCGATGACGGCATTCTGGTGGTGGCAAAAGCATGCATTGACTGGCATGCTGTCTGGCTGACCCCGGGTGCCGATGCATGCTGTCTGACTGTGCCACTAGCTACTTTCGACGACCTCCCGCTGCTTCCAACTCGTCTCCTCCTCCTCTCTGTCTCCCCATCTGAACTTTTCTTCTTTTCTTCTTCTCTTATAGGGGGCACCCACTTGACATCCACGGACGCATCGTCATCATCAACCGCTTCACTTGTATCTGACAACTCAACAAAGGAAGCAGCACTGGGTACAACATCATCATCATCATCAGACCGTACGTCCATGTGTGTAATGCTGCCTGACTGGGACATATCCCTGTTATCTACATCCTCTGGCACTAATGTTTTTGCATTACTCATTTCTTCCAACGGATGTGTAAATAACTCTGCTGCCGGATCAAGTGAAGCGGCTGTGGTGCTAGTGTTGGTGGTGGCGGCAGGAGGGCGAGTGGTAACTGGAGAGTTGCCCGAAGCTAAGCTGGAGGAGGATGGTGCGTCTAGGTTCCGAGCGGAAGCTGTAGAAGATTGGGTGTCCTGTGTTAGCCAGTCAACCATGTCCTCAGAACTGTTCAAGTTCAGGGTACGTTGCCTCTGAAAACTGGGCATTATTCTAGGGCCAAAGGGAATCACAGCACCGCGACCACGACGGCCCCTGCGGGGTGGCCTGCCTCTGCCTGTCATTTTTTTTACGATTAGTGGTACTATGCGTGCAAGCTACTGTGACACCAGATATGAGTGTCACTGTGCACTGGCAAAAGTTGGCAGACTAGATGCAATAGGCCTCACACACACGCCTGTAGGCAGGCAACTAATATTCAATCGATTACAGTCAAAAAAGGGTTATTTTATGTCACTGTACACTATGGTTGCACCAGATATGAGTGTCACTGTGCACTGGCAAAAGTTGGCAGACAAGATGCAATAGGCATCAAACACACGCCTGTAGGCAGGCAACTGATATTCAATCGATTACAGTAAAAAAAGGGTTGTTTTATTTCACTGCACACTACGGTTGCACCAGATATGAGTGTCACTGTACACTGTAAAAAGTTGGCAGAGTAGATGCAATAGGCCTCACACACACTCCTGTAGGCAGGCAACTGATATTCAGTCTATTACAGTAAAAAAAGGGTTCTTTTATTTCACTGTACACTACGGTTGCACTAGATATGAGAGTCGCTGTGCACTGGCAAAAGTAAGCAGACTAGATGCAATAGGCCTCACACACACGCCTGTAGAAAGGCAACTGATATTCGATCAATTACAGCAAAAAAAGGGTTGTTTTATTTCACTGCATGCTACGGTTGCACCAGATATGAGTGTCACTGTGCACTGGCAAAAGTTGGCAGACTAGATGCAATAGCCCTCACACACACGCCTGTAGGCAGGCAACTGATATTTAATTGATTACAGTAAAAAAAGGGTTGTTTTATTTGACTGTACACTACGGTTGCACTAGATATGAGTGTCACTGTGCATTGGCAAAAGTTGGCAGACTAGATGCAATAGGCCTCACACACACGCTTGTAGGCAGGCAACTGATATTAAATCGATTACAGTAAAAAAAAGGGTTCTTTAATGTCACTGTACACTACGGTTGCACTGTGCACTGGAAAAAGTGGGCAGAAGAGATGCAATAGGTCTCACACACACGCCTGTAGGCAGGCAACTGATATTCAATCGATTACAGTAAAAAAAGTGTTCTTTTATTTCACTGCACACTACGGTTGCACCAGATATGAGTGTCACTGTACATTGTCAAAAGTTGGCAGAGTAGATGCAATAGGCCTCACACACACTCCTGTAGGCAGGCAACTGATATTCAGTCGATTACAGTAAAAAAAGGGTTCTTTTATTTCACTGTACACTACGGTTGCACTAGATATGAGAGTCGCTGTGCACTGGCAAAAGTTGGAAGAGTAGATGCAATAGGCCTCACATGCACGCCTGTAGGCAGGCAACTGATATTCAATCGATTACAGTAAAAAAAGGGTTATTTTATGTCACTGTATACTACGGTTGCACCAGATATGAGTGTCACTGTGCACTGGCAAAAGTTGGCAGACTAGATGCAATTGGCCTCACACACACGCCTGTAGGCAGGCAACTGATATTCAATCGATTACAGTAAAAAAAGGGTTCTTTTATTTCACTGTACACTACGGTTGAACTAGATATGAGTGTCACTGTGCACTGGCAAAAGTAAGCAGACTAGATGCAATAGGCCTCACACACACGCCTGTAGAAAGGCAACTGATATTCAATCGATTACAGCAAAAAAAGGGTTGTTTTATTTCACTGAATGCTACGGTTGCACCAGATATGAGTGTCACTGTGCACTGGCAAAAGTTGGCAGACTAGATGCAATAGCCCTCACACACACGCCTGTAGGCAGGCAACTGATATTTAATTGATTACAGTAAAAAAAGGGTTATTTAATGTCACTGTACACTACGGTTGCACTGTGCACTGGCAAAAGTTGGCAGAGTAGATGCAATAGGCCTCACACACACGCCTGTAGGCAGGCAACTGATATTTAATTGATTACAGTAAAAAAAGGGTTGTTTTATTTGACTGTACACTACGGTTGCACTAGATATGAGTGTCACTGTGCATTGGCAAAAGTTGGCAGACTAGATGCAATAGGCCTCACACACACGCTTGTAGGCAGGCAACTGATATTAAATCGATTACAGTAAAAAAAGGGTTCTTTAATGTCACTGTACACTACGGTTGCACTGTGCACTGGCAAAAGTTGGCAGAGTAGATGCAATAGGCCTCACACACACGCCTGTAGGCAGGCAACTGATATTCAATCGATTACAGTAAATAAAGTGTTCTTTTATTTCACTGTACACTACGGTTGCACTAGATATGAGTGTCACTGTGCACTGGCAAAAGTTGGCAGACTAGAGGCAATAGGCCTCACACACACGCATGTAGGCAGGCAACTGATATTCAATCGATTACAGTAAAAAAAGGGTTGTTTTATTTGACTGTACACTACGGTTGCACTAGATATGAGTGTCACTGTGCATTGGCAAAAGTTGGCAGACTAGATGCAATAGGCCTCACACACACGCCTGTAGGCAGGCAACTGATATTCAATCGATTACAGTAAAAAAAAGGGTTGTTTTATTTGACTGTACACTACGGTTGCACTAGATATGAGTGTCACTGTGCATTGGCAAAAGTTGGCAGACTAGATGCAATAGGCCTCACACACACGCCTGTAGGCAGGCAACTGATATTCAATCAATTACAGTAAAAAAAGTGTTCTTTTATTTCACTGTACACGACGGTTGCACTAGATATGAGTGTCACTGTGCACTGGCAAAAGTTGGCAGACTAGATGCAATAGGCCTCACACACACGCCTGTAGGCAGGCAACTGATATATAATCGATTACAGTAAAAAAAAAGGGTTGTTTTATTTTACTGCACACTACGGTGGCACTAGATATGAGTGTCACTGTGCACTGGCAAAAGTTGGCAGACTAGATGCAATAGCCCTCACACACACGCCTGTAGTCAGGCAACTGATATTCAATCGATTACAGTAAAAAAAGGGTTTATTTATTTCACTGCACACTACGGTTGCACCAGATATGAGTGTCACTGTGCACTGGCAAAAGTTGGCAAACTAGATGCAATAGGCCTCACACACACGCCTGTAGGCAGGCAACTGATATTCAATCGATTACAGTAAAAAAAGGGTTCTTTTATTTCACTGTACACTACGGTTGCACTAGATATGAGTGTCACTGTGCACTGGCAAAAGTAAGCAGACTAGATGCAATAGGCCTCACACACACGCCTGTAGAAAGGCAACTGATATTCGATCAATTACAGCAAAAAAAGGGTTGTTTTATTTCACTGCATGCTACGGTTGCACCAGATATGAGTGTCACTGTGCACTGGCAAAAGTTGGCAGACTAGATGCAATAGCCCTCACACACACGCCTGTAGGCAGGCAACTGATATTTAATTGATTACAGTAAAAAAAGGGTTGTTTTATTTGACTGTACACTACGGTTGCACTAGATATGAGTGTCACTGTGCATTGGCAAAAGTTGGCAGACTAGATGCAATAGGCCTCACACACACGCTTGTAGGCAGGCAACTGATATTAAATCGATTACAGTAAAAAAAGGGTTCTTTAATGTCACTGTACACTACGGTTGCACTGTGCACTGGAAAAAGTGGGCAGAAGAGATGCAATAGGTCTCACACACACGCCTGTAGGCAGGCAACTGATATTCAATCGATTACAGTAAAAAAAGTGTTCTTTTATTTCACTGCACACTACGGTTGCACCAGATATGAGTGTCACTGTACATTGTCAAAAGTTGGCAGAGTAGATGCAATAGGCCTCACACACACTCCTGTAGGCAGGCAACTGATATTCAGTCGATTACAGTAAAAAAAGGGTTCTTTTATTTCACTGTACACTACGGTTGCACTAGATATGAGAGTCGCTGTGCACTGGCAAAAGTTGGAAGAGTAGATGCAATAGGCCTCACATGCACGCCTGTAGGCAGGCAACTGATATTCAATCGATTACAGTAAAAAAAGGGTTATTTTATGTCACTGTATACTACGGTTGCACCAGATATGAGTGTCACTGTGCACTGGCAAAAGTTGGCAGACTAGATGCAATTGGCCTCACACACACGCCTGTAGGCAGGCAACTGATATTCAATCGATTACAGTAAAAAAAGGGTTCTTTTATTTCACTGTACACTACGGTTGCACTAGATATGAGTGTCACTGTGCACTGGCAAAAGTAAGCAGACTAGATGCAATAGGCCTCACACACACGCCTGTAGAAAGGCAACTGATATTCAATCGATTACAGCAAAAAAAGGGTTGTTTTATTTCACTGAATGCTACGGTTGCACCAGATATGAGTGTCACTGTGCACTGGCAAAAGTTGGCAGACTAGATGCAATAGCCCTCACACACACGCCTGTAGGCAGGCAACTGATATTTAATTGATTACAGTAAAAAAAGGGTTATTTAATGTCACTGTACACTACGGTTGCACTGTGCACTGGCAAAAGTTGGCAGAGTAGATGCAATAGGCCTCACACACACGCCTGTAGGCAGGCAACTGATATTTAATTGATTACAGTAAAAAAAGGGTTGTTTTATTTGACTGTACACTACGGTTGCACTAGATATGAGTGTCACTGTGCATTGGCAAAAGTTGGCAGACTAGATGCAATAGGCCTCACACACACGCTTGTAGGCAGGCAACTGATATTAAATCGATTACAGTAAAAAAAGGGTTCTTTAATGTCACTGTACACTACGGTTGCACTGTGCACTGGCAAAAGTTGGCAGAGTAGATGCAATAGGCCTCACACACACGCCTGTAGGCAGGCAACTGATATTCAATCGATTACAGTAAATAAAGTGTTCTTTTATTTCACTGTACACTACGGTTGCACTAGATATGAGTGTCACTGTGCACTGGCAAAAGTTGGCAGACTAGAGGCAATAGGCCTCACACACACGCATGTAGGCAGGCAACTGATATTCAATCGATTACAGTAAAAAAAGGGTTGTTTTATTTGACTGTACACTACGGTTGCACTAGATATGAGTGTCACTGTGCATTGGCAAAAGTTGGCAGACTAGATGCAATAGGCCTCACACACACGCCTGTAGGCAGGCATCTGATATTCAATCGATTACAGTAAAAAAAAGGGTTGTTTTATTTGACTGTACACTACGGTTGCACTAGATATGAGTGTCACTGTGCATTGGCAAAAGTTGGCAGACTAGATGCAATAGGCCTCACACACACGCCTGTAGGCAGGCAACTGATATTCAATCAATTACAGTAAAAAAAGGGTTCTTTTATTTCACTGTACACTACGGTTGCACTAGATATGAGTGTCACTGTGCACTGGCAAAAGTTGGCAGACTAGATGCAATAGGCCTCACACACACGCCTGTAGGCAGGCAACTGATATTCAATCGATTACAGTAAAAAAAAAGGGTTGTTTTATTTTACTGCACACTACGGTGGCACTAGATATGAGTGTCACTGTGCACTGGCAAAAGTTGGCAGACTAGATGCAATAGCCCTCACACACACGCCTGTAGTCAGGCAACTGATATTCAATCGATTACAGTAAAAAAAGGGTTTATTTATTTCACTGCACACTACGGTTGCACCAGATATGAGTGTCACTGTGCACTGGCAAAAGTTGGCAAACTAGATGCAATAGGCCTCACACACACGCCTGTAGGCAGGCAACTGATATTCAATCGATTACAGTAAAAAAAGGGTTCTTTTATTTCACTGTACACTACGGTTGCACTAGATATGAGTGTCACTGTGCACTGGCAAAAGTAAGCAGACTAGATGCAATAGGCCTCACACACACGCCTGTAGAAAGGCAACTGATATTCAATCGATTACAGCAAAAAAAAGGGTTGTTTTATTTCACTGCATGCTACGGTTGCACCAGATATGAGTGTCACTGTGCACTGGCAAAAGTTGGCAGACTAGATGCAATAGCCCTCACACACACGCCTGTAGGCAGGCAACTGATATTTAATTGATTACAGTAAAAAAAGGGTTGTTTTATTTGACTGTACACTACGGTTGCACTAGATATGAGTGTCACTGTGCATTGGCAAAAGATGGCAGACTAGATGCAATAGGCCTCACACACACGCTTGTAGGCAGGCAACTGATATTAAATCGATTACAGTAAAAAAAGGGTTCTTTAATGTCACTGTACACTACGGTTGCACTGTGCACTGGCAAAAGTTGGCAGAGTAGATGCAATAGGCCTCACACACACGCCTGTAGGCAGGCAACTGATATTCAATCGATTACAGTAAATAAAGTGTTCTTTTATTTCACTGTACACTACGGTTGCACTAGATATGAGTGTCACTGTGCACTGGCAAAAGTTGGCAGACTAGAAGCAATAGGCCTCACACACACGCATGTAGGCAGGCAACTGATATTCAATCGATTACAGTAAAAAAAGGGTTTATTTATTTCACTGCACACTACGGTTGCACCAGATATGAGTGTCACTGTGCACTGGCAAAAGTTGGCAAACTAGATGCAATAGGCCTCACACACACGCCTGTAGGCAGGCAACTGATATTCAATCGATTACAGTAAAAAAGGGTTGTTTTATTTCACTGCACACTACGGTTGCACTAGATATGAGTGTCACTGTGCACTGGCAAAAGTTGGCAGACTAGAGGCAATAGGCCTCACACACACGCATGTAGGCAGGCAACTGATATTCAATCGATTACAGTAAAAAAAGGGTTGTTTTATATGACTGTACACTACGGTTGCACTAGATATGAGTGTCACTGTGCATTGGCAAAAGTTGGCAGACTAGATGCAATAGGCCTCACACACACGCCTGTAGGCAGGCATCTGATATTCAATCGATTACAGTAAAAAAAAGGGTTGTTTTATTTGACTGTACACTACGGTTGCACTAGATATGAGTGTCACTGTGCATTGGCAAAAGTTGGCAGACTAGATGCAATAGGCCTCACACACACGCCTGTAGGCAGGCAACTGATATTCAATCAATTACAGTAAAAAAAGTGTTCTTTTATTTCACTGTACACGACGGTTGCACTAGATATGAGTGTCACTGTGCACTGGCAAAAGTTGGCAGACTAGATGCAATAGGCCTCACACACACGCCTGTAGGCAGGCAACTGATATATAATCGATTACAGTAAAAAAAAAGGGTTGTTTTATTTCACTGCACACTACGGTGGCACTAGATATGAGTGTCACTGTGCATTGGCAAAAGTTGGCAGACTAGATGCAATAGCCCTCACACACACGCCTGTAGTCAGGCAACTGATATTCAATCGATTACAGTAAAAAAAGGGTTTATTTATTTCACTGCACACTACGGTTGCACCAGATATGAGTGTCACTGTGCACTGGCAAAAGTTGGCAAACTAGATGCAATAGGCCTCACACACACGCCTGTAGGCAGGCAACTGATATTCAATCGATTACAGTAAAAAAAGTGTTCTTTTATTTCACTGTACACTACGGTTGCACTAGATATGAGTGTCACTGTGCACTGGCAAAAGTAAGCAGACTAGATGCAATAGGCCTCACACACACGCCTGTAGAAAGGCAACTGATATTCAATCGATTACAGCAAAAAAAGGGTTGTTTTATTTCACTGCATGCTACGGTTGCACCAGATATGAGTGTCACTGTGCACTGGCAAAAGTTGGCAGACTAGATGCAATAGCCCTCACACACACGCCTGTAGGCAGGCAACTGATATTTAATTGATTACAGTAAAAAAAGGGTTGTTTTATTTGACTGTACACTACGGTTGCACTAGATATGAGTGTCACTGTGCATTGGCAAAAGTTGGCAGACTAGATGCAATAGGCCTCACACACACGCTTGTAGGCAGGCAACTGATATTAAATCGATTACAGTAAAAAAAGGGTTCTTTAATGTCACTGTACACTACGGTTGCACTGTGCACTGGCAAAAGTTGGCAGAGTAGATGCAATAGGCCTCACACACACGCCTGTAGGCAGGCAACTGATATTCAATCGATTACAGTAAATAAAGTGTTCTTTTATTTCACTGTACACTACGGTTGCACTAGATATGAGTGTCACTGTGCACTGGCAAAAGTTGGCAGACTAGATGCAATAGGCCTCACACACACGCATGTAGGCAGGCAACTGATATTCAATCGATTACAGTAAAAAAAGGGTTGTTTTATTTGACTGTACACTACGGTTGCACTAGATATGAGTGTCACTGTGCATTGGCAAAAGTTGGCAGACTAGATGCAATAGGCCTCACACACACGCCTGTAGGCAGGCATCTGATATTCAATCGATTACAGTAAAAAAAAGGGTTGTTTTATTTGACTGTACACTACGGTTGCACTAGATATGAGTGTCACTGTGCATTGGCAAAAGTTGGCAGACTAGATGCAATAGGCCTCACACACACGCCTGTAGCCAGGCAACTGATATTCAATCAATTACAGTAAAAAAAGTGTTCTTTTATTTCACTGTACACGACGGTTGCACTAGATATGAGTGTCACTGTGCACTGGCAAAAGTTGGCAGACTAGATGCAATAGCCCTCACACACACGCCTGTAGTCAGGCAACTGATATTCAATCGATTACAGTAAAAAAAGGGTTTATTTATTTCACTGCACACTACGGTTGCACCAGATATGAGTGTCACTGTGCACTGGCAAAAGTTGGCAAACTAGATGCAATAGGCCTCACACACACGCCTGTAGGCAGGCAACTGATATTCAATCGATTACAGTAAAAAAAGGGTTCTTTTATTTCACTGTACACTACGGTTGCACTAGATATGAGTGTCACTGTGCACTGGCAAAAGTAAGCAGACTAGATGCAATAGGCCTCACACACACGCCTGTAGAAAGGCAACTGATATTCAATCGATTACAGCAAAAAAAGGGTTGTTTTATTTCACTGCATGCTACGGTTGCACCAGATATGAGTGTCACTGTGCACTGGCAAAAGTTGGCAGACTAGATGCAATAGCCCTCACACACACGCCTGTAGGCAGGCAACTGATATTTAATTGATTACAGTAAAAAAAGGGTTGTTTTATTTGACTGTACACTACGGTTGCACTAGATATGAGTGTCACTGTGCATTGGCAAAAGTTGGCAGACTAGATGCAATAGGCCTCACACACACGCTTGTAGGCAGGCAACTGATATTAAATCGATTACAGTAAAAAAAGGGTTCTTTAATGTCACTGTACACTACGGTTGCACTGTGCACTGGCAAAAGTTGGCAGAGTAGATGCAATAGGCCTCACACACACGCCTGTAGGCAGGCAACTGATATTCAATCGATTACAGTAAATAAAGTGTTCTTTTATTTCACTGTACACTACGGTTGCACTAGATATGAGTGTCACTGTGCACTGGCAAAAGTTGGCAGACTAGAGGCAATAGGCCTCACACACACGCATGTAGGCAGGCAACTGATATTCAATCGATTACAGTAAAAAAAGGGTTTATTTATTTCACTGCACACTACGGTTGCACCAGATATGAGTGTCACTGTGCACTGGCAAAAGTTGGCAAACTAGATGCAATAGGCCTCACACACACGCCTGTAGGCAGGCAACTGATATTCAATCGATTACAGTAAAAAAGGGTTGTTTTATTTCACTGCACACTACGGTTGCACTAGATATGAGTGTCACTGTGCACTGGCAAAAGTTGGCAGACTAGATGCAATAGGCCTCACACACACGCCTGTAGGCAGGCAACTGATATTCAATCGATTACAGTAAAAAAAAAGGGTTCTTTAATGTCACTGTACACTTCGGTTGCACCAGATATGTGTGTCCCTGTGCACTGGCAAAAGTTGGCAGAGTAGATGTTATAGGCCTCACACACACGCTAGCAGGCAGGCATATGCAATTAGATTACACAGAAAAAAAAAATAAAATAAAATAAAAAGGTTTTTTTTTGGGTTGCTGTCCTTGCAGCAGATATCAAAGGAGTCCTTCAGGTGTTTAGTGAAATCTAAATACACAGCCTGGCTATCTATTTCCCTATTAAATCAGCAGAAAAAAATAATAAAATAAAATAAATGATGTTCTAGCCCTAAAAATGGCTTTTTGGGTTGCTGTCCTTGCAGCAGATATCAAAGGAGTCCTTCAGGTGTGTAGTGAAAGCTAAATACACAACCTGGCTATCTATTTCTCTATTAAATCAGCAGAAAAAAATAATAAAATAAAATAAATTATGTTCTAGCCCTAAAAAGGGCTTTTTGGGTTGCTGTCCTTGCAGCAGATATCAAATGAGTCCTTCAGGTGTGTAGTGAAAGCTAAATACACAGCCTGGCTATGTATTTACCTATTAAATCAACAGCATGTAGAATATATGTCCTCTCTCAACTAATGCAGCTACAGAATGATTCTAAAAGGGAGGCTGTCATTCACATGGAAGGCTCTGGAAGGGAGTGTATGCCGCTGATTGGCTGCAATGTGTCTGCTGACTGTAAGGTGCAGGGTCAAAGTTTCCTCAATGATAAAGAATAGGGAGCGGACCGAAAAGCGCATATGTTTGCCGTTCATTGCGAACGCGAAAATGCGAAAATCGCGGCGAATAGTTCTCTGGTGAACTGTTCCGGACATCACTACTAATAATGTTTATGGTAGTATCAAACATCAGACCAGCAAAGGGTAAAAATATGTTTTCACTGGTGTTTATAATTATGGGGTTATATGACATTTTCCTTATGGAGACGTGCCTATGATTAAGAGCTGGAGGGTACAGTGAATGGAGTAGATTTTTTTATCTGTACTTTTTGATACTGATGGTTTAAGATTCTTTACATCTTTTTTTATATTTTGAAATGTATAATCTTAATGGAGAAAATCTAGGGATCATCTAGGGATCAGAGAGAAAACAGGATTTGGGAGTACTTGTGGACAACCACCTAGGTAACAGAGCTCAATGCCAACATCATCTGCACAGGTAAGTAAAATATCAGCATGTACAGTAAACTCCCCTTTATCCGGAACTCAAGCATCCAGAAATCTCAAGCACCCAGAACTCTCAAGCACCCGGTACCTACCTTCATTCCCTGCTATCCAGAAACTCTCATCTAACCGGCACTTGAAACAACAGGAAGTTTCACTGCAGCACAGGAAGTTCAAGCAATCTGCAGCCAGGAAGTGTCCAAGTAGATTGTGACCCTGTAGAAGCTCTTTTGAGGCAACTGCCTGGAAGCACCTATCTGCAGCATCTAACTGTTAGTGCCAATCTAATGTATATAATGTCTAATAAAATGCTTTGTTAAAATTAACTTTGTATCTGTAGGGCTGAGCATAAGAAAGATACAATATAAACACATGGACAATGAATGGACCTGTCTATGAGCTTAAAATCTTGGGTACTTGGTGCCATTTCCCAAAGTACCTTCCAAGAATGAAGGTGATAGTGCTGAGACCTGCACGACAAAAGAATAAGAATCAAAGGAGGGTGGGTGTGGATGAGGTAGGTGGGAGGGTAAGTGGATGCTGATAGAAATAGGGATGTTGAGTGGGAGTTGTTGCTGGGTTCAAGATCTGAAGAAGAAAGAAAGTTATTGAGGGAGATAAAACATTTTCAGAGGGAGAGAGTGTGGGGGTGGTAGAAGGTGGGTTGGAGTGGAAGAAGGGGGGCCCGAATTATAGTCTAAGGGGGTAATTGGTGTATCCCATTTTCCATCACTAGGCATGTTAGTATTAGTTTAAAGCAGTAAGTTGTGGGCTCTGCTTACACCAAACAGAATTAGGATTGGTTAGCACTTTATCTTTCTAATATTATTGTATATGTTCCTATATTTAGTCTTATCATATATTTTATAGGTATCAGCATATATCAAGAATTGCTGCTATCTGGATACATTTTTGACTGATACATATCATTTGATTTTGTAATCTAATATCTTGCTGCTGGGACTAGTTCAGGTTTTAATTTTTTAATCATAATTTCATTTTTATATACTCTAATAAATTGATATTTAATTTTTCTGGCTTAGTATCATTCTTACCACTTAGATATTACTCATTTTACTTCATTCTATCTCATACTAGAGGGGGATGCAGTATAGATACAAGTGTATTTTTATTCAATTATGCTTAAAGCCTTTTTTAAGACCTTAAAAAATATAGGGACTGCAGCATCTCTTCTAAACAGCATTCCTCAGTAAACATCAATTGGTGACATGTTAAACAGAACCTATGTGTCCACAGAGAAGGGGTTCATGGACCATGTAATAGGAGGTATATGTGATCACCATCACATAGGACAAGATCCATATACTCTGTAGCCAGGCTAGATTAGGTTAACATTGGGACCAATAGATTGTCACTGAGGAGTGCTGTTGAGAAGGCACAAAAACATGCACAGCCCATACATCCTACTTCGCCTAGCATCAGGGTCCCAACCCCCTGTGGGCGACCATCTCACTGGTGCTGGGGTGGGGGGCAGGGGAGGCATCCCCCATGTGGCAGCGGCACAAGCAGTAGGGTGCTGATGGCGGTGGGAGAGGCATGGCGGGAGGAGAGGACTGGTGCACGGGGGATGCCTCCAGGGTGGATGAGGCTTGGCTGGGACCAAAGCGAGTTGAGAAACATCCGTAGGTGAGATGGTACCTCCTCTCCTCCCTATTGCACCTGGCCAGGCTGCTCACAAGCTCCCGGTAATTTGAGGAGACACTGGCCTGGATCCCCTGCAGACAGTCCAGGATCTGACACGGCCAGCATCTCCTCCTCAGCAGCCTGACTTGGTGGTGGTGGGGATGGAAGTCTGGCTGCAGGGCCCATTGGTGGTTGTGGAGGAGGTATCTGAGGTGGTGGTGGCCCGTAGGGGAAGGGCTGTTGCCTTGCTGGTGCCTGGCTCCAATCTGGTGGTGGTGGACCTGGTGGTGGGAGCAAGGCAAATGAAACACAAGGGGATAGGACAAGGTGGGGTCATGTATCCCTCCAATACGTGTGCCCTGTTGATGGCTGCAGCTGCTGGAGGAAGGAGGCAGTGGGGTCGAAGGCCACAGGGGTAGCATACTGTACTGCCAGTGGCCCCACTGTCAAAGTGCAGTCCTCTTTCTCACAAGGGCACAGAGTTTGTGTTGGTCCCTCCTTGCTCAGTGCCAGATCCTCCTAGGCTGGGCTTGGTCTGTGTCCTCCTGCTCTGATGGAGCCGATAAGCCCGCCTCTGGTTCACCATTGGACCCAGACCTCTATGAAGCTGAAAAAGAGAAATGAGAAAAGAAAGGGATATGAGTAAATAATATTGAAGAAAACATTTTATTAGCTCCTTCCTAACTATCTGACATCTAGGCTTGAACATGAATGAATCACTTACAGGGTTATTATCAGTGCTCTTCATCGTGGGACAGAACAGAAGATTCCATGTTAATTGAATGTTTAACTGGCTGATTACATTCTTATAAGCAGTTAAACCATAACATGTGAAATGTTCCTTGAGGCAGAGTCTTTTAATCATCACTGTGTCTGTAGATAAACCTTAGACTACACATGTTTAACTGTTCTTATTGAAATTACAATAAAGCTATATATCACATAGAATCCTGTGCTCTTTCACGCAATGAATCTCACCTAGAGTGAGGTAACTGTTCCTTTGAGTGCAACTCAGAGTAGCTATCATTTGCTAGCTGTGATATTTATTGGGTTCTTGATCTTGATAGTTCTTGGCTCCTAACGCTCTCTTGATTCAGGCAGCAGTCTGTGACTGCATATGCTCAAGTAGGCACACCCATACATGGACTGGCTATTGGTTGATTAATGTTGCTGTGCCCAGTGAAGACAATGATTTGTCAGCCTCATGGATTTAATGACACATGGCTGATGCATCTATCCGTTGTAAATTCCATGGAGCTGACATGTCAATGTCCTTGTTGTTCATGTGGTGGCATGTTGGTGTATGTGATATTTACCTGACGTAAAAGGTGGATCCTGCTAGGCCACCAGGCCTGAAGCACCAGTGGCAAGTACTTGAGGTCTTGAGGTCCCTCTCCCAATCATTATAGGTGACAATAACTTCGGGGCCAACCCTTGTTGCTAAGGCTGTGGTCATCTCCTTGGCCATCTTCCTCCTCACCAGGAACCTGATATCATCAAACCTGTGCTTCACAGACCTCACATCCCTTTCTGCTGTGCACACTGCTGTTACTGCGGCCACTACTTCCTTCCATTTCTGGGCCCTTGGCCCGGTTTAACTTTTCTACCCCATGACAGGATAGCGGGACACTCACGGATAGCAAGGAGTACCACAATCTCCTGGGGGGAGGTATTTGTGGCCCTTTGCCTG
Organism: Discoglossus pictus; assembly: GCA_027410445.1. Taxonomy (NCBI): domain Eukaryota; kingdom Metazoa; phylum Chordata; class Amphibia; order Anura; family Alytidae; genus Discoglossus; species Discoglossus pictus. Next base: position 473,200,826 of record CM050164.1, read on the forward strand.
CCCCCAGCCTCTTGCCCTCCTGACTGTGATTGGGGATCCTATCTTCCCTCAACTGTCCATTGGTCCTGTCCCTCATCCCCGCTACCAGCCCCTGAGATCAGGCCCCTCCCCCTGTGACCCTGAGGGTGATGTACCTATTAATATGGGCACCTGCCCACCCACCTTCCCCTCTACACTTTCTCCCATCTCCTCCTCTCCCACACTCTTACCCTCCTCCTCCTCTCCTCCTCCCCCTCAAGCTCCACCATCGCCTCCTCAACTTCCTCCACCTCCACCTCCTCCTTAACCTCATCCTCCACTCCGACACTCTCCTCCACCTCCTCCTCTCCAACACTACCCATGGCCACCTCTCTGTCCTCCTTGCCTCTCCCCCACCCATCTTCTCCACTCATCTCCCATCCTCTCTCCTCCCTCCATTTCAGTTCCAAATATAAAATAAGGATAAAAGAAAAAAAGTAATCGTGGATAAATTTGTGATAAAAAAAGTATGTTTTATGTGTAATTGCTAACTGTTGGGGTATAGGGTGGAGTGGGGGATGTTGGTGTATGGGTTAACCTGTCTCTTTGTGTATCTATGAGTGTTATTTACTCTATGTGTATTTGTATTAGGTGTAATCAGTATATATGTGTAATAAAATAGTTCTGCTGATAATATAAAAGAATATAAGTGTAACAACATGCTCTTCAATATCACCTACTCTTTCTCTCTCTCTATCCAACCTCGAACTCCGGGACTTGCATCTACTTCGGAAGAATCTACAACACCATAAACGCATGGGTGTATGAAACCCAGCTCTATTATCTCCCCCGTCAATCATTTTTTGGGATCCAACTTTCCTTGGCTCTGAGGCCTGTGTCCCACTACGTAATCACGGGATTGAATTGTTACTGCGGATCCAATGTATTCCAGCCCACTGACAGCATGAGGAATCAGGAAGGATTTAAGGGCTTGAGGCTTCGGCCCTTTGGTTGTGGCCTTGTTCAATTTAATTGCTCTGTAACTACAGTGAATTTCCAGTTCAAAGACATATGGTCTAGACGACAGCCATTGCGGGATTGGAATTTAATAGGGCCCTAACTATCAGTAAAAGCATTATAACAGTGTAGTCACTTCAGCTGGAGTAGGCTGGCATGCAGATGGAAACGGGGGTTGGCAGGAATAATAACAACATGATTTACATACTGGCTTTCCTTGCCTTCACTTCCCTTCTCATGTGCCATCGGAAATGCTCACAATGTAGGTATTAAATACACTTATAGCTATAGTTTAATCATCTTCAATTTATTTAACCTACTTGGTATCTCTGAAACCTAGCTCTCATCATCTGCCACTAACTCTACTGTTATACTGTCACATTGTGGCATGCTCTTAAGCCACATTCCCAGGCCTAGAGATAAAAATAAAGATGAACTAATTTTCCCCACTATGTCTTCTTCTGTAAACTTTCTCATCCCTTACTTTTATTCTCTTCTTTCAAAGTGCACCCTATTCATATTTTTCCTCATTCCCCCAGGGTGTGAAAATAATCTACTGCTCCAAGTCCCCTTCCCATTTTCTGGACCTCTTTTATACCTGGCAACCTCACTTTTTGTGTTCTAACATCCCATCTATATTATAGAGTGCTTCTAACATCTCTACTCACAGCCATACAGATAAACATGTCTCCAAACTGCTTTTCCTTCCTCATTTGCTTATCACAGTACACTAATACTCAGACACACAGACACACCTTTTACTTTATTTTCTCTAATCTATGTAGTCTATATATTCTCCAACTTTCCCTTTACTTTCTCAGATCACAACCTCCTAACCTGAAGCCTCATCATTGCATCTACACCTCCCCTATCACTTCAACCCAAATAACCTAGAGAAATCTCACTTTTACCGATCTTCTGACACTCTCCAATATGGCCACACTCTATTGCTTTTGACATAACAGATCCCACCACACTGCACATCACAAACATGTTAAGCCTGGCACTCAAAGCAAGCATGATAACTTCAAAAGTAGTCCCAGACAGATGAACATTCATGTAGACTTTGTCCACTACAAATTCATTTTTCATCCCTGCTGTTTTTGATAAAGTTTGCAACTGATTTCTGCTCCAAAGTACAAGGTTTCTTGGCCTCTGTGAAACTGAACTCTTCTGGTTTCAATCTTATCTACTTAACAACTTTTTAGTATCTTGTGTTTAGGGTAAAATTCATCAACATTACTATTACATTTGGTATACCTCAAGACTCTTGACAAACTAATAATCTTTCTCTGGTTCCCTTATTATCTCTATGCTAATGATACCCAAATTGACATATTATCTCTTTATTTATAGTTGTGCTCAAAAGTTTGCATACCCTGGCAGAAATGGTAACATTTGGGAATTTATTTTGAAAATATGACTGTTCAGTCAAAAATAAATATATTTTATTGAAGGCTAGTGATTATGTGAAGCCATTTATTATCACATAGTTGTTTGGCTACTTTATAAATCATAATGATAATAGAAATCACCCAAATGGCCCTGATCAAAAGTTTACATTCCTTTAGTTCTTAATACTGTTTATTGCCTCTTTAGCATCAATGACAGCGTGCAGTCTATTGTAATAATTGTCTATGAGGCCACTAATTCTTGCAGGTGGTATAGCTGCCCATTCAACTTTGCAAAATGCCTCCAGGTCATGCAAAGTCTTAGGTCGTCTTGCATGAACAGCACGTTTGAGATCTCCCCAGAGTATCTCGATGATATTAAGGTTAGGAGACTTTGATGGCCACTCTACAACCTTCACCTATTTCTGCTGTTACCACTGGAGGGTCAACTTGGCCTTGTGCTTAGGGTCATTGTCATGCTGGAAAGTCCAAAAGTGTCCCAAGTGCAGCCTTCGCGCAGAAGAATGCTAGTATTTTCTGATAATATGCTGCATTCATCTTGCCATCAATTGTCACAAGATTCCCTGTGCCTTTAGAGCTCACCCCCCACCCCCCAAAAAAAAAAAACATCAGTGAGCCACCACCATGCTTCACTGTGGGTTTTGCATTATTTTCACTATAGGCCTTTATGACCCCTCTTAAACCATAGCGCTTATGGTTGTGACCATAAAGCTCTATTTTGGTCTCGTCACTCCAAATTACAGTGTGCCAGAAGGTGTGAGGCTTGTCAAGGTGCTTCTTTCTGGCATTTCAACCATAAGGCTCATTTTTGTTCAGGTATCGTCATCCTTCTTGAAACAACCACACCGTCTTTTTCCAGAGCAGCCTGTATTTCTCCTGAGGTTACCTGTGGGTTTTTGTTTGTATTCTGAACAATTCTTCTGGCAGTTGTGGCTGAAATCTTTCTTGGTCTACCTGACCTTGGCTTGGTATCAAGAGATCCCTGAATTTTCCACTTCTTAATAAGTGATTGAGCAGTACTGACTGGCATTTTCAAGGCTTTGGATATCTTTTTATATCCTTTTCCATCTTTATGAAGTTCCATTACCATTATCTTTTTTTCTCCCTATGGCTCCTTGTCTAGCCTATGCAGTGCATTACGTGAGAGCTAACAAACTCATTTACTATTTATACACAGACAATTATTGCGATTTAAAAAGCCACAGGTGTGGGAAATTAACCTTTAATTGCCACTCACCTAACAAAACCTGTTGATTATACCTATAGATTATTTCTAAAAGCCATAGTTTTCTCACTGCAGATACAATCAAAATCCTATTTCACCCACTTATTATCGTCTGCATCCTCATTGCAACTCATTTCTAACCCATTACTAGACACATCCCGACTCCAATCTATATTAAACTAGCGACTTCCCCTTTAAAAAATGACTGTAAATAAAATGGTAAAAGCTGTGAATGCTGTTTGCCACATAATGAGTCTCTGACACTCTTAACCTGTTCGTTATCTATGAAGAAGTACAACAATTATAATATATATATATTATTTTTTTTTTAACATTCAACTTGTAATTCAACAACTGTTAAACCATATTAACCTTTTTAATTGTCATGTATGCAGTAATAATATAACAATGGATGAAATTTGAATGAATACGTATTGTGGACCATTACAAAAAGCTTTGTAACATGCAACTTATATTGGAAACAGTGGTCAACCAATTATTTTTAACACTACTAACATTTCTAATTCTGAGCTATGCATGAGTAACATAACAATAGGTCAACTTTGTTTGAATGAGTATTTTAAACCATTACAGAATGCTTCTTAACATGCAACTTATAGTTGAACTACTAGTAAAGCACATAGGTATTGAATCCAGAGGAAGGCAAGCAGTAAAAAAAAACATTAAACTTGGCCAATTGTATAAAAGGGGGAAAAAATGAATTCCTTCCTGACCACAGTAACTGGCGATCGGATTACTCCCTGGATGAATCCTGTCTATTTAATTATACATTTACATTTTGAACAAATGATTATGCTCCTACTGACATAAACCCTTAATAACATCCAAAAAAACAACTTTTGAAAACTTGTAAAATACAATGTTAACAATGCAAACATTAGCATAATTTAATAACATTTAAAATTAAATCAGTTAAAATTATAGTGATCTTAAATGTTGAATCCAGAGGAAGGCAAACCAAAAAAAAAACAGTGAAACTTGGTCAATTGTTTCAAAGTGGGCAAACAAAATTAATTCCTTCCTGACCCCATTAACGGGCAATTGGATTACTCCATGGATCAATATTCTCTATGTAATTAAACATTCACATTTTACAACAAATGATCATACACCTACTAAGATGAATCCTTAATTACATACAATGAAACAACTTCTCAGTCCTTTGAAAAGAGAATTTTAACATTACAAACATGAACTTAATGTATTAAAATTGAAACAGTAAATGTAAGAAAATGCAAGGTAACTGTTTTGTGGGTCCAATCCTGGCAAAAGTCACTTTAAAGACATTCCATTCTTCTTTTGTTTTGCATGTCAAAGTGGTTCCTTTAAAAGGACCCAGTAGACTTCTAAACATTTTTTTGTAATTATTGAAAATGGCACATAGAGTTTCCTATGTGAAATAGTGGTCCTCTACAAAGAGACCGCCCGACATGAAAGTTCGTCCACAGGGTATAACCACGGTTCTCTATGTTTTTGCCATTTTATAGAGTTTTCTTAGTGAAATAGTGGTCCTCTAAAAAGAGCCAGAGTAAAATAAAATTGCGTCCTTGAAATAAAACCACTGTTTTCTATATTTGTTGTGGTATCTTTTGTGAATTTGTTGTAGATATAAGAGCACTGTTGTTTTTTTTATTTGGGTTATTTGTAGATTAGTTGAATTGCTATTATTTTGTGTAATTTAATTTACAGTACTTCATAGTAGACAATGTTTTTTTGTAAAAATTCAGCCATCATCTGATAAATCACCCTGACTTTGATTGTTATGATATAAACTTTAATTTCCTGTGGATTCTTGCATCTTAAAAAAATACAACATACAGTACAATTGGCCATCGGCAAATACTAGTTCTTCTAAAAATATTTTTTTTTTGTGGTGCATCGATTAATTTTAATATTTCATTATTCAGAAGCAATGCCTCTTTATTTTTGGATGTTAATATTACTTTGGTTGCAAGCTCTGCATAACTGTTGTTAGTTATTGTATTGTATTTTGGAATATTGCCTATATAATGTCCTGTTTGCAAATCATTTGCAATAGAATTTCCACGGTATCATCAGGGTAAATTATAAATTTGTTCTTTTTTTCCTTCTCCAATTTTGATGAGCCACTCATTGAATTCATATTGCCCTTCTGATCTCATATTTTGTTCTAATTTGAGGTGATTAAAGAGTTTGCATAGTGTACTTGACAATGTCTGTGTGATTTCTATGGACAACAACAGGTAATGTTTGCCTAAAATCTACACCTAACAACATCACTTTTCCACCAAAAGGCAAATCATTATCCATGACTTCACACAACAAATGGTCAATGGTAGCACCTGGCATGACATCATTGTAGCTTTATTGATTATAATTAATTTACTTTTCCCAATTTTTTGCTTGTAAAGATGTCATTTGAATAGCTGATGTTTCCAGAATGGGAACTGGCAGTTTAAATCCACTATGCACAGTTCTTCCACCTTCTAACAAAAGTGCAGCAATACCAGTTGTTGCAAATGACAGTGCTATTTGACCTTGTGCGAGATCGAAATTAATTCATAAATTCTATAGATACGTTTTTTTTCTGATCCACCAGGTCCATCTAGATAGAAATAATGCTCTTTGAGCAAGTCATCCTCTAGTGCACTTTTTGTGGCGTTAAATGCTTGCAATTGTAATGTATTTAAAGTTGCAAGTTTTTTTTTTTGTTTGTTTATGAAGGTGAGTATCATAGTCTTCAAAGTTTATTTAATCCATGAGTCCTGGATCTCGCAGATTAAAATGTGCACAATTTCATCCATGAGAGAAAGAGCCCTTGAATTTCAATTAATGCTTTTAATTCTGCAATATTGCATTGTATCGTTGCAAAAAGTCTTCCGACATATTTGTTTTAAATTTGTCCCACAGAACTAATGCATTTGGAGCATTTGAGAAGATGCAAATGAATGCAAATTGCTCTCTCATCTGCCGTGGCATTTGACACAGTGCTGCTTCTTTAAGACATCTTTCCCATTCTGTATCATCAGCCAGGAAGGTTCTGTGTCACGCAGCCAAATAAAATGTGTCATAAAAGGTATCATTAACAGTTCTCAACTGTTCGAAACTTTGTGCACCAGGAACATTTAAAAGGAGTAAACATAAGCAGAAACGATCAAGGTCTCTTGGACTTAAAGTGTAAATTCTAGTTATAATTTTATTTCCACAGGTTTTTCTTTTCAGCCATAATCCATTAACAAAAACATAATGATATGAAATGTTAATGTATAACAATTCCCTTGCTTCCAAGTCAGTACAATTTAATTTAAACCACGCAGTTAGTGTAGTTTGTCAATGCACACTTTGTTCCAAAGCATTTCTTTTATTTCAAACATTGAAATAAACTAAGTGTTTTGGGGTCAAATGTACAGCAAATAGATATTCTGCATGTGAGTGATCATGCATTTCAAATTTGAGAAGACGCCACATTGCTTCTGGCGCACTTACATAGCGAGCATCTACATGAAAGTTCATCATGTAATAACTCAGTTTGTTCTGGATTTTATGCACTTTTGACCACTACAGTAGCTGCATCATAGCCTTTGTAAATATATTTGTAGACATAATTAATGGATTTTATAGAAGTGCAAGCTTCCACATTAATGTGTGCATTATACTTCATGAGCAAATGTGAATTGCATGGCACCACATATCTGTTATCAATTTTTTTCAATGGATAGCCATCACAATTCGCAAACATTTTGTCTCTATAATCTTTGGGAAATTCTTTAATGCATTATTCATTTTCCATACATGGTGATTGTGGATTAATATCTCCATATGGTCCATGAATCCTGCTATGAGGTACAATCTCATATAGTCTACCATATATTTCTGGATCTGGTAGTTCAGCAATGATGACTGAATCCACTTTATCACCAGTATCCAATTTATATTTTTCTTGAAGGATTATAAGTATACTGTATGTGCATGTGGAAGGCCTCTTTTTTGAAATTCTATGGTCTACACATAAGCCAGTCATTTGCCAAATAACTGAGTTATGGTTATGTAACAGATAAATTCAGTTTATTTGATTTTGAAGACTCTTGCCACCAAATCTGGTCTATCAGAAGTAGTTTGTCCAATTAGCAGATTCTGCAAAATCTCTGGCCATTGTGGATTACATGTAAATGTAATAAATACATCTTGTTTTACAAATTTAGTTACAATAGCCATAGCATCATTGTATCTTTCTTGCATATTGCGAGGAGATCCTTGGAAAGAAGAAGGTAAAATTATGGCTTTGCCAGCTGCAAGCTCTCTGTTTGTAGCTGCCTCAGCGAAATAATCCATCAGTCCACAATACTATTCTACACGTAGTTTATCTTGTTGATATTTTATGAAATTTAAATGATTTGCCTCAACTTGCAAATATGAATCAATGATCCATTGTTCTGTCAGTTTTCCACCACATAAAATGGAACTAAATCCATCTCGAATGGCAGTTTGAGCCATTCAAGCATGGAAATATTATTTCTGGCACGTACTTTAGAACTTGGGTAACTGTCAAGTGTTAATTTGGGTTGCCATTCGGCTTCCCCATTTGGAAAAAAAAATGGATATGTCATTGCATCTAAATTTGTACTTAGATATTTATGTTAATGTAAGGTTGCTCCTAATTTCTGGGATATATTTTAATATCCATTTGAAATGGTGGTTCTCCCTCATTAGTTTGAAGGACCATTGCGACCTCATTTGGTATTGGTAAGTTGTAACGGCATTTATCAGTATGGTGATCTCTTTTAAGAACCATATTGACTTTTGGGATTGGTAACTGATGTAATTCTGCATGAATTATTTGTTCTTGCTCTATTTCTGACAATTTTTTATAGGCTTGAGTGTATTGGTTTTGGGCCAAAATTTTATCAAACTCTATAAACACAATGGGTTAAAAAAAATATTTTCTGGAAGCTGCATATGTTGTTTAACAACTTCCATAGTATCTAGGACATATAGTTGGGAAAGTTTTCTTTGCTCCCCTTCTTCTGGATTTAAATGAGAAATACGATGGGAAATGTATCCTTGTACTTTGAAACAGTAAGGGCCATGACCTGGCATATTAGCAGCTAATGTTGCAACCATTGATGCAAAGGATATGACACTTTTATAGGATCTTATGTTTAATTTGAAATTTTGGTAGTTAGGCTGTGTCATAATACTTTTTAGATATGTTGGGAATTGTTGTCTTTGTGAAAGTCTTACCTTGCTTTTTTTACAGCAACTAACAAACTGGGTCTTTCCTGTTGGAAATGATAAGCCCCACAAAACTGACAGATAATATTCATATCACCACATTTAGGAACCTCTACTGCTAAAGATTTAAGTAAAGGTAAAACTTTCACAAAGACAACAATTCCCTATGCCACAACCCCTACTACTGCTAAAGATTTAAGTAAAGGTAAGACTTTCACAAAGACAACAATTCCCTATGCCACAACCCCTAATGCCAACAGTACTGCACACAAAAGAGATAATGACAATGCTCTTACTAATTGTGGTGCACAATTAGGAACCTCTACTGCTAAAGATTTAAGTAAAGGACAATTGTGAGAAGATATATCAATGGGACTCTCTAAATCCTCATTAGAATTCTTAAATCCTCATTTTCTAAATGCTTTTGTTTTTTAGTAGCCTTCTTGGGCTTGGTTGTCAGTTTGTCAGCCACTAATCTTTTGCTTCTGAGTCTGTCCCGTTCTTTTTGTTGTTCAATTTACTTCTTCTCCGGGGTCTGATGATCTGCCCATGTTTTTTGATGTTCTCTATTTTGACGTCTTATTTTTTCCTGTTTCCTTCTATTTTGTATGTGTTAACAGCATTTCTTGTGTTATCCGGTTTTGTGTGTGCCAGTGTTGTCATTATGTATTTAGTTGTGTTTTTTATGCACTACTGTTGTCAGGTGTTTAGGGTATGGAGTTGGGCTTAGAGGTTTGCGCACCACAATTAGTAAGAGCATTGTCATTATCTCTTTTGTGTGCAGTACTGTTGGCATTAGGGGATAGAGTACCCCTTTGTTTTTGTCCTTGCTATCCAAACAGGATATATACTTCCATTTTGTATGTATTCAGAGCGGTTTAGCTTATAGGGTTAGTCTTACAGAGTGGTGCATAATAAAAAGGATAGATCATTGTATTTATTATGTTTTAAGAACATTTGTTGTAGTATTCTGGTTTGTGTGCACCACTGTTGTCATTATAGGTTTAAGTAATAGGGTTAGGCTTAGAGGTTGGTGCACGCAAAACAGGATATATTGTTTGATTTATTATGTGTTAGCAGCATTTTTTGAAGTATCCTGTTTTGTGTACGTCACTGCTGGCTTTAGAGATTTAGTTTATGGGGTTAGGCTTAGAGGTTGGTGCACACAAAACAGGATTCCTTCTTCCATTTTATATGTGTTAAGAACATTTGTAGTAGTATAGTTTTTTGTGTACGCCAATGTTGCCATTATATGTTTGGGTTATGGTGTTAGGCTTATAGGTTGAGACACACAAAACATGATATATTCTTTCATTTTATATGTGTTAACAACATTTGTTGTAGTATCGTGTTTTGTTTGCACCACAGTTGGCATTAGAGGTTTAGGTTAAGGGGTTAGGCTTAGAGGTTGGTGCACACAAAACAGGATTTATTCTTACAATATTATTAGTAGTATCCTGTTTTGTGTACGCTACTGTTGCCATTATATGTTTAGGTTAGGGGCTTAGGCTTTGAGTTTGGTGCACAGAAAACAGGATATATTCTTCCATTTTATATGTGTTAAGAATATTTGTTGTAGTATCCTGTTTTGTGAACACCACTGTTGACATGATCTGTTTTGGTTATGGGATTAGGCTTATAGGTTGTGGCACAGAAAACCGAATATATTTTTCCATTTTATATCTGTTAACAACATTTGTTGTGGTATCCTGTTTTGTGTGTGCCATTAGGGGCTTATGTTTTTTTTTTGTGATATTCTCTTTTGTGTGCTGCATTAGGGTTGTGTGTTATGGGTTTAGGCTTATAGGGTTAGTTATGTAGCAGTGCATTTTTACTTGTTATACTGTACCTGTTGAATTATTAGTTGTGTATAAATGACAGAGTGTCCCCTGCTGCCAATCTTCCTGAGACACACTTCAGGCACTGTCTGTTGAAAAAGATAGACAGAAATGCAAATGTTGAAATATTATATATATATTTTTTTTTTGACTAAAAGCATTTTTTTTTTTATGAAATGCATTTTTATACATTACCTGTTGGTTTTAATTTGTGTGTAAATTGCAGCAGATTTGACAGTCCGTGTTAAACAGTACAGTGCTGCAAATTATTCAGTGACACTTCAGGCAGAGACTGTTGAAAATGATTAAAAAATGGAAATGTTGAAATGCAGTGTAAATATATATATCTATATGTTTTTGTTTTTTTGCTAAAAGCATAAGTTATGTTGTAAAATACATCTTAATCAAAGCTATGTTCTTTTTGAAATTTCTCAGTTTTTCTTCTTTTGAAATATCCAGCATTTACCCCTTGTAAACATTTATCTGTCTATGAAAACTTACTATACATGAATAATGTCTTCAAATTGCTTCTGTACATTAATATTTTTTGTCAATATTTGAAAGTCAATTTGTTTTAAATGTTTGAAACCATATCTTTTTTATTTTTTTTTATTATTAATTAATTCATTAATTCATTAATTATAGCTTACTTATTTTCTGTAATTTGCAGATTTTTAACTTCTAAAGTGATAATGAATTTGCTGCAGAAGTAACGCCACCAGTAAAATGTCCAGTCACACTGTTCATCGCCTGACAAGAAATGTAGAAATTTCAGGAAAGTTTGCAGTATTTATAGACTTTGAGCTGAAGTAGAAACAGTTAGAACGTAATACGCATGCGCTATTTGCGTTCCTGCCGTCAATTTGCATTCCAGCCACCATTTTGCACAAGTTAATTAGTTCTTGCATAGAAAATGTCCTCGATTTTGTATGTGTTACGGACCTCATGATGTGTGTTACGTGCCACATGAAGTGTTATTGAGTTTGGGTAAGTGTTTCAAGTTGGGGTTTTAATGTTACGTGTTTAGCCTCGTTTTCATTTTTTTCGGCTGCATTTTTTCTCTCGCTTAGGTGATTTTTCAATGGCGAAAGTGGTGAAATGCAAAAAAGGGGTTGGTTTAAATTTGCAACCAACCTCACTGCCTGTCCCCCATGGTGTGTATGATGTTCTTTTTTGTGTTTCTGGAAGTGCCGCAGGGCGTATTTTTTTTTTTTATGTAAGTCATTTTTTTTTTTCTAAGTCTCGCAGGTTGTTTTTTTTTTTCAAAGTCCTGCTTTTCTGCCGCTTTCCTTTGTAAAGTGTTACGGGTCGTAATTTTTAAACTATTTTTTTTTTAAACTGCTATGGGTCTCGCAGTGTGAATTCGATAATGAAGGTTTCTGTTGAACTGTAGTCCCTCGGGTGGTAGATTTATGTTGAACAGTAGTCCCGCAGGTCGTATTGATGAGCACCTATGGCGTTCATCTCCACCAGCGCAAGGAGCGCCTTTGGCGCTCCTTTCCAGAAGCTGTGGCCCTCGCTTTGTGAGGGCCGCAGTTGCAGTGGGCTCGTATAGCGATCCCGCAAACGTTAGCAACAGCCCGTATTGCTAGCAACTATATATGTGATGGCTCATATAGCTCGCCATGTATCATCTATTTACTTCACTAGCATCCCATACCTGCTATAAACAAGTTCAAAATCTTAAATGTTAGTATTATGAGACAAGAGAACCTTTCATCTTTTCTGATGGGATTTAATGTATTTATTATTTTAAATATGCAAATTGTTTTAGCCAATTTACAGCCTGTTTTTGTGTAGATCAGTGTCATAAAATCCCAGTTATACCAATTTTAATTACTCAAAAGAATATGGAAAAATTGAAGGGGTGAATACATATGCAGTGCACTGGATTTTTTTCATAGTTGTCTTACCAAGAGCAAGTAATTACTGGATAAAAAAAATCTCAAATACACACTTCCAACAACATCCACTTTTTCACAATTAGATGTCACTGATAACTATAATTACAAATCCCGAACTAAGTAATTTCTTACAACCTCATTGTTCAGAGAAGAGCACTGGCAGCTTATTGGGGTTAAGTTCAGCTCCACCAGTACAAAAAAGAATAAATGTGGAAATGATTATGTTGTTTATATGGAAATCCTAAGATGAATTTTAAACAATAACTTACAGCAATTTTATATTTTCAACTTCATTTACTTTTGGTGTGGTGAGCTATGTAACTTTACCTTACCTGTTCTTAGGAGGAAAATCATTTTTCAAATGTATATTTTATATGACGATTTTCATTGTAATGCAATTGAGGAACACAAATAAGGCAATGATTGTTTGTTAATGGAAACGTATTGACAGTAGCATGAGAGAAAACAATAATGTTTGTAGGTAAGAAACCTCTATTTGCCGGACAGCTATTACTTCGAGGGTGGTTTTTGTTTGATCTTAAAGAAGTAGAGAGAGTTAAAATAAGGACTATTAAAGCAGTATAACAACAAAAAGAAAATGGCGATGGAGTACATTTTAAAATATAATTCAAGAAATAATTTGTTAAAATTACAGTTTGGGGACAATTTGGGGACTTTATAGTAGTCTCCTTCGAGAATATATTTTGACATTATTATAGCAAGCAAACATATGGAAATATCAAGTCAATGATTACATTAGATCAATGTTTAAAGATTGTTGCCAGCAGTAAACAAATATATTTGCATGTTCTAGAATTGTAATTATATTTACTTAACTATATTTTTAGCTTAACCATTACCTGAAGAAAGTTCACTTTACATCATCATCCAAGGAGGAGGTGTACTTTAATAATGAAGGCGAGATACCAGGACAATATGACATCATAAATTGGGTTACCATGCTTCATAATGTGACAGACTTGGACAATGTGACTCATACTGAATGTAACGCAAATGGGTTTATAGTTGGAAGGTATAACGCCTCAGCACCATTGGGAAACCAAATAATTGTCAATGACTCTGATATCTTGTGGAATCCAAAGTTTGATGAGGTAAAGATAATCTTTTACCATTTATATCTGATTAAAAGTAAATACGTAGATTATAATTACCATTTAACTTTGTAAATATGTAAGATAAGGCTAAGAATTTATTGCAACTTGTAATTTTTTTATATTTTCATTTGTATAATGTAATGTATATTCTCAGAAATGTACAAATATCACCTAATAATAGTGAAATTGCTGCTTTTTCATAAAATGATCATTGTTTTTAAATATTTAATTCCCTATGTTGGGAAATACAAACAGAAACAGAACAATAACTAGGTAAAAGCATGTTAAAGTAAGGGCGCATTTGCAATTCTTGTTTGGCATGGATTCAACAAAGATATCTACCACACAGAGGGTTAGGTTTCTAAAATGTTATAAGCTTGACCTAAACACGCAAACTAGGATGTCTTTTTGATTTTTAAAGCTAGGTAAGCTAGGCAGCTATATAAATTATGACAATTTCAGCTGCTACCACTGTCTCCTTGCCCTTTCCTCACCTTTTACCAAAATGGCTGAACAATACTGTTTCTTTCTTCAATATTTTAGCATCTGTTTGGATTTCATTAAACAAATAAAGCTACTTCTGAGTTCAAATGGGCAAAGCAAACGGTCTTGCTCCTGGGTGTTTAGCGCTTCTTGTTCCAGTGACAGATTAAACAGTACCATGGATTGTGACCCTAACCATTCTAAAGAAATAGTAATAAGGATATTTATTATTATAGGGCAGATCACAACCTTGGTTTCAATGGTTGATGATGCAATAGAGACTTGCTTATCAGTTAGTTAGCAGATGTTCAGCCTTGGGAAGGTCTAGAAAGATTTTCCTCTTGAACTCAAAGATCAAGATTCCACCCAGTCTGCCCACATTTTCAGAAACATTTTCAAAGTGATGAAAAAAATAAGTCATTGTCTCAATCAAATGGCAAATCCTAACCTTATAAAGCACCACACTCTATCAAACAACTAGTGGAGGTAAGTAGCTTATCTGGCTGCTGGAAACATACATTGAATCGGTTATGTAGAATTCTAGGAATGACATCATTGGGTAGTGAGAAGAGTATGGTCATGGGTGTGTTTGTTAGGTATACTGATGTTATTCTATGTATTAGTTTAATAAGATCATCAGAAAACTTTGAAATCTAAAAAGTAAGGTATAAAGTATCCATTTCTGCACAAGCCTGTAAAAAGAGGGAAAAACGGGAAAGAATATACATGGGGTAAGGCATATAGTTTTCTCAAAAGGACTAGCATTGCATTTTAAATTAAGTAAGTGGTGGTAGGAGTGTATTCCCCATGTTGGGAAGGAAGGAGTATCAAAAAATGGGAAGATACACATATCACTGAAAAAGTATGTATGCTTAGGGACAAATTCTCCCAGTTCACCTGATTACTTCCATAACAGATATATCTTAAACATTTATCTGCAGCTACTTCCAAAGCAAAAGGATAGTCATAAGTCTGGGAATAAAAGTAGTGATTAATAAGTAATGGCTGGAAGAGTCTCATTGTGAGGTGTAGAAAATAGTAACCTGGGGGAGGGGGGTTCATTGCATTTAAATCTCAGAGAAATGAGGTAGAGCAGTGATAGGATCAGATTAGTGAGTAATCATGTATTCTGATGTGTGTATAATATTATATCTAGTTACCAAGATATAATGAGAGAAAATAATGCACAGAAGTCAGAGTGTCATCAGAATAATCTCTGAGTTTTATTTGGACAGCCTGTCCCTTATATAGCACACGTCACAGCTATTAGCATAGTTGGAAATAGGGTTAAATACATATTTGCAAGCAAGTGTCTTTTTATGTTTAACTCAGCAAAACCTTATCTAATTCCCGGCTTCCTATAGATACGTTGTCTCAGTGCAGGATATAGGAAACAGATGTTTTTAAAGAATATTAACGTAAACATTCTACAGATGACGCACTTAATGTTCTAGTGAGATACAAGATAAGAAACATGCTGACATACTTGTTATAATCATGATATTCTTAGCTAATTAATTTCTAAATGAAGAAATTAAAATACCTTACAGTCCCTCCTCTTATAAATATATTAAACAAAGGTCTTAAAGCAACGTTCAGTTTAAATGGTAACATTGCCATTGACGGCCTGGCAGTGGAACAGGTTCCAAATAGATGATCTGTGAGGGCACAGTCCTATTCACAGGGCTCACCTTGGTGAGATCAATAGTCTCTCTGGGCTCCTCTTTTTGCAGTACCTGAATATGCAAATATTCAATGTTGTTACCTCTGCCTGAGGTGTAGATTGCAAAAGTATGTCTCCCTTCATCACACTTTTGTATAGCTGATTTTGGCTGCAGGAGAATGGCTCCACACCCCGTGTCAGCTTTAAGCGTCTCTTTGTACTTTTGCACTTCCTGTGATAAGGTGGGGAGTAACCCCTGTCAGCTCCTGTATTCCATTAGGCCAGTTTCCAGCTAGGACATCTCTCATTTCCATACGGAGAGGCTATACACAAGTATACTGGCGCTTTTCTCACCCCTCCACTACGTCTTCCTCCAGAAAGTCCACATCTTAGTACTTGACATAGGTCTATTTGGTTGGTTCCTATCTGCTCTTCCTTGAACACTAGGGTCACTTGGCCAGTTAAATTGACTTCCATCATGTCTCTTTTCATTCTGTGCATCCACATCTCTTTAATAGATTGCGTCTGGTTGCCTCTGGGTCTTGTTACTTCTTCCCATATGATTATAGGTGCTACTATGCAAAGAGTTATCAAGATGAGGCATGTCAGTGAGATTCTTAGGCCACACCAGTTAGGTCTTTTGAACAGGTGCCAGGACATTTTTTTGGGCCAGTTGAGAACCCCAAAACCTGCACCATTCGGTTCTTCACTGGGTTGGAGACGAGTTTCCCCTCCTTTGTAGCCCAGCCTGACTCGCAATGAGTCAGCTAGCAGGTTTTAGGAATCAACCGGCCTTAAGCTCTGGCACTTTTACTCTCTTGCAGTGAGTCAGGTGTAATCAGGTGGCTTGTTTCAAGGCAGTGGGTGTTGACAGCAGAACTTGGTACGGTCCTTCCCACCTGGCCGATGCCCAATTTTTGCGCTTGATTACTTTAATTAGGACCCACTGGCCTGGTTGTACCAAGCAGGGTCCCTGCTGTTGCTGTGGATGAGAGAGAGAGATGGAGATAATATCTTTCTTACTTAACATTTTTCTCATATAGTCTGCTAAGTTTTCTGTAATGATATGGAATCACAAGGTTGTGGAGACCAGCAGCCAAGGTCAGCAATAATCCAGTTCAGCAATTTGTAGGTGAAACAGGAACAAGCTTTATTGAAGTGATAAGAAACCACACAATAATCTGGCAAGGATACAGAGACAGGAAGTGCCTTATATAGGCCAAGAACCAGACAGCTGACCAGACACAGCTAAAGAGAGTTGTCACTGATTGCATTGCTTTTAGAGTCAAGGTATCAGATGTCAGGCAAATCTGCAAGAGGCAGGCTGGAGCAGTGGTAGGGAAGAGGTATAGCAGCCTGGGGACCAGGGTTCAAAACCCAGCAGAGTCAATTCCTCACATTTTCACTCATGTTCTCATCTTCTAAGATAAATGGTCTAAATTCTGGTAGTAGGAATGGTCTCCCATACAATATTTCAAACGGGGTTAACTTCTTCCTGCCTGAAAGCATGTGCTTGTTTAGCATGACTAATGGTAAACAGTAAAGCCAATTTTTCCCTGTCGCTGCCATCGTTTTCCTTAAATTTATTTTTAATGGTACCATTAGTTCTCTCCACTAATCCAGCTGACTGTGGGTGGTACGCACAGTGGTTTTTCAACTCTATGTGTAATGCTTTACTCAAGTGGTCGATAATTTTGTTCACAAAATGTGTACCGTTATCGCTATATATTTCCTCTGGTAAACCAAACCTAGGAATTATTTGTGTCACTAAGGTTTTAGCCACTGTGATTGCGTCAGGGTGTGCACATGGTTTCGTTTCCACCCACCTAGAGTATAAATCAATTATCACTAGGCAATATTTCTTCCCTTCACACTTTGTTAGTTCAATGAAATCCATACATATTGTCTGGAAGGGGTATGTTGGTTCTGGGAATGTGCCTCTTATGGGGTGATAGTTACCCTGAGGGTTGTGTTGTGCACAAACAAGGCACCCTGCACAAAATTTTTAAAATAGGTGTTTAATCCATAGGCTGAAAATATTCTGCTGACCATGTCTACCATACTCCCTCTTGAGACATGACTAATGCCATGGCTCAAAATAGCTGCATATCTGAATAGTGATTTTGGTAAAATTGGTTTCCCTTCTATACTCTCATAAATATTATCAGCATTCAGTTTACTCCCTTTCTTCAACCAGTATGTTTTTTTCCTGTGAGGGTGCATCTGCCTGTAGTTGCTGTAGAATACTCTTGTCAATGTGGTTTACGAAATACACAGATGTGTAGCTGTGTAAGAGAAAAATGTGTATTTTTCCCGTTAGAGCCGTCTGCTTTGCAGCTGCATCTGCCCTGCCATTTCCTATTGAAATTGCGTCTGTGGTCGTGGTATGAGCCACACATTTACATACCGCAATCTTCAAGGGCAGTTGAATGGCTTCAAGTAACTGCAAAAGGAGTTGTTTATGAGTGACTTGCCTGCCAGTAGATGTGACCATGCCTCTATTCTTCCCTAATTGTGCAAATATGTGCACAGGTGAGAATGCATATTGGTTGTTGGTGTATGTTTACTTTGTCTCAGTTATGCAGTCCAGGCTTTTAGTATATATTTTCGTGCTCAGTGAGTACTGCACTCCGAGGTCATAGGGCAAGTACTCACATTGTGTTTTATCTACCTGAGCCTCTTCTACCATCCCTCCTACCTGTACCCACATTCCACCAGCTGGCATAGTCAGTGATGTGTGGCACTGTGTGTCCTGCATAGAGTAACTGGTCTTAATCATTCAATTTTACTCCCACCCCTATATACCCATTTTCTGTCCAGTATATGTAATCCAAGGTTATTCTGGTATTGGTGTGTTTGAAAAAATGTTTTTTCATAGTCCACATCCCTCCCCGGTGTACTTTCAAATTTCATAGTGCAGTGTAATGACCCTGTGCTTTGTTTTACACTGGAAGATGGAGCTAGGTCATTAGCCATGGCTACCAAAGTGCTGGATACTTGTCCTGGCCCTTTCGACACCATGTCCAATGTGTAAAAGTAATGTGGTTCACCCATCCCCTGCACTACATTTACATCGACAGGTATTCCCCCATGTATGCTTTCATGCCTTACTCTGTAGGAACCACTCTAATGTTGCATTTCAGCATCAGATCTCTACCCAAGAGATTTATCGGGCATCTAGGGGAGAGTATAAAAAGATGCTCAAATGTTTGGCCGTTAAACAATCTCCCTGTGAGTGGGCATGATATAGGTTCGCTATTTGTCTGTCCTGCTGCTGACCTAACCAGTATGTTTTGTGACGACGTGTAACTAGTCCATGTGCCATCATCACTCAACACTGACCTACATGCTCCTGTATCACATAAAAATGTTATCATTACCCCCTCTACATCTAGTTGAATGACTGGTTGTTCTGCTAGAGCCATTAAGTCTATACATGATTCTAAATTCAACACATCATTTATTTCTGGCAAGTTTGCATCATTACCATACTCATACAATTCAGATTCAAGCAATTCTTGTTCAGCAAATATTTGTAAAGGAAGGGTACAACCTGGTTCCAGTCATTTGTCGGTCTGGTCATCATCATCCGCTCCCTCTTCCTCCTAGTACTTTCTGTTTCTGCAGGAACGTGCTAAGTGGCCGGCCTTGCCACATACGTAACAATTTCCATAAAAAATTTCCTCTGCTTCCACCTCGACCTCGTCCACGTCCACCTCCTCTCCCTCCACATTTTTGGTTATTTCCACCATCACCAGAAAAGAAAGCAAAAGTTATAGGTTGCACTTTCCCATCAACAGAAATCATCAAATACACCTCCTTTGGTTTACTATCTTGCTTTATCTGTTTCTTTTCATTTGCTCTCTTACACTGCTCTTCTGCATGTCTAGCATATTCTATGGTTTCCCTAAGGGGACATGTTTTGTAAGTAATTTGGTGTTGTATCACAAAGTCATTTAGTTGCTGAGCATATGGTCCAGCAACCTCCGGATATATTGTTCCACACTTTCATCATCTTTTTGTACACACTCGTTTTTCTTAGTCCAGTCTGCATGTTCCCTGTGTCTGTCCACTATTCTGCCTATTAAAAGCGTCTACTTGTTGGGTCAGTTCCTGTGATCCATAGCGCAATGGTTCCCGCCCTTGGGTCCAGTGGTATCCAGTCACCTTCACTAAGGATCAAATCGGACCCTAATATCTGCCTCAGACATATTTCAACCTCAACACCATTTAATTTAAAACTTTGCTGCAATCGCTGGAACTTAAGTCTGAAAATTCCCATATTGTCATTTGGGTGGGGGACTCCTTCTACAGCTCTCCTCACATCTGCATCCGTCCATGCCCAGTGTACTAGCATTGTGGGTGGCAACACATTTCCCCCCTCTACAAGCACTTCCCCTCTAGGATTGGGAACCTCAATTAAGGGATATAATGGCACAGATGTCATTCCCTTACCTCCATAATGATGATCTGGTGCCCGCCTGGTTCTGGTGGGCCGTCCTTCATAAGGTGGTGGTGTTGGAGGAGGTGGATTTGGAGCGGTGGCGGCAAGCAGGTATTTGCGGGCATCATCAAATTCGTCCTCTACATCATCACTATAAGTGACCATATTCCCAGGAGTTGGAGGGGCGGTCAGTCGTGGAAGTCTTTTCTGTGTACACATAAACATATCCACTTTCGAAGGAGAGAGGTGGTTAACATTACATGTCCCTCCCCCCGTAGGAACCGTCATTGTGATACACATTTGCCTTTTTGTTTTCATCTTCAACAATTTTTTTATTTTTAGTATAGAAAATGTATTTACTTTTTATTATTTTATTTTTATTTCCTTAATTAAGTAACGTTGCGTTTACTTTTACTTTCGTATACCTCTTTGTGTATAGTAAAGCTCAATAAAGTTTGAACATCTCCTATACCTTCCTTGTAATAAGAATTAATATTGCCAAGAAGTAGCGGATACAGGGCACTGATTCCAGCAGAGGTAGTATAGTAGATGCTGTGTATCCAGTGGGTGCGGTGAGCATTGTCATCACTTAAAAGGGGTTATAATAACATGCCTTTGTCTCTCTTTACAGCAACCACACTTTCTCCCTTCTGCTATGTTCCCTCAAGGTTACAGACAGACATATTTCACATAAAAAAACTAACACACACACAGAGGAAAAAAAATGGAAGCAGGAAAGGGGAGTGGCCTGCTATGTGGGGGGTTGGCCAGACCCTACACATCTTCACATAATGCAGATCAGTCACCTCCCTGCCCAAAGGTCAAGCATTGAGTAAAGTTACAAAGACACAGAAACTTTATATATATATATATACACAAATACACATAAGAAAACAATTCTAGAATACAGTGTTCACAATTCCCACACATAAGTGTGTTTTTACCAGACATAAGTTACAGATGCACACCAGAAACCCTTTGCATATTAAACATTTCTGTAGAGATAACCTTGAAAACTGCAGGGTCTAGAAACCACACTCCTGGCAGTGCGATTTATGCCCTTGAGAGCCTATCCACTTATACATATACATATATATATCTATATATATATATATATATATATATATACATATATATATATACATATCTTGAACTCTTATAGTTTCAATTAAAGTTAATAGATATACACAAAAAATAATATCACAGGTACATGGAAATATACATAGCATTACATATACATACAACAACCAACAGACCGTTTATACAGTTTCCAGAAATAATCTGTATATCTCCCACACCTTGGACCATCCGCCTCCTCCACATCTGAGTGTGGAAACCTGGTTCATGTAGAGAGAGAGTTGTTCACGCTACCTCTCACACGCTACACCTCAAACACCACCACATATACTCGGCACATCAAGGACCCATAAAGCCCGTAGCTTCTGATGGGAAGTCTTGTTGTGCAGTTCCCTTTAGTGTAAACCTTGCCACCCAACCTTCAGGGCCGACAGGTAAACCACTCAAAGTCCAACTTCACCATATACCGTGTGGTGCCTTTGTGGACGTATCCCTTACAAGTATAGCTCCCACCCAGGGCTTCATACACACAATCTTACAGAGTATTTTAGTAAGAAGTTATGAATACACAGAAACTGCAGACAAAATATTTCAACATTGTATAACCAAGTAAAGAATGAGAAAGATGGAAATTCAAGCAGTTAGATGCCTGTCGGGCTCGACTGCCACAAACTTTGGTTTGTGCGTCTTCCATAAACACAGGCAAGCCACAGGATTAGCCCTTTGGAGACTAGGTGGGTAATGCGTGACCACTCACTACCAAAAGTGGATAGTTTCAGGTAAGAATTTTGAGAACAACACAAAAGAATACATGTATATATATATATATATACATACACTCACAAGTACACAGAAATATACAGAATGTTGACAGGTATATACCATAACCAATAAATCTGTTATTCGTGTTACACCCCTCACAAACATACATACACCCGGTACCGGTATTTAAATCATTCAAAATGGTAACATGCAGACACATACATATTTTCTTGCAAGAGATCATTTGAAAGTCGGACTCATTTACCCCTTTTTCATGGTAAGCTTTCTCAATAACGTTACGTACGGAGAACTTATTTTATAGTCTTTTCCTCAGGATAATGACTCTTTTACCTCTCTGTGGGTAAGTGTCAATCCTTCTACCTATTACTAGGCTAGAAACCTAGTTTAAAACTCTTTTACCTAATATCCCTGTTAGGCAAGGACCTGGGGACATACACACACATGCAAAATGCAGCAGAAATTCATATACTCACTGTCAGTTCGTTGTAAGCTGTGCCTTGTCATCCCTCGGAAAAACACCTTGCCTCTGTGGTCCAACTGATCGTATATATCAGGCCTGAGGTCTTTCTCAAGGTAAGGGAGTCCTCAGCGACTTACCCCCTGTGCACGGTAAAAGGAGTTTTGCTCCGTCCGAGGAATGATAAGGGAAACAACTTCCGGCTCGAAGGACCAAAATGATAGGATCATATTAGTGAGTAATCATGTATTCTGATGTGTGTATAATATTATATCTAGGTACCAAGATATAATGAGAGAAAATAATGCACAGAAGTCAGAGTGTCATCAGAATAATCTCTGAGTTTTATTTGGACAGCCTGTCCCTTATATAGCACACGTCACAGCTATTAGCATAGTTGGAAATAGGGTTAAATACATATTTGCAAGCAAGTGTCTTTTTATGTTTAACTCAGCAAAACCTTATCTAATTCCCGGCTTCCTATAGATACGTTGTCTCAGTGCAGGATATAGGAAACAGATGTTTTTAAAGAACATTAATGTAAACATTCTACAGATGACGCACTTAATGTTCTAGTGAGATACAAGATAAGAAACATGCTGACATACTTGTTATAATCATGATATTCTTAGCTAATTAATTTCTAAATGAAGAAATTAAAATACCTAACAAGCAGAAAGACCATTTTGGATTCAAAGTTCATCCAAACTGTGTGGTCCCTTTGGAGAGGAGCTAACTGGTTGCTCTTTTCATCTCACTACTTTCCCACCCAATTATAAAACAGGATTTGAGAAGCATTTGAGTGACTGACTTGGCATCAGAAAGTCTGGGAATAGATAGATAGACAGATAAATAATTTAATTAATTTGATCTAGTGCTACTCAAACTTACCTTCTGCTCTTCCCTAGTAATATGGTAGGCACCTTCTGACATCAGGGGCTCATCTTCCAGTGCCATTTTGTTATGCGTCTGGTTGTGCTCACCGATAAGTTTTATTGACAAGGATACTGGGTTTCTAGATTCTTCTCCAGTGGACCGCAATGTGGGATAAATATAGTTTATTTTGCTTGCCTGATCTAACCCCTATCAAGATGACCTAGAGTAGTAACTGCAGGAACAAAAATATTGAGTAAGAGAGCAACATGAGAGAAGAATTGAATTTAGATTTAAAGTATCTAGACAGTTATTTTTCTAATATAGCAACCTCTATGTGGCATACTCTAAAAGATAAATTAGTCGGCAGAATTTTATTTTAATGTTACTTTTGCACCAAAAATTTACAAACTGGTTTTGATGAGAAGGAAAAGTGTGATTTTGGAGGGCAGATACAGTAGTGTAGGTCCGTGCTGGGTTTTCCCTTTGGTAATTTTCACCTATATTTTCCCTTCTTATTTAATTTTATCCTCCTTTTGTGAGAAACTTTGATCCAATTGGATTCATTTTGAGTAAAACTATTATAGAGAAGTAATTATTAGTAGTAGGTAATCTCAGAGTTTCTATTAATGAAATTGCAGTATATGTTTATGTATATATGGAGACTTTTTAAATGGAGATCTGAGCTCACATGATGGAGCATGGAGTCACTGGTAGTAATGGCTGTCACTGTCAAATGAAGGGAGATGGCAGGTAGTTTGCAGAGCCATAACTGCTTTATA